>JAEAOA010000198.1:52500-164240 GCA_016746295.1 Potamilus streckersoni
GTGATTTTTATGTCATGTCTTTTTAACAATGCGTTTTCTGCACCTTTTGTCCCATGTGACTTTTTGCTTAATGCTATGTATTGTAGAATAATGAGGGAATTTAGAATTTAATGAACATAGAGAGGTGGTAACAATACTATGTGACTGCTAGTAGAGAGCATATTAACATGGGAAAATATTCTTAAACAATTAATAGAAAATTTATCTCCTTTATTAAAACATATTTTCCCATCAACAGTGTAAGGCATTTATAGTTCATTTGTGGTAGAAATGACTGAAAGCCAATGCATTGTCATTTGTTCTTTAGATAGGAGCTAATAGAATGATAAATTAGCGTAACAGTACTTCCATTGTATTGACGGGGTATAAACTAACATTCCAAGAGGCGATCTCTCTCTCTCTCTCTCTCTCTCTCTCTCTCTCTCTCTCTCTCTCTCTCTCTCTCTCTCTCTCTCTCTCTCTCTCTCTCTCTTAATTTTTCACATTCCCGAGTATGGCAGCCAGAAGAATTTAGTTCTATTCCCTTTTTGCTATTAACAATCACCTTTACATATTACTAAGTTGATTATCTTCTTTCTCAGTTTCTATTTTTCTTCACATTGATTAAATCAATATAATTCATATTTATGACATAAACATGAAATATGGTTTTAATGATAAAAGTAGATCACAACTAAGGCCTAAATTAATGCGGAAAAGAAACTAAGGGAAATGACGAATCAACAAGAAGTAATAAAATACTTTCATATATTTACATTAGATATAAATCATTATTTTGCTCTAGTAACAGTAACAACGACAATAACTCTCTCTCTCTCTCTCTCTCTCTCTCTCTCTCTCTCTCTCTCTCTCTCACACACACACACACACACACACACACACACACAAACACACACACATCCTTTGGTCGGTATGATTTAACGTTTAGCATCATTAATAGGTTCAGAGTTATCGTAGGATGATACATTGACAGAAACGAAAATCCTCTATGTTCGACATTTCATATATGATCCCGTATCTTTCTACGGTGGTCCAGAGAGAGAGAGAGAGAGAGAGAGAGAGAGAGAGAGAGAGAGAGAGAGAGAGAGAGAGAGAGAGGGAGGGGGATTTGGGGATTTTCGTATTTAATCGTATTTAATTAATGATAATCTAATAGAGAACATTATAGCATTTTTAAGACACAAACTTTTTCTAATAAATTTCCAAGCATATATATATATATATATATATATATATATATATATATATATATATATATATATATATATATATATATATATATATATATATTTGCTTGGCGATTTACTAGAAAGGTTCATCAACAAATAGTTGTAAAACTGATAAAACTGAATGCAGTTTAAATACCAAGAAAATGAAAGCTTAAAGGCCCCGTAGCGTGCAGTTACCGAGAGAATAAACACTATTTTAGATCTTATCTCTTTTTATGGCAGGTATGGCGATTAAAGTTAAATATGAATAAACACCATGCTGTATACCTTTTATAATCATCCATAGATAGAATGCGTCGTCTAAAATGAGATAAAATGCCAGAATGCACGCCTGATGATCTCAATGAATAGTACTTCCTAAGACAAATTGCAAATGGAGTCATTTCCGATTGTTGTTTGACTTAATGATATTTCCTTGTGATATATTTTACAAAATAAAATATGTAAAATGATTCGTATTTTTTAAAAAAAATATTTTTTTTCTGATTTTAATATTGAACTTTGTATTGACAAAAATTTTTGTTTATGTGCGTATCGCGTGCTTCATCTGCTGAGATTTGCATTTTTTTTTTTACAGATATTTACTGAAAACGCGACAAATCAAAGTACTGCCACTGCTTTGACACAACAAATGGGGACTCGAAGCAAATATTTTCTTAGGGACGTTGACTCGTTATTTATATAAATCGTTTCATTTTACACAGATAGAATGAAAACTCGTCATCTATGAACAACACGCATCTCTTATATTATGAACTGATTTTTTTTCAATTATACATGGACTTTATAAATTATTTTATAATCAACGTGGCCAAGTCGCACAAGTATACGTACAAGGTAATCCTTCTGAGTCCGAGGTTAGTTTGTAAAAATAATTGTCTTTAATAATTTACCTTAATATGCTTTATATATATATATATATATATATATATATATATATATATATATATATATATATATATATATATATATATATATATATATATATATATATATATATATATATATATATATATATATATATATATTATAATTGAATACTCTGTTTCACCATTTCGCTAAGATACAATTTTATGATTTTATTTCGAACCGGTTTACCTAGTGTTAGAATTAACGCCTATCGACTCTATGAACTGATTAGCAAATTAATTTATCTTTAAACGGCTATCCAAAATCGTTAGAGCTAGGACAGAGGGGTGCAGTGTTTTCAAATGAGGCTTATGTCACGTTTGCAGTTTGTTTACCGATTAATGAGATGGTGGGCTTGGTTTTGGATGCTGTCACTCAAACCTTTTCGAGACGTTGCTCAAAATATTTTACTCTCTCTGTATAAATCTTGTTTATATAATTATTTCTAACCAAAGTGGTTATCCACAAAAAGTAGAAAATAAAGTTCGAAAGAAACACAACAAACAAATGGACAAAATCTCATATTAGCTACATGCCGATGTAAAGCAAAAACGTGGTGGTGACTATAGGAATCAATTTAAATAAAGGGGAGAACGGAAGCAACCATCACAAATTATAAAGATGGAGGTAGCATTTTCTTGATCCACTTGTAACTGACAACCCTTACTGAAAGTGAAATATCACTTCTTCTCCTGGTATCGATTATTCAAGAGAGATTAATCTCTGTGAATTTCTTTTTAGCCCAAATTCTCTATATTCTATTCGGGATAACAAACGACAATCACTTATTGGGAAACACGAACATTATTTGGGGACTTCTGTTTACTTCAATAGGCTATATTAAAACTGAAGTCACACAAGTACTCGTATGGTATTTCGTTACAAACGGGGTCCTAATGAGAAAACGGAGCTCGCCTGAGATACCCACTGGTGACGAGTGGTAAGTTATGTCATGTCATGTGTACTATAGTCATGTATACACTCTCGATAAGGGCTAGTGGCCTCTCCCCCTTCCGGGGCCGGGCTCACCCGTGTCTCAGTGCTAGACACTTTTGTCCCGGCGCGTGGGCCTATTACCCCCCCCGGTGGCTCACTGCCTTGGCCGGATGTTATCTTTCGGTAACATTGCTATCCAGGGAGGCGCTGAGCCCTAGGGCTGGGCTTTTGGTCGTGGTGCTGACCTTTATTTGCTGACCTTAAGACCCTTTGGTTGGCTGGGTATTGTAACAGAGCGTACCGGCCTTCTGCCTCAACTCCCGCCTACTAAAGTCCAAAATGTCTAAGTTCACCTAACTTTATCTCAAGTGGATTATTGTCAAATTTAACCAGTTTTTCCTACGGGTGTCTCTATACCAATGATGTGTTAGTCACCTATTCAATTATTCAAATGTTCCTGAGTTGTGAATTTTGAATATTTTTTGATGAGGTTGAATTTTGCGTACTTAGCGTACTTTTATGGTTCTAAAAAAATAACTCAATCTCTAGGTGTATGTCACCTAATTTTGACATTTATCAACGCTTTGACAATGTTTGGTTTTTAATTTTGACTGCCTTTCCAAAGGATCTCGTTTTAATGTTGGGTCTTCCAGGCCAAAGTGAAGACATAGGTTGTAGACTTATTTTTGAACAGTTGGCCGCGCTGCCCGGAGTGTCCATCGCTAATTGTTTGTCCGTTCCGTTCACTTTTGTGATTGTAGCCTTTACCAGGTTACCTTTCGGTCTTTGTTTGCGTCCGGCTAATCGGTCTACTCAGCTCCTGGGAGTTAGGGCTATCAGGTAGGAGGTTCCTGATTTTCCCTTATCGGCCTTGACCTTTTTGTCCTTGTCATGGTGGAAATATATATATAGTGCTTATAGGAGTCAGGATCCACCCAGGCTTGTGCTAATATGAGTCCTAGCGCCTGTTTTATGGTATGGACTAGGTATGGAACTTGCAGTTATTTATGTGTTTGTATGCGGGGATGGGTTATTAGGGTTCCGATATAGGCTTATTGAATCCCTTTATTTGATAATGATGATTTGTAGTTTTTTGTTCTTAAATCGTATAATCAGGAGATTCTTAGTCTGTCGCATGACACTCTTTGGCTTGTCATTTGTTGGTCAATAAGATTTAACAAATAAATATTTAATCATTTTTATTGATGTATAATGAATAGTTAGGTTTGATACCATAAACAATAGGAATGAAGGTGCACATTTGCTCTTTTCTGCTGTTAGGAAATAAATTGAAGATGTCAAATAGTAGGAACATCCAGTCAGAAGGTACCTAAAGTTTATTTGCAAATTTTTCCTGTATTTGTCGAAAAATTAGCAGAACGACTGTGTCTGTTCCTTACATGAAACCAAGTTACGGAATCAAGACTTGGTAACCACAATGTGTGCATTCATACGATTTTCCGACATAACTCCTTTGAGAAATATTAAAACAAAATCCATTGTAATAGCTTCTATAATATTTCTTTGGAAAATGTTGACCTTTCCAAATCTGTCCAATGTGAGATAAAAAAAAATTATGTCTGGAATATCCCAGCAAGTTTTACACGAATTAGGTATCTAGCAATAAAAATCTTCTCCCTAACACTTTGAAAGCCACGTTGCTTTAGAAAGATTTCATCACACTTTGACAAAATATGATTCAGTCATATTGGTTTGATACAAACAACTAGGACGAATGTGCACATTTACTGGTGTTTGCTGTTAGGAAATCAGTTCAAGAATCGGTAGGTTTTAGTCCTTTTGAAATTATTGTTTGATATACTGTCGGTGGATCGTTGTAGTTCATGAAATATAAACCTCTTTCAACCGAAGATTCAGAAATTAAGTTTCTTTACCATATTTTTTATTCCAAATATAAAAATATAAGTTGTCAAACGCTTGTGAAGAAGCAAGAACTAATAGTCACTCTACTCAGCAAAATTGAAATTAAGATCGACAAAAATGCAAAGAAGGGAGTTTTCAGCCTGCTAATAGAGATCTGGCTTTCTTGCCAATACATCAAATCCTCCACAAGTTACGTAATATGGTCCTTATACAGTTGAAATGAAAGTCGGTGACTTAAATCATATCATTAACACTTCTGAGAGGTGGAAACAGAAATAAACGTTGCTAAACTAATGTGTCCAATGTGTATATTGGTACATGTATCCCCTTTAATCATACAGTAAATTTAGCTGTACCTGTCCCGCACCGTGAAGGTTTGAAGAAAATAATTAAATCGAACTCCTGCGACGTTTGTGTAACCAATCCGAAATATTTGATAACCTGGACCAGAAACTTTCACATCTGCAATTAAAAGAAAAGAGTGACAGCTATTATTTGAATATTAGCGATTGTTTGAAAATGTTCCAGCACGAACAAATAAAATCTACTTTGACATAGAAATAGTGGATTATATATCTCTGAAACAGCACATGTATCCTCTCAACCAGGAATGTATGAGAAAAGAAAGCCAATATTTGGTGGAGATTGAGTGGAGTTCACCATGTATTCTTGTGCCGAAACCAGATAATAATTTTCGTATGTGCACCGATTATAACAAAGGTAACAGTGTAACCAAAACATTAATTTCCATTACCTGGTATCCAAGAATGCGTTTACAAAATACAAAATGCAAAATATATCGTTAAGTTTGACTTTTTGAAAAGATTCTGGAAAATTATATAAACGGAAAGCGCGAAGTAAATTTCGACATTCGTAACTCCAGAAAGACTGTATCAATACAAAGTGTTGTCTTTTGGGATGATAGGTTTGCCTTGAACATTTGAGCTTTGAATGGATATGATAACGTCCAGTCTAGATATCATTGAGACGTACATAAGTGACGTCATCATTTAAAGGGGAAACTTGGAAGATAACTTAGGAACCATTCAGGCATTCTTTAGTAGATTCATCGATGCAATTTTGACAAGTAGTGTAGGCAAAATTGAGTTTTGCCGTGCTTGCCTTATATTTATATTGCATATTGTTGGGCAGGGTCAAGATAAAACGTACATAAATAATGGTCAAGGCAATCTCCAAATTCCCTTTGAATGTCAATAGAAAACAACTGAATAGACTTTTCATACGGCTTGATGTTATCGGAAATTTGTTCCAGTCCAATGTTTTCATACGATTTTAACTTCTGACCAATCTATTAAATAACAAAACTACGTTTTATATTTCTAAAAATCTCAGAGGGCTTTAGATAAATCAAAGACCAAAATTAAGTTCTTCCAGCTACAAAATTCAGTGAATGATTTAAAGTGGATGTTGATGCTGGTGACAGTGTGACTATATGCTTTGTATATTTGTATCTTTTAATCGACCATTATTCAAAATTAAGACAAAGTACTAGCTGACCAGCGAAATTTATTTTCTAAATTACAGAATTCTTAACTGTTATTTTTCTGTGATTATATATTAACTATTCAGATCGTTATTATTTGCACACATGTTTGTTTCCATTTAAATTAAAGTTGCAGTTTTTATTTTACACTCACAAAATTCCAGAAAGGAAGTTTTCCACTAAGATGACAGAGTACTTCCAGAAAATCGCAATTACGACCTTAAATAATTGGAGGGGTATACAAAATTGTTAACTTGAGGATTATTCATTCATGCCTTAAAATAAATTGTATGGTTGTGCTCAATTTTTCATTGGGTGGATATATTTATTAAGTTATTCTCTAGAATTAGAAAGTGCACGTTAATATTCTTGGACTAAAATATTAGCTTGGAATATACAGGCCTTGTATATACAGGATGGTTGAGACAATGTATCTATAGGTTTAACTCATGTAGAGACAGCCATGTAGAGTTACATAAATTTGCGTCAATATCGTGTCATATGCGCCATTGTGCATCGGGAGAGATATAAACAATAAATAAACATCCTGTTTACAGGTCTTGTTCTCTCTCCCCACATAGACACACACCAACATGGATTTGTACCGGTTCTTATAAAGAAAAATAATGTTCTCTCAACAGTGAATCAATAACACATTCAAACTTTATTACTACAAGCGCCGTATATACCATCTGTACGTATGGCCATAAGGTAAGCACATAAATACTTTCAGACTACATGTATTTATTTATATAAAGACGTTGGGTTCATTTGTATGTAAATTACGTCATCCGTGATACTGCAAGGTATAAATTACTACGTTACATCTATACTGAACACTGCAAAAAAAAAAACAATAAGATTGCGAGTCTCGCATTACCTTTAAACATCCTGTACAGTCCAGGCCTTAACAAAAATAAATAGAAATGCTGTCAGCACGGACGGAGTATATTAGCATATAAGGTGTAAAGTATAATGTTTCTCTTTCTTAACTTATATTTCGTCTGGCATTTGAAACAGCTTCTGCACTGCACGCATATCAATGAATAAAAACACAATTTTAGAAGTACAACCAATGTTTACAACTTCAGTCTATTAAACACATAACATTGAAATTATCACTTTCTTTTACGAAATATTGCGAAACAGCTTGTTCCGTGTGTCCTGAGAATGACGGATTATCAAGTAATAAACATTTTTAATGTATTACATCTTTTCACGACTATTACCAGTCAGTTATTAAAAATATGTATTATTTACTTCTTAAATCAAGACCGACATTTCTACAAATGTTATTTGCTTCTTTGTAGTTTTACGTAGCGATGGTTTTGATTTTGCTTAATCACCTCTTTAAAACTTTCTGTTTGTACTCAACGAGGATATGTCTTGAAATTCATGATTTTGTTATTTATTTATTTATTTATTTATTTATTTATTTATTTATTTATTTATTTATTTATTTATTTATTTATTTATTTATTTATTTATTTATTTATTTATTTATTTATTTATTTATTTATTTATTTGTTTATTTTATTTGTCATATACTATTTATTTACATATTTAATATTCTTAAACCCTTTGAATATGATCGTCTATGTAAGGCGAGAATTGCTCTCATAATAAAGTTGCATTTTTAATACGGATTTATTTTTTTAAAAAAATTGATTTCAGAGATTTTTATAAAGTTGCAGTTGCTTATTGGAAAAGATGATTGAAAGGTGTTAAGCAATATTTATTTATTTATTTATTTATTTTTATTTGTCTACTTAAGAGGAACAAAGACAAAAACATACAAGGAGAGATTTCTCTCCAAAAGAAAATCTTCAATTTATCGGACAATTTTAATCTAATACCTTCCGTGGTATCAAACATAAATAAATGCAACAGCAAAGAAATAATATTTATGCTTTAGTTTGACTGGCAGTAGACATCATGTATGTACTTTTGTTAAGTCCATTGTCCAGTGTTCTTTCAAAATTTACTATGAAGTTGTGCATGCAAGAGAAATTCCGAGTAAATAGCTTAAATTCCCCGCAGAGAAGAAGTAATGTATTTAATGTCGTCAAAAAAAACAGATGCCACCTACCAAACAGCTCTACCCTTACTTAGCCAAGTATTACAAAATGCGCTTTTAAGTAAATTACTTAATATACGTTTATTTGATACGATAAATCGAAAATATATTTCCCTCTATGGCGAAAGATGCAGATGGATGTCGACTGCTAGGTAAAATACGTATTTGCCCAAATCGAGCTTGTCAGCCCCAGAGAGAGAGAGAGAGAGAGAGAGAGAGAGAGAGAGAGAGAGAGAGAGAGAGAGAGAGAGAGAGAGAGAGAGAGAGAGAGAGAGAGAGAGAGAGAGAGAGAGAGAGAGAGAGAGAGATTCTTAACATATCTTATAAAATTAACCATGTCAAGATGAATCAGTACTGGCTCAGGTAAGTCCATTATCAATAAATTAATTTCTTCATGAACAAATTAATGCATGAAACAGTGTTTAAATGAAAAAGAGAGAAATATAGTGGAAGAGACGAATACATAACTTACTGACCCAGGGACTTTCTGACACATTGATTGAATGTTTTAATGAAATAAACAGCAAGTTATATGCTTGTTACACGAGTAATAATCAAAGCCAAGATAAGACATAATAGCCTGGATTGATTTGGTATCCATGGTATAATGGTACTCATGAATGGCGTTATGCAGATTGGAATTTTTTACTCGATCTCTTACGAATAATTGTAGAGTTGTATGGGCAGTCAGATGGCATATCACGTGCAGAGTTAAATGACAGCCAAGTTATAATATGGCAAAGCAGTCTTTGTTTATGACAGCCAAGTTATAATATGGCAAGGCTGTCATTGGTTATGGCAGCCAAGTTATAATATGGCAAGGCTGTCATTGCTTACTATACTAGATTATACAACGGTGGCAAAAGAAAGCGACAGTCAGAGCATACACCTTGGTCGCATTTACACGCATACGTTAAAGAATCTCCTCCGGATTTCTCTAACTCTTGTTTTGTCCAGCAGTCAGTGTTGATGTCCATGCACATACATTCCTCTTTAGCTTCAGGGTTGATGAAGACAGAGGTAATTATGCTGGGAAAACGCTTCACGAGACTTGCAGTCGGAATTTCTTGCACCAACCAACCCACAATTGTAGCGTTACTGAGTAGAAACTGCATCTGGTGCATGCACTCACTTATTACCGTTTGGCTGCAGAATTTAACTGGTTGAATAATTGTGCAAGAGGTTTGCAAATTTGTCCCTTTTGATTATTAACTCAAAATGAACAAAGATCGCATCAAGCTGCTCATAACATAATTGCATTCACCGTGTTCTTATGTAGAATATGGTACAGTCATGCAACAATCCCCCAGAGAAAACATTATCCGGAATGTGTCACATTTTTTTGCTACCTAATATTATCTAATATTACATTATACTCTTACTATTCGTCATATACATAGGAAATAAAAATCAAGTGTTCAGATAATTGGACATGTATTGCAATAATTTTCTACTCAGTTGCCACGCATCTCCAGTGTTGCATAGACATGCTACTCAGTTGCCACGCATCTCCAGTGTTGCATAGACATGCTCAGAAACTAACACAAAACTACCCTGTCAAATGTCAAGCAAATAATTTCAGCTGAAACAAGAGTGGTATAGTTAACACGTACAGCTACTGACAATCAGAACAGTTACAACAATTTTAACAACAATATTAGCAACAACATTAACAACAATATTAACAACAATGTTTAAGAAGAGCCTAATATTACTTGAGCCAAGAAATAATCTCTTTTGTGAGTGAGATACACATTGTAACCGAGCATATCTTTGGTTACCTCCTTGACAAATCAAATAAGACGCAGTTATAGAAGGGTTGATAAACTGAAAAACATTTCGTGTATTTATCAGGATTTCCATATATAATAAAAATAGGCTTTCTTTAGATCCATGATATGGCTCTAAAAGCCCCAATTTTATGAACGCATGTTTAAAAATCAAAGCGACCATTGTATGATATATTTGTTCTGATATATTGAGATATGGAGTAATGATAGTGCGAAAATATGCATGTAATATTTTTTTCTATTACATTGTTTCCAAGTTGTATCATATCATATCATCAAGGAGTTATTGATCTAGTAGTGTTCATTCTTTCAACCAACTGATTCATATGCGATACATGTCTCCAATGAGTACCTTGTGATATTATCACACCTTAACTCTGCTGTTATAGCCATCATCTCACAAATAGCAATTATATAAATTTATAGCATTACAACAGTACAGTATGCCTCAGTACACAAATATTTTCATTATATTGTCCGTACATTTGAATTTTATTAGGTAACTTTCATTGTGTCCAAATCTTAATACCTAAGATGATATTTTAAAGCATTTTCAAAGATCGCCTTAAAGGGATTTTATTGTCGCTGGCTATATAGCGCATTTTTAGTGAGGTGAACAGTCACCAAAAACAATGTACTGTGTGTCAGAGATTTCACCTCCGCGTCATACTAGACGTCAGTATAAAATAGACAATTGCACTGTAATGGTCATTTTCTAAAGAATAACAATTTCCTTGAAAACAATACAAATAGTGTTTAACGCGAAATCAATGATCACCGCGCGAGGAAGAAATAAACAGTATTCGTAAATAAAATAGGACTACATTCGTGGTACTGATCGTAATGTAAAAGTATAATTTGTCTTTTTAGACCAACATATGTTAACCCTAACTTAAAACCATTTTATTTGCATGCCGCATATATTTCCAATATACTAGCCAAATAGAAAAATTTTGATGATGAACTAGGAGTGTTACAAGTGCCAGACTATTTTAGAGTTCATATTCAGCAGCGTGTAATGTTTTTTGAGCGTATTTAATGCCCTAAAATAAAATTTATTACTCTTTCTAAATTATAGGAACTTTTCAAAGTAGAAGAAAGTTATAATGCAAAGTTATTTGCAATAAAAGTACATAATAGAAAATCATTCATACATTTAATATTAACAGAATTTTAATTTAAATATTATTTTTGTATAGATCATTTATTTTAAAAACATGATCCCAAACATTGGCCAAGGAATAATATAGCACTTGCTCTACGGATAGTGAAACATGATAAATAACCACGATATCTGAAGTTGTAGCAAGCCTATTCAAACGCGTATAGGTGACCACACTAAATAAATTATGACAAGCGCTATGTTCTATATTTACAACGCCAGTTACTCAAGCATTATTTAAGATAAATACTATCTATTACACATTTCCCACAGTAATGGGGCGAACATCATGTTTACAGCAAAAAAGCACTCGTTGTACTGTCAATATACCACTGAGGTGATAATACCGTACTAAAAAAGTAGTGTTTATTTCTCTTGTAAGGACTTATTCCTCATCTTTGTTTTGTTGCAGCCGGACAAACAAATTCTGGAGACCTTTGCCGGGTACATTGCACATGTTTTAATAACATCTAGGTATCACCATCTGACTGCCTGGGAGAGAATTCAATTGTACTAGGCCAAACATGGAAAAGGATGAAATATTCTTATTGACTTTGGTAGACCATTACTATGCAAAATAAACGAAGTCAATATATGCTAAATGTGGATGTTTCGGAATAACCTTAAGAGTTCAAAATAAGCATCAAACTTTACATCGTAACACTCCGAAAGGTGTATCAATAATCATCATACATCAAAGTGAATATTCATCTACAAAGTATGTGTGGTTTTGAGTGGTATATTTATCAGAACATCTTCAGTCTATTCAATACTAAGAAACTAAAAAAAATATTTTACCTGTAGCAAAATAACACTGCGGAAGATGTTCAATCGCTCAATAATTAGAATGCATCAGCATTGAGGGAGGTTGAAAGGCAAAGTAATCAATCAAACTATATTGCCGTAAGCTACTTCAATTTGGAGATAATTTATTTCAATAAGTAAATAACACTTTGTGGCCATTCCAAGTCATTCAACATAGTATACTTAATCATAAATCTTCAAAAATTCTAAACAAGCGTGCACGTTATTTTGTTTTTTGTTTGCATGTAATGTACTTACATTAACCTCTGTCTGCGTGTGTTCGAGTCTTGCATTCGGCGAATGTGGATATGTGAGAAAGCTTTCCAGTACCTTCTCGTGAGTCGGTGGTTGTTTCCTGTGGAATTCCCTGTTTCTTCCTCCACCATTAATAATGGCCGCCATGTATAGCATATCATGTGCTGAAAAAATGTCGTTAGACCCCACAACAACAAAAATAACAACAACAACAACAATCTCATATTTAGTAAAATATTCATATCGCATATATAAATGGCAAGACTATTATAACATGGAAACGTAAAGAGCTATCGCATATCTATTTGATACCTTCCATTTTATACAAAGTCTGTCAAAAACACGATTCGAGAAATAAAAATGAAAGTGAAGGTTTTGGTATAAAACCTAGAGCTTTGAAGAAATAATACAAGACAATGAAAAGTCTTTTTTCCGCTAGATAAATGGAGTGTCACACAACACCTGCTTCTTAAATTTCATCGTGTAACTATATTGAAACAATATTAGGCCAGCCATAGAAGACGCACTGTATGATAGAGATCATAGCTGGGGTTAATCCAACAACGAGATGCAAGTGATTGTTCATAAGCATGATTTCTTTGGTTGGAAATAAAATGGGTAATGGATATACTTACATATATAAACCTTGAATTTCCTCGAAATTACTGTCTTCGTTATTTCTTCAAATCCGTCCCACAGGTCCTGCAAAATCTGATGCACACAGAAGCTCAACTGGAAATTCGACTAGCCTTCTATTTTCATTTGAAATTCATTCTGCTTACATCATTGAATTGACCCAATAATCCAGTCCCTCATCAGTGGAAAAGCAGAATTTGGTTGGAGTAACATAGAAACCATATCCATGCATATTAATTACAATATGCCAATAAATATCAAATTTAACTAGATAAAAATGACATTTCTTTTTATAACTAATGCAGAGTTCTCGTTTACGTTAATAGGTCGCTGAGATTAACTACGTGCGTTTAAATATTGTGATCATGGATTACTGAATCTATGGTTGTGAATTTATATTAGAAAAGAAGCATAAAATCAATTAAATTGTTCTTCTAATGTCTTTTATAATTAAGCTTTAGGCAGTTAAAGAAACTGAGCATAAAATAAAAAGATTACTGCATTAGTATGGAAACATATAAACTAGTGTTTCTTAGACTTACTTTATTTTGTTGTCATCTTCCTTTTATATATGACCAAGGTTCAGTTCATTTTATATTTCTTATTCTCTGACATCTCAGAATGACTTAATTGACAAACTGAATTGACTGCGTTATAGTCTTTGCCATATGAAATACCAATCAATTATGTTTATTGTAAGAAAGAACACTGTACCATGATGCAACATACCCTCTTTCCAAGTTTATAAAAGCACAATACGATCGAAAACTTTTTTCCTTCCTGGTATAATGGCACAAACTGAGATTTATAGCTTCTGCCAAAATTGAAGCATCTCATACTCCCCCACCGCCAAAAAGACCCGGCCACATCTACCTCTCCCCCGAAAAGACCCGAAGAGTCTTTCTTGAAGATGATACAAGTTACCTGTTTTATTCTTGTAATTTCGGTTGCATTCTTTATCTCAATGTCGTTTTCTTGCCGTAGTCTCTTCTGTAAAGATACAGAAGGACTAATGCATGTTGAGTGGTCTTCAGTCACTGAAGACCAGAAAGGGAGCTGAACTAAAACAATACCTTAGCGATGGAAAATCCCTTACAATTCCCATGGATATGGGACAAAAATGAGTTGAAAAAGCCAGTCTGTGACCATAGCTAATTCAATGTCAGGGTTGGCAAATCACGAAGATTTTATATCGGCATCCAGGCGTTTGGTCAGCTCGATCTTATCCGTTTCAGTATGAGATAAATTTAAGCACATTACAACATTTCTCAAATAAAGATTATCGAGTACAGTATAATGCAAGAGAGAAAAAGGACGATGAAGTAATCAAAATGCTGACATAGAGTGACTGAACCCAAGACTCGCCCATATTTGTTGTCCGTGCTGCTTCTCAGAAAGATAAAATTACATTAATTGTGTGCAGCTGATGTGTTTCATGCAAAACCGATGCTGAGAACCTGTTCTAATCTCACATCCATATCCACTTTGCATATTCTGACTTAAAATAACTGGGTCATCTAGTAAAAGGATGAGGGCAAATGAAACCACAATCCTCAAAACTGAAGCGATATCAGACATTTCGAGACCAGAAACCAGCGTCCGATTTTGCACGCCAATTTCAATAACAGAGAGAACCTGCTAACAATAAAGATGTTTTGATTTTCGTCTTGAGACTCGTGTCAGCATTCCTCGTTCAATTTCACCAATTTCTTGGATATTTTAAATAGGACCTTTCGATTTGGAAGACATGTGTGTGTGTGTGATTTAGATTTTTAACGTAGCTTTAACAATTTTTCAGTGATATCGATACGATCTCTGCAGTATGGCAGTTTATAGTGGTGTCTAGTACTATATAGCCAGGTTAACGAACGCTTGGATTTTTATGTCTGAAAACGACGTTAACGAAAACATCACCATTGCACAAAACCTAACTGGCATTTTTCGACTGGTTGAGACCCCTGACTAGGCGGTACTCCCTTTAAGAGGGTGCTTGGCCCCGATATGGGACTTTCTACATCCCCAGGGTACAAGCATGGTGCCGTCGTATCATTGGGTTCAACGTGCCTGTAAATCGCTTTCAAATGGCAGACGAGAAACCGACTCTCCAGCCCCGGCCACGACCCCCAACCCGTCCGTCAACTAAGAGCATGTCCACCCTGCTTTATTTCAGCCGGACAGACGTTTTGATCAAGTCAACAACAGTTGTGCCTATGGGCATCCCTATTCAAATGTTTTGTGAGCCACCTAAACTATTGGCCGAATGCCACTTGATTGTGAATTTGGAATAATATGTGTGATGGATCTAAATTGTGTCCACATCTTCTGGATGTTGGCCATTCGTAATTTAGTTAGCACCGCTTAGTTCCGTTTAGTTGTTAATTTTGACTGCCAACCAAAGGATCATGGGCAAGTAGCTGGGTCTTCGGGTGTCAAACTGAAGACCTAGAGTTAGTTAGATGTTGTCTGTCTTGGACAGCAAGCCTGTACAAAAATTAGCAATACCAGACCAAAATAAATAACATGGAACGAGCGGACCTAAACAAAACACTCATATTCACGTTTTCTACATGTAGACAACTTTTATTACCGTGAAATATGAAATTCTACCCATTGGGATTCTTGCATTGCCATCAGAGTGGGTGACATTGCAAAGAGATCTAATTCCGAATTGGAATATTCGCAATGATCAGAAAAGTCTTATTATGGTACTGTTCTTCTTTTCTTGGTCTTTCTTGCTAAGGGGTGTTAAAGGCATCTGTAATGGCGTCTATTTTATTGTCACTTTCTACATTGTCCTTGCTGTGGCATCAGGGTCAGGGAAGCAAAAATGCCTGACTCGGCAGCATCCAGTGCAGTTATAGGAGTTTCTCTTTGCCACAGCACCTCTTTGACAGTTTGAAGCAAGACAGTTTTGCATGCTCTCAAGAATACAATTCTCGTGTCACCATCAGTTTCAAAACGGAGTCTACTGAACTAAACAAAATTTGAGCATATCTCCTAAACCAATTCCTCGCTATCCAACTACTCTTCGGTTCACATGATACCCGACTTAAACATCGTTAGAAAATCGTTTTAAAAAATAGTTCTTCAACGTAATTTTCGGTTTGTTAAATGGAATATTTTGTTCCATATCTTCTTTTAAGCAGCGTTGATACTGTCGAAATACGACTTACTGACGGGCAAATAATGAAAATGTGCAAATTCGAAGTGAGCGTCATAGGTGTTTCCACCTTCCTCGTTAGTGATCGTCGAAGAATCCATTTTGAAAGGAATGGCACGGATGTGTGTCCCACAATGTTGTACTTCACTAACATCAAAGTACCGGATCAAATTTAGTCCTTGGTTTAGTTCTACAGTGACTCGAAACAACTGTGCAAATGCAAGTTTTTTAGTGATGGGTGGCATGATGTTACCCTTGACCATTTTGAGGTATCCAACCAAAATGAAAAACACTTCAGGACAAAATATAATGGACAACATTTTAGCATCCGAAAATTTCACCCGCAGGTGACGATCCACTTTATAGTACTCGATTTTAATTTTTTTGGCTTTGTCCAAGTTTTTGCCAAACATCTTATTGAGTTTGGTTGTAAGTGTATTCATCAGATGTTGATAGCTAAAATATTTTTCTTCAGCAATTTTCATCAGATAGATGTGCCGTGAAGTATCTGGGCACACTAACCATTTCGTAGAGACATCTACAGTTTCGTTGTCATTCAAGAGTTCTGTTGCTCTTGGTCGTTTATAACTTCGATCTCACAAGTTATTTAATTTTAGTGTTGTTTTTCATTTGTGTAGGGTGAATTATTTCGACCAAAGTCACTTCCAAAAAGGCTTCATAATCGAATTGGATGGCCCGAAGTAATTTGGTCATGTACCAGCATAAAATAGTGTGGCAAATCACATCAATGGAACTCTCACAGTGTAAAGTTAATTCAAACCGTTTATTTATAATTCCAGAGTTATAATCACTGGAGGTCAGAGGAGTGTCTATAAGAGGGTAATAGTTGTTAGGGTGGTGACTGTTGGGAGGGTAACTGGCGTTCGGTGAAGGACTCTCATTGTTACCGTAGGAGTATTTAGGGGAAGGATTGGGGAGAAGGTCACTAAAATGTTCCACAATTGTTCGTCTCCTGGTTGCAAACTAAAATTATAACTGCAGCGTCGATGACACAACACACCAACACGATTTGGCAGAAAAAGACTATTTGCTTTTTAGACACGTTCTCCACACCACATCCATAAGTGTTCAATTCGTAGATCTTGCACAGAAGAAAACGTTGAAGGAGCGGTCAGAGTGGTGGTTGAGGATGAGTTGAATAACATGAAGGTCACTTCATTTTATAATAGATGATTTGCAAAGCTTCGATCCATGAATCAAAACTAAGCGGATGCCCTTTTCAAAGTACATTGACTTCGTTTTCCCACTGTATGGGTTCTTCCATCGAGAATGCTTTCAATGTCGAACAATTCTTCTTCTGCTATGTTCACGCGTTGTAGCTCGGGCATGTAAAGCCTTCATTTCAATCTTTGCCCGTTCATGTCCTCCAATTAATATACGGCAGATAATTGCCACGCACTCGTCCAGTGACACGAAACAATTCTGTTTCAATTGGGTAAGTAACCTTTGTTGAGAGTGCGTTTGATTTTGCCAATACGCACACAATCTTCCGCGCATTAAACGCTTCACATCTGTCTATGGCGGACATCCAATGTCGGGGACGTACCAAACAGGCATTCAAAGACGGTCACTTCGTTGTCGGCAATCACATTATAGGGGATGCATCGGATGTTCTGATGGTAATATTGGTTGTACGCTTTGGCCAGATGCAGTAAAACGTCGATGTACTTTAGATTGTTGATACGTAAAATATTTCTACATGAATTCGTTTAAGGTGAGTTCAAAACATTCCACACTTCCGGTGTTGATTTCGGGATTCTTGGTGGTGAATAAATTATCGTTTCTTTAATTCTTTTGGAAAGCTTGGTTTAGAAGTTCGGTGCTTTTGTCAATTTGTCATCTAAGAGTGTGTCAACCGCTTTGTTTCAACGATAATTTGAGAGTTGGTACTAACTCAATGTTTGATGTGAAAGTCAATGGCACGACCCTGGTAAATTTGGAAAAGACGTCGTTGACACAAAACAAATATTTATAGCCACGATTGTAGGTGGCCAAATGAGAGACATAAGCTATGTCGGCTTGCAATTGATAAATGATGTTTGTGTAATGTGTACGTGGCTTGCCATTGTAACCATCGTGACACTTGAGGTAAACAAATACTTTTCACTTGGGTTTGAGTGAGTAGTACGATACAATTTGTAAACTACTCCATAATCCACGGAAAGGGATGGATCATAGTAAATCCTGACTCCACAGAGTCCTTTAGTCGTCTTGATCATTTTTATCTTTGACATTTTATGAAGAAGCTACCATCAGGGAAGCCAATGTGGCTTTCAGTATGGGTTCTAAAAACAGGTGCACCAATCCTCCTTGTTGCATAAACATCTTTTTCTTTTAACGGATGGGTATCTTCTTTCGTACCATCTGGCAAAGAAAATTTCGATACTTGGCTAAGTATTCTTTCTGATATTGAGACAAAGGTATTATTCCTTTCAAGACATTCAGACAATATTCGCACATGGCATAGCTGACGGCTTTGGAGGCAGTTTGAGTCGTTGGAGGGGTTTTTGACATGATGAACAACACATCTCAATGTTTGGTTAAATGACGAAGCATTCATTTCCTTTTCTTTCTTTGTGATAGAAGAGGGATGGGTTCTCTGGGCGATATCTTCGTTCAGGGGCACACACAGAAATACAACGACGTCGGTGACTTGGTAAACGTTCTTTTATCGTATACTTTGGAGTAGGTCGAAGGGTGTGTAACCAGACTTTTTCACGAATTCTTTGACAATCGCTTCGTACAAAATGTGGCGACTTGTTTTCTCTTTCTTTGGAAGTCTGTGTCTTTTCTGGGGTAGACGCCGATGCTTGGCTAAGTGCCATTTTAGACTGTCCTTTTCGTTTTCCCTTCGCTTTTGGACAGGAGAACGACGATGGTAGTGTGCGCTTTTTTTAGGAGACATCTTTTGGCGTTGAGGGGCATGGGAGCGCAGATATCCACCGTATGACCATGGTAAGTTTAGTGAAATGCGTCGACACTGATTTCCTTCACTTGGTGACCGGTATCACGCGCCATGGAGGAGTTCGCACCGGACTAAATCTGGACAGTTCTTACTTAGATAAGTAAATGAAGCTATGTAGTATGTCCGATCTATCTTAGACTTTCATTTTGGGGGCATGCACGTTGTTCCTGGAGTCACGGATTTCCATTTATTCTTCAAACTAAGAAAGACGCGTGCCATATTAGATTGACTGCATTCACCAGCAACGCGGAAGAGGAAGAACATGAAGCTAATGGAGATGCGGTCACGCTAGCTACAAGTCTTGGTTTTGGGATGTAAGGATTTGCCTTGTTCGAAGTGCCTTTCTTGCGGATAGAAGCTGTTTTCTGGGGTCACTCATTTCTGGGGATCTGCCAGTTGATTCAAAGATCATTTTCTTCTGTCTAAAATGCGTTTGGTTTTATAGGATGACTTTAATAAATGATCTGCTGTATTTGTAATCCATCTAAGCACTTTTTGAGACGAGCTTCTGGATTTTTTGCCACTGATGCATTATAAGAGACGAATCAATTTGAGATAAACCAAAAGTGTCCGAGGTTTTCATAGCTTTTCTTGTTTAGTCCAGGCTACGTGTACACGACAGGCATCATTGGTGAAAGAAATGGGTAAACAAAATCGCAAATAATCGTGGGTCGTGGGTTTTAAATACCCGGGTAATTATGACCATAGTGTTGGAGTGGCTTCGTCGTACGCATGAGTCAGCCAAGGAATTCCTACCTGTTTGGTTAACACTTGCACTTTGCGTTTTATCTTTAAGGGCTTTTAAACAAGACCACGTAATGAGCATTGAGACTCATGGTACGATGGGATTTGCTTTGTTGAAACAAATTTTAGATGATGATGTTCTTTACACTAGTATTACGATGATGCCCTTTGCACTTAAACCACAGTTAAATTTCTTCATCGTCTTCTCCTAATATGTTGTCTAGTCAAAGTTGCCCAGATGAGTTTGACTTGACAGATACGATTCCGTCGTCTTCGAGGGGAATACCTTTCACAAAACGATGAAATCACCTTGACGTTCTCGCAGGAGTGTTACGACGATTGCCACTCTTTGTAACACCAAATGATACATTGAGGTTGACAAATTCGGTTTCGCCTGAATTGCTTGGTCCATCCATTAAAATGTTAAAGGGATAGCGAAGATACAAGGCCTCCCAACTGCCACGATCTACGTTTTCGTCGATGATTTTGAAAGTGGTGAAGTTGGAGCAAGGCCATCAGAGGTAGCCATAGTGCAGGGAATATCACTCTTTAAACAAAGGCATAAAAGAAAAGAGTTTTTATACTTTCAATTCAGACACATTTGTTGATAACAAAATGTTTTAAAATGGAACACGAAGGACAAACAATATATAAAGGCCAAATGATTAAGTATATAGAGAAAATACACATCAAAGTGGAATATAAACAAGTAGTTGTACAACATTTTGACGTTCTTGAAACAGATTGTAATGTTCTTAGGGGCTTTACCCTTGGCGCAGTTACACGGGTCCTCCCTAAATGTTATTTCCGGGGCGATACCTCACAGTACAGATTGTATCGAGACCACAAAGAATCACATAGTAAACGAAATCTCAGAAAGCAAGTCACTAAGACACACACCACAGGGATTGGATATAGTTCTCGTAATAAGCTTTGCTAATCTACCACAGTCTGAATAGTGTCATTGATTGCTTTCTATGGCAATTGTGTTATCTCTCATAAATATTGTGGAATGGTAGCCAATTTGTTATACTCACATTTGTTGGAATGAATAAAATATTGCAAGATTACAAAAATTAGGAATCGCTGGGATGTGGCCAATAGCCTCGTTAATATTTGTGACTGAAGTAGTGTCCCCTATAATGAGTCTTCAGTTGCTTTAAAAAATAGCATAGTTTCAAAAGAAGAAATGATTGTGATTTTGCGTTTCACTTATATTTTGACAAACTTTCGCTAAATTCGTTCTCTCATCTTCACAGGAAAACAACCAATGCTCTCTTATAAACTATCCATCCAGAGATTAATGGGTCCAACTAGAGGTAGGTAGTGACAATGCGAGCTGTTCCAGGTAAGCGAAATCTTTCTGTTCCCACTGGTGTAGTGGCAATCCGCAACTGAAGTACTAGACTTTATCACTATCACCTAAGTAGATAAATCCGGCTCTGGCTAATTCTTCGGTGGTATGTCTTCCCAGATAGTTAAGCCATTTTCCTTGGAAGGTTTAAAATCTGCTTTCAAAGTCGCAGTATTCAGGCAAACGCACAAGGAATGAATACGTTTCTTTCACAGGTTCAATCGATAAGGGTACGGTGAAATCCATAGTAGTTTGCTCAATTTTTGATGACATCCATAGGATATAAATTACATGTATTCACCTGGAGGATGACATCAACAATGAAAATCAGTAAAGTGATAAGGTGTACGATAACGAGTGGCATCGCTTTCGCATCGGTCAGGATTGAGACTCAATGCATCACTTTCCATGGCATGTTCTTTAGTAGCAACAGCAATAATAATAATAATAATAATAATAATAATAATAATAATAATAATAATAATAATAATAATAATAATAATAATAATAATAATAATAATAATAATGGTAGTGGAGGCAGTAATAGTAACATAGCAATATACCTATGATGTGGTACTGAATTACTGAGGCCATAGCTTGCGGCATCACTGCCATCTCAATCAAAGCATCGCACTCTGTTTGAGAATCTCCAAACTTATATGGTGTTTTATTTTAAAGTATTCATCTTTTTCTCTTGGGTTTTGTAGTTACAATGAACTATATCGGACTTGGACGTTGTCTCTTTCTATACTAGTTGTAATGACTTCTCGAACTTCCACACCTTTCCTTTTTTATGCCAAATTTTGGAAGTCTTCCTTTTGTCTTCTTGGACAACGGTATTGTCTTCTCTAAGGTACCGTCATACCTAGAAAGTATTCTGATGGATAGAAAGGGCATATAAATCTAATGACATTGCGTAGACCATTGATTATGTTTTGAAAATGCCTAATCTTTATGATACGTCAATACAAACACAACCACTTACTACAATTGAAACACTGTACTCAGTATCCCAATCCAGTCTCTTCCGCTCCGGTGGCTTAGGCGTCAGAGCGTCCACCTCGGATGGGAGAGGTCGTGGGTTCGATCCCCAGCCGAGTCATAAAAAAGAAAAGTGGTACTAAGAGCAAACTCACTTGGTGTCAGCATTAAGAAGTTAGCGTTATCATTGGTCGAACTAGTGTCAGGATAATGTGACTGAGTGGGACGTCATGCATCATGTCTGCACCATCATTCCCCTGAGCTTGACATCACTATAAACTGCCCCACTTCAGACATTGTAGCGATATAACTGAAACATTGTTGAAGCTACGTTAAAAATCAAATTAAACACACACACACACACAAACAGACACACAATCCAGTCTAAGACACAAAGTAGACAAATCCTATTCTAGCTAACACATTCAAAGTAGGCAATCCTTCCCTCTCAGTGGGCCTTTTGTGAAGCGTTTCCAATCGACTGGTACAATGAAAATAGCCAGGCAAGATGACAACAAAGTAGCATTGTTTGAACTTGTTGTGTCTAGGTAATCCTTCTTGTTGGTAACTATGGCCTTGCAACCATTTTTATACCAGTATGCACGTATGGCATAGTGAAGTTGTTGGGATGTCGCACGCACTACTGGTCCCAATTTGATATACCTTTTCCTATGACCAACTGACGATTTGGTGTGTACGGTCAATCTTGTGAGGTTGGTCACATTGAAATCGTGATCCTTTTCAGACTGTATTGTTTCTTTCAAACACGCCAAAATTCACCATTTCATACTTGAGAGACAATCTTTTCACTTTACACTCGGTGTGAACTTCTTCTTGGGAAAGAGGTATTAGTGAGACCGCAAGAAGCAAAACTTAGAATCTTGTCGTTTGGGTGCTCGAACATCAAATCTCCTTAACGGTCTGTCCAGGCTTCTAAACGGTTTCCTTCGATGTCAGTGTGTCGATGACCCAGGCTATCGAAGTAGATGCAACTGTCCGTATCAAAATACAGCACGCGATTTCCTAACAGTTCTAAAGCTTCGTACAGATTTAAGCAAGTATGGGCTGTAATGTCCTCAATGATTTTATTTCCAAAATTCGTCGGCTTCTGCAAGGTCCATTTCTTCTTCGTAATTGACCAGGATCAAGTCTTCACGAACGACGTCCACAAATTTCTTGTATTTGGTTTTGTCATCATCTGGAAGTAACGGGAAGGATCGGACAAATAATCAGTCTTGGGCAAAGACGGTCGTTGTGCCATTTTCCCCACAATCATTTTAACATCACTTTAGCAAACAATTGCCTTCCTTCGTTTTTCCTACGTGGTATAAAGTGATGCCTTCCTGCTCCAAGTATTTATCTTTGAATTTCATTAGGTCTTCGGGAGTGTAGAACCATTAAGGATAGCCACTGGATTATTATATTAGTTTAAAAAGAAGCATTATCTTAGTCTGCGAAATGCGTGTCGTCACCCTTGTGGTACTGTTCTGTTTTGGGAAAGTGACAATTTTGTACACTTCTAACAGTTGGTACCCAAGGTACAGGAGCTTTAAATAATTTCACGTTGACCCACATTTTCGTCAAGGAACTTTCTTTACTGGTTTGCTGACAAGGTTGGCCTTTATTGCACGTTTCGGTACAGGTATGGCACAAGTAAAACAGTTTACCTTGGCAATAGTGAGGTACTACTTTATGGTACAAGTCCGTGAGAGGCAAGACGTTGGACTTGATCAATCCTTCGTATTGTCGAATGTTTTCCAGGTCGATGTACTTCATCAGCATTTGTGTTTGCCCTGCGAGAAAGTGACAATATATACACACGTAAAGATACAATAACCCCACGTACAGGTTTTATATTTCTTCTCATTTCTCCTCCTTGACTTGGTGCAGCAAGCAGGTGTCCATCCTCCATACAAACTATCCCGCATTTTCAGAGTTTAAACCAACTTGTAACTTTCCACGATACGCTTAAACTCGGAATCGGTTTTCAAACGGTCATCATGCACGTATTCGCATATTTCGACAAATTTGTTTCGTTGCTGTTTAAACTTGAAGCGCCGCTGACAGGTGACCTTCTACAAGCCTTCCATGGTAAAAACCGATTTTTAGTGTCACGTTGAGAGTAACAGATCGGATATATGTGGCATACTCAACCGTTAAACAAAAGGGGTTTTCTAAGTCCCAGCCAGCCATCTATTGAATACTTTTCAATGGTCTTTGCACCTCTCCCGTTTCCGGCATGTTGTCTCCCTTGTTGCACAAGTAATGTAGCCAGCGTAGGATTTTAACAACATAAAGACTTGATAAAATTGGTCGTTTCAATGCAGATGATAGCTAGTATGTTTTCGGTTATAAATCGGTTGAAGCATGGTATTGGTATATGCTTGTTTTAAAGGATCGATCCCTCTGTGCTCAATGAATAATTCTCGAACTTTTCCATAGTGAAGCCGTAAAATGTCCACGTTAGATCGACAATACTTTAACATTTTTTCTTGAACGTCGAAGGGTCTCAGGCATGAGTGTGGTACCAAACGTAGAAAGCTTCGGTGCGGATGTTGTCAAGGTCGTAGTAGTGATCATCAGACAAATGGGGTAGAGGTAATGATGTTTCAATAATGCTAGAAGACACACGCGTCAGACAGAAAAACTATTCTTGAAGCATTCATTTTGGATCGCTTTGTCAGTGGGCGTCGTTCTTATAGTTGGTGTTAGGGATTTTATATTCTCTTCTCCTTGCGGGAGAATTAATATAAATATTCAATTTTACACGGCATCCCAGACAGTGAACTAGCACTTTATTATATTTATATTTTCGCATGTAGCTTATGATATGAACAAGAGCAATCGGCATCTGAAGCGTCTCGTCTTCGACGACTCTGGTGACTAATTGATTCACTTTTTGCCGACTTTTATAATCATTGGTTCCATTCTTTTTTAAAAGGCAGGCAATAGAGGTGTCTGTCCTTCCTCCGTATCCATATCTAAATTTGTTACCATAATACACTATAAGGGATCTACAACAAGTACGCTAATATGTTAGGGTTTTCCAGTTAGTTGGTCTTTAAATATTGTTTTGTATTAAATGGCGCAAAATATCCACGTCTGCTTGTCAAAACCTATTCAGCTTTTAGACAATATATATTGTTTAAGTTGTGCACCATTTGACGAACTAGTTCGAAGAAATAGTACGATTGAATAAAAAAATTAAACTATTTTCATAGTTGTGAACTTTGCTACACTGATAACGATAGTATTAGTGAACATGTGGCACATATTGTTGACATATTTTACACCCGAACTCTTCATATAGGTGTAACATCGGTGACCTCTTACAAGTATCAATATCTCGTCTGCATTCTATATATAAAGTAGATTTCGTATTGCGATTTTGTTTTCTTTCAATCCCGTGATTCATTAGTTGAATTGGCATTTAAATGGAGGACATATTTTCATCCAACCAAGTTGAACAAAACATCTGTTGTTTTAGAAATGATATCTGTTGCATTTGTATATAGAAATGTTCACAAAATCGGCACCATTAACAATCAATTGATACCTAAATATTGTCTTATATTGGGAATGTCAGCAATTATGCAAACTCGATCATTTCGCTAGTCGACCTTCTGGTACAAGGTTTCTAAAGACACCGTCTGACGTGGGCTTTTTGATCGTTGAGATTGCTTTAATATCTTTGAGATCAGTTTTATTTCTGCGCCGTCAGAATGACCCAGATAACAATATAGGTTTTAACAATTAGTACAGAAGGAGCACATGGGAAACACAGCATTGTTTGTTTCTTATTCAATAATGGGGTATATAAGATTGACAGTTCAGTCTATATTGGTAATGCTTTGTGTTGGTCCTTCCCTATTATCTTACCTAGCCCAAGTTCAATGTTAATCTCTTAAATAAATTTGAACTCTATGCTATAAGAACACGTCACCAATGCATTGGTAGATCTCAATAAGTGCAACGCAATTGGGTTTCCCAGATCATATCTTCTATCGCTGTACCCAATCGTTCGCTAGGAAACCTCAGGCGCCCTCTTTGATAACTTCGTCGATCATATTTATCAACTAGTCGTTCATGACCTCGTCCTTGCAATTCTTCGTTAGCTAAATTAGAGCGAAGTGTAAGTTTGCTACACTCCTGTCTAAAGTTTTCATTTATAGGAGATGATGTTTGTATGGTTGTTTGTCATTTTGACATTTCTCTTGTGGGATGCAGTCTCGATTACCGGGCTCTAAATTTGTTTACGGTTGTGCGATTTACTGAGTTGTCTTTCCGACACATAGTTTGTCGAAAAACATCCAATAAATCCCGCTATCTTAGCATTGTTGAATTTTAGTGATCAGAGTGAATTTGCAATATTCCAAAAGTTTTATTTAGTAAGTTACAACTCCTTAATGCTGTGTTATTCACTGATCTGTCAATAAAATAATGGCATAGTTATATATGTGCTAAATTCATATAAAGTGTGTGTGTGTGTGTGTGTGTGTGGTATTTTTAACGCTGATTGCTGAGCGTCTAAGACCGTCAGCCTCGTATGCAGAAGTTCGCAGGTTCAAACCCCGGCAGCGTCATACTTAAATTATCCCATCCATAAAATCATGTAACATAAAATAAAAATACTGATTCTATTTTTGACAGTGGAGTTGTGCTGACAGTTTTTTATTTTTCCTAAAGAATATATAACTGGAAATCAAAATGGGATGGTCGTTTGGAAAACTATGCAATAAATAAATACATTTAACATTTGTAGAAGAATGTATTGAAAACGGCAAAACCGATCGAAGCCCTACCCACATCGTTGTCTTTGCATGTCTCTCATGCTTGATGTTTTTGGAAAATCAATATTAGAAAGGTATAATGTAAGAATTTTAAAATGATTTAATCTTCGTCCATCACCAACGTAGAAAAAAAAACAATTACAAAGGAAAATGAAGTAAACATAATGCATGACAATAATTTTAAAATCTAACAACAGTTCCATCCCGATATTTGAACATGAAGTTATTGAATGCTTCAGGTAGAATAAAGGAGAGGAAAAAGAGACAGGTAACACATATTTCAAATATATGCCTGATTACCTTCACAGGGAGGAACCAATTAATCGGGACATGGCTAGATGCTTTCAGACGAGGTGTAAATCTGTACGTTTAGATGCTTTCAGACCCGGTATAAATCTGTCCTTCACCACACGACATATGTAATACTACAGGCAGTTAGTCATGAAACAAAACATCAGTATAGATTAATAGGGTGTAGCTAGCTTATCACGTTGACATTAAAGAATAACAACAAGAACAAAACTATTTTGGTTCATGTAGTATTTGAATTATCATAAGCATCAATATAAGAAATGACAGTGTCGAAAATGGCAATAAAAGAAGAACTGCATATATTCATGTTGCGGTTAGCTAGCAAACATTTCCTATGTGTTAAGAGAATATAACAGGGTCGGGGATGGATACAGTCTCATTGACTAAACACATGTTGTATGATATTTGCGATATGTATTTTTTTAAATGAATATTTAAAAACACAGCATTCAAGTTCATGCAGAACCTGTCAAATTTCTTAACATAGACACTATGATCTTAATCTTTGAGAACAAAATCTATCTGCAAAATTTGTGAACGGGCTAAATGCGAATATGTGGCAAGTACACTTTACTCAGTTATATAAAGATATCGAAATATTAATAGTCGGCTAGGAAGCAGAGCTAGAACCCTAGATGGGTTCATGGCAATATTAATAGCTCAAAAAGGAATTGGATCAAGTTATATGTTTCATCTAAACTCTCACATAGGGACTGTATTTGCAATGTGTACATCACTTTGTGCAAACATGATTGTGAAAAATGCATGTATGCCTTTGGTGCTGGGTACATACACGTCGTTTGTTGCGAGTTTCCATTGTCTTGACAGGTCACGTGAATGCAATTCTTATGTTTGGTTTTTTTTATAGCAATCCAAAACAAAGGAACATTTTGAAGTTACTGTGGATTTCTTTATTAGGTAGGTTGATGTGGCATCCAATAAGTGCATAAATATGTCCCTTGTAGAATTCCGAAACAATGCTTTGTATTTAATGGTATAATAAACATCAGCCACATTCGTTGTTTCTTTTGTGTTTATTTGCATTACGTATGTAAAAAAAATATTATTCATTACCCTCATTCTAATACCTTTCTTTTCCCCTTGTCACCCATTCATTTATGTAAGACTCAGTATATGTGACGTAACCGCTGGTTCAACATCAACATCAATGATTGAGCTATTAGCATCAGGACAGGGTAGTACTGTTTGGTCCAATATATATATATATATATATATATATATATATATATATATATATATATATATAGGGAGTGTTTGTGTGTGTGTGTGTGCGTGTCTTGCTCCTAACCAAATTATGTTTATTCCTCCTCACCAAATAATGTGCGGCGTATTCATTCTTGACAAGATATTACAGTTATGTATCACTTGTCACTTGTACAGTGAAAACTATTACGAAGTCGAAGGTTCTTGTAGGTTACTTCGTAGAGGTTCGTTTATCTTTTTTCTCTCACACCACATACTTCCACGTGTTCTCTTCCATTGAGAGAGAGAGACATACAGAGAGACAGATAGACAGACAGACAGACAGAGATAGGGAAAAATGAGGATTAGGATGAAATTGTGTCTCATGTTTAATTCAGTCCGAAGACAGTGATTATTAATATTATTTCGCTATTGTATCTCATCGTTATTGATTAATCAGTGGAAACTCACCACAGGTATTGGAGAATATAGAAACTATGGCCTACTGTTGTCCTGTATTCTAATGTTGAAATAATATTTATATATGCCTATCAATGTGCTATCAAAAGATAACGAATTCTTTTATTGATGGTATTGGTATATCAAATTGCTTTATACCAAATCTTTGAAGGCCACTATACTTGTAGTGAATGTAGCATAAATATGCAAAAGTTGGTACTCAGCTTTGGTTCTTGTTATGGCCATACACTGAAATTATCTTCGTAAACTAATTTTGGAACGGATGCACCCACTCCAAGCAACACCAAAACAATTAATAACATGATACATAAATAACACACCCAACATATCCCACCATTCCCAAAATATTGATGAATGACCTTGTCCTTTGGACAAGGGATGCTTCATCAGAACATCAGAAGATGTTAGAAAACAACAGCCGTAATAAGATATGTGCTAGGAAAGACTTTCCTGGTTCCTTTGTAATTGAAATGTATACTCGGTTAGAGGCAAAGGTGGCCTTTTTTCGGTTTTCTTGCCGTGACCTTAACCTTTGAGGAATGATTATTATATATGTCACACTTATTAGTCATGATAAACTTGCTAAAGTTTCATTTCAATAGCTTCAGTTGTTCAAAAGTCAGGACAAAGTTACAAGTATCATTCGGCTTTGACCGTGAGGTTCGAACTTGTTTGTGGTATGTAATATACCATCAATCTTTATTATATAAGTGCAGTTTCATTAAAATATCTTCAGTAGTTAAACGAATATCCACCGAACAAGAATGCAAGTCACTGAACTGTATCTCCCTTAATACGACCTTGACCTTGGGACAATGGGGCATGTCTGTAGTACACGGCATCCTGTTTGGCATGATATATTCTTGTTTGCTTTTGTCACTCATAGTGTATTTTCGGTACAAGGACACAATTCACAAATTTATATTTTCTCTTTCCATAACCATAGCATAGTTATGTGAGTGAGAAGGAAATGCTACTCCACAGACAACGCTCTAGCATAATGCGCAAGATTTAAGACGGTCATATACCCTCTACCCTCAAACAGTAATAAAATGAATCTTAAAAAAAATTAACTTTCTATAAAATAAATGCAAGATAAGTCCTTATTCCTCGAAAAATGGAATAGTGATTATTCTTTATCACCTCTAGGAACAAGTCTTTGCATAACCTATATATGGAAAGCTTTTCCTAACTCCTTCACCTTACACCACCCTCACCCTCCTCTACGACCGTTGACTTTTGGCGAGAACAAAGATCACCCCTATTGAAGTTACCATGGTGTTCTCATCAGCTCAGTTCACAACCTACAAGTGGCTACACACTTTAATGCGGGGGAGGGGGAGTGGCCGAGTGGTCTAAAGCGATCATCGTTACAGATCACTGCCATCTCACTTCTGTCTGCGTGGGTTCGGATAGTAGCTTCTTGTGGGTCGGTGGTTCTTTTTGGGTATTTCCCGGGTTCTTCCTCAACCATTTATAATGGCCCTCATGTATAGCCTATCTTGTGCTGAAAGATGACGTTAAACCCTACAACAACAATAACAACCCACGCTAATTGGCATTATTTATTATACTGATCTATAATTTTTTAGTTTACAATTGTTTTAGTATTTATACAGTGTTTATTGGACGCCTCTTGGCTTGTATCTTGTATTCATTAAAAAGAGCATCTCGTGTCACTGTCCAACAATAGTCATTGATGGGCTCCATTTGCCCTGATATCGTTTCTCCGTTGTTGCAATGTCCTGGTGAAATCTCTCGCACGATTCTGTGAAGATCTAGATGATAGTGCAAAAATGTATCGTTAGTGACATATTGCAACCAAGGTATTTGTATGCCTTTAGGAGGTTTTCCATCAACTCCCTGTAGTTGTTTGCATTGTTGTTTGCGTAAAAGTTGTTAAAACTAACTGGAAGGCTTTCCATGCCGTCCTTTCCTTGCCACTCAGTGCACGGTCAAATGCAACATCTCGAAGTTCACGAATTTGAGGACCAAGAGAGAGACATTCCTGTAACTTAGCTTCACTAAACCTTGAAAATTTTACATGTAGGTAACTGAAAGTTGCTTGTGTTTAGTTCACGGTCTTGACAAAGTATTTTGCATCAGACCCAGCTTGATGTACAAGGGTGCTAACACAATCTTCTTTGATTCAACAAAAGGTGGATACTGAACACGTTTCCTCCTAGGCTCCAATGACTGTCAGAGTGGCCAATATCTCTTTACGTAGTGGGAATCTCTCGCACGCCAATCCAATCGCAGAGAAAACATCAGCAATTTGTGTATCCAGTCTGCAGACCTTCAAATCGCCAAAAAGCTTTAATTAACGTTGGTCATAGCTTATGCACATCAAAAGTTGTTTAATGTTTTTATAGGTTTTCTTCATATGGACAGCATAGCCAAAAGGAATTGATGGCAAAACTTTTCCATTATTCAGCAAAGCAGTTTTAAAACTTTTCTACGACGAATCTATGAACAGTCTCCACTCATCTGGATCATGAACGATGTTGAGTGTTGCTATCATGCCATCGATGTCGTTGCAGGTTACAAGATCACTTTTCATGATAAAGAATGGGGCAAGATATTTTGGTCAGTCACAGAACATGGCAACCCTAACATCACCTGACAGGAGATTTCACTGGTGTAGTCTAGAGCCCAACAGCCCTGCCTTTCTCTTGGATAGTTACAAATCCCTGAGGTGTGGTTCACAGGAAGAGAATGGGAGAAATATATGGGTCATGTGACATTGGTTGCTCAGGGCTAAACGTTTCAACCTCTCCATCTTCCTCGGGTGACTCAAAGGAGAATTATTCTGGTGCATCGAAACCCAGCTCTCTTTCTCCGTAGGGTACCGGGCTTATAGCCGATAGATTGTTTAGATAATGCACAATCCACTTTATGTTCTTTGACACACCTTTCCCAACCGGAGGTACCATGCAGAAGTAACAATAGCTGATATAATCTGTTGGCAATCTTCAGATCATTGGCACTGCAAAAGGCATAGATTTCCTTTTCATATTCAACTACTGGCGACGATTTGTTGCACAAGTGTTGCGTTATATTTGTGGGGCCCACCTTTTGTCCCGATCCCCAATTTTGCAGCCAAAAAAAAGGTGATAGGATTTCTTAACAATAATGGTTATACTGCGCTTTTGTCATGCAAAAGTCCTTTCATCACACACGTAGCAGAAGTTATCCGCATTGTTCACATAATTATGAGGTATCTCAGCTTACTTTGGCTAAACAGAATAGTGTCCCTTTACAAAGTGAAACACTGACAAACAAGAGAGCACGACACTGTATGATTTCTAGAGCTGATATAAGGCAATCTTTCCAGGAGAATGATGTAACCTTCGTTAGGATTGCATCATCCATGACTTCTATGAATAACATGATGCAATTCATACCATGTATGACGCAATACCAGCATCAGATTGCATCATTCCTTACTTTGCCTAAAAAGCAAGTACATGTACTTACTGTCCAAAACCAATGATAGAATTATTAAAAAATCCAATCGAAGATATATTTTAGTCATTTCTGTCTTAAATTGAGATCCCTTCCCTTTATAACTCAAGAATCCTTTGCCAGCCTCAAATTATGAGTCGTATATACTGAACCTCTATCATATCTTTAAAACGAGAGCCAGTCAACAATTTTAAGCATCATTTTCGTTCTGACTGACCCAGAATTACAACATTTTGGAGACAGTTTGGCTATAGACCAGTGTTATCAGTATATATATTGTCTGTTTCCAAGTCTACTTAACATTTGATATAGGCAAGTAAAGTAGCCAATTTACCTGAAAGGGAACTATGCGCAACAAAGCACAGTTACTTTGATAGGTATGTATATAAATAGCCTTTCTGCGTTTGATATGTAACTTATAATTAGGAAAAATATCTCTTTAGGTACCATGTATTGCAATTCTACTTTATAAAGAATCTGTTTGTGACAGGGGTCAAAGTCACTAAGGCAGCATAGGTTTGAAACAATTTTCAACATGAGATTTCCCCCACACTCTCACTAAATTCATTTTGAAATTGCATTTTAATTTAGTCGTCACATTTCTAAGTCACATCACGTTTTAAATACATAAAGATGTAATGATACTTTTTCTCTCTTTCTGTTGATCTTGATGTGTTTGCTTGAATATGTTTATTTTTATCTAAATGTATTAATCAACTCTTTCCGACTATAATTGTTAGGCTACTAACAAAATGTGAACCGGAATTTCCAAATGGCAGCAGAGCATAAACTTCTGTCAATACCTGTTCAATCTGTTATGTAGGAGAATTTCGTTGTAACCATTCTGATGTCATTTCATCTGGTGAATGCTGATGTTCTTGTATAGAATTACAAGTTTCCATAAAAAGTGTCAAAATATAAATCTTTTTTGGATATCATATTTAGAAAATACACATTAGGATTATTATACTTAAGGCAGAGCATACCAGTCTTCGTTTTGATGATCATTAAATTTAAAACTAAATGTTGTTAAATTCTTTTTTAAATTGTGATCATTTTTGTATATACTCTCTTGGTATGTCTATTTAAATATGATTTTATTCCACACTCACATTACGACAATCTAACGATTGATGGCATGGGAAATGGCGCTGACTTCCGTTTAGGCCACAAGAAATTCGAGCAGATGAGACTGACTTCGGCTGACTATTTGCTACCCAAAACGTTATTCACCCGAATCGCTTTATGCCAAATTATTTCAAACCGGAAACGCATCACATCCAAGTATTGCTACCAAAATCATTCAAATGTTTCTACTTTTCGTACTCAAGACAATTTTACCCGAGACAAACAATTTTAAAAAAACTCGCTTTTAGCCATGAAACAATTATAAAAATATAAGAAGAGTAATGCAGGTAAAGTAAAACGAAGTCACTACCTACAGGGTTAAATAAATCAAAATCTCACGAACATCTATGTGCGATATTCAGGAACTTTGCATTAATTTCGATTTAGTGACAAGAACATAAGAATAAAAATACAACAAAATAAAAATATTATAGTAAGAATCCCATATAAAGAGAACAAATATCAAAAATGCTAATAATAAAATGTTCATCATAATTATAATTGTAATTTTATGAATCTCTCTCTCTCTCTCTCTCTCTCTCTCTCTCTCTCTCTCTCTCTCTCTCTCTCTCTCTCTCTCTCTCTCTCTCTCTCTCTCTCTCTCTCTCTCTCTCTCTCTCTCTGTCCCTTCTCCCTCTTTCGTGGGAAATGATTAAAATGTGTCATCCAATTCAGCTCGTTCATTGTTTCAGTTTTCTATTTTCATTAGTATCAGTCTATAACTTTTGACAGAGTTAGTGTCTTGCCCGAAAGCATACAAGTCAGAAAACCCTGTACGATTCCATGAAAAATCAGCTAGAGAATTTAAGAAAGGATATAAGTAAAAACAACGTAAGGTAACATAGCAATGTATGCCAAAAATATGCCATAAACCAGTCTACTGCAATATTCGGAGGCATCATAATAAACTGAAATATTTCTGAAGTTGTGTGTTTGTTTGTGAGAGTGTTTGTTGGTGAGTGTGTGTCAGTGTGTGTTTGTGCTTGAGTGTGTGTTAATGATGTGTGTTTGTTCGCGCGCGCGCGCGTGTGTGTGTGTGTGTGTGTGTGTGTGTGTGTGAGAGAGAGAGAGAGAGAGAGAGAGAGAGAGAGAGAGAGAGAGAGAGAGATATGGCGGTAACACGCGTAATCTCTTTAAAACATCTTGTTTAAATACCTTTGTCCTGGACCCACACCCAAATGAATGTTTTCTTCGACTGATTATAAGCATGATATTTAAGCCAGACTCATACGGAAATTTTATCTGTGCATTGTTTATAAATATAAAAGCTACTGGTCACGTAGAAAATGAACTTGATTTTCTACAAGGTCAATTACAAATAACAATTATTCAATAAAACATAATGATTGAAATACATACAGAGAGAGAGAGAGAGAGAGAGAGAGAGAGAGAGAGAGAGAGAGAGAGAGAGAGAGAGAAAGAGAGAAATCCTAATGGTTGCTTTTCTTAGCTGCCGCCAGTTTATATCCTAATCCCGCTGACATATTGTCTAACTTGCTTGTATGTAAGGTAAGACTGTCAAATACCTGTCGTTGTCAGCGACCAGCTGTTTCTCAACCAAACAATGGTATCTCCATTCATTAAGCTGTCCTTACAGTGTATTTTTGGTCTATGCAAAATTAATTTTTACTTCATGAGAAAAGCATTGTTTAAAAGAGATTATCATGTAAATCGTTTGTACTCATAAACCCAGTCACGCTAACAATGTAGCACAAAGGTGTAAATATTACAAAGATGAAAACGATATAATTTTTATTATTAGAGTAAATAGTCGACAAAAGCTGAAATGAAAGCCAATATTTTCTCCATTGTGACAAGAATAATTATATATCTAAATAAACTTTCATTAGTTTCAGCTGTCATTGAGCATTCAAACAGGGTCTGTAATGGCTGGTGATGTTTCAGTTTTTAGGTCACAAGTTATGGCAAAGAACAGCCTCATCTGATTGTTATCTTCACCACAGACTTATCACCTTTGCAAACTATCTTGATCTCTGTTGTTCGTTCCCATATTAGCTGAGTGTGACTTGTCCACATTGATCAAGGTAACTGTTGGATAATGAGACCTGCCTTTAATGATGAAAATGAGTCCTCTATGTTTTATCAAATGAGCAAAAAAAATTTCTCCTTTTCTCTCCTTTACAACCTTATAAAATTTATGATTTGTCTCAACTCTCAGTAGAATGCTGGATATATAGATGATATGAACCTTCCCATACATTATTCTGCGTTTCTATTGATTTGAAACAATCAGATGCTCGTGTTTAACATTGCTAGCTAGGTAGGCCATCAACTACTGTACACATTATCACACCTGGTGGCAGCACCTTGTTGGGCTTCCGCACTTGGTCGGTGCGCACGCTCTTCCTTTCAGAAGATGGAGCAGACCTTTTCTCCATAGCTGTACCAATTTTTGAAAATCAATTGATATACATTATACATAAAGTCAATCTAATCAAGATAAGTTTTCAGTTCATTTAAAATTTCACTATATTGTATATTTGGATCCTTTATGTTAAACACCATTTTTCTACAAGCAGCCAATCCGTAATGATAATCGATGTTAGTATAGTAGTAAATAATTAAGCTGTAGATAGACTAAAGCTTCAAGGAGATTTGATTTGCTCCTTCATTTGCTTCCAGAAATTCAGTTAAGTTCTAAAATATGTCTCTGAAAAGGGATTACTTAAAATTTTGTTCGGTTTCACAAGTAAAATCTAAAACAGTGGGCCTATAAAACATTGGGCCTATACGCCAAGGAACGTCCAATCGTATTGTCTAGTTTTCAACAGGTTTGGGGATTTGTAGAAGCAAAAAAAAATATTTGATACCTAATATTGCTTTCAGTTTATTCAAATAAAGTTTAAATTTGCCTTAAAATGTTGCATCTTGATAATCAATCGATTATCACAAAACGATGCATATTTTACGATAGTGATATCGTAGAAGAGAGAAAGAGTCGTTCATTTCCAAATCAAAACACAACGAAACAGAATGAAAGAAAGCAGTATTATACGAATCTTCTTTGACATAGACAGAAAGAGAGATATAAACGTCTGTAGATAATTTCAAACCCTCCATGTCGAGAAGAGCATGATAAATAGGTAAAGCTAAAAGGTTAAGGACGGTTGCAATTATTACTGGACAATCCATGACTGGATTGACCCCAGTTTGTAATCAGTGGTCGTTTTTCATGGCCATTAATGAATATATGGCCAGCTTATTTATCAATATTGCCACAAAAAGTGATGTATGTATGTATGTATGTATGTATGTATGTATGTATGTATGTATGTATGTATGTATGTATGTATGTATGTATGTATGTATGTATGTATGTATGTATGTATGTATGTATGTATGTATGTATGTATGTATGTATGTACGTACGTATGTATGTATGTATGTATGTTATCACGCCAACTTATACTTCGATACAGACATAAGCAGGATTTGACTTTGCGACGGATATTACAACATGTGTAGGGAACCGCTCTGGTGGCCTAGTGGTTAAAGCGTCCGCATCGGATGAGGGAGGTCGTGGGTTCGATCCCCGGTCGAGTCATAACAAAGACCTACATCAATGGTACTAACAGCTGCCTCGCTTGAAGCTCAGGATTAAGAGGTTATTGTTAGGACTGGTTGGTGTGGTGTCAGGATAATGTGACTCGGTGGGACATCATGCTTCATGTCTGCGGCGTGATGCCCCAGAGCTAGACATCACTATAAACTGCCACACTGCATACATCATAACGATATGACTGAAAAAGTTTTAAAGCTCCGTTAAAAATCATAATCAAATCACATCACATCACCTGTGTTGGAAATTATGTCAGGTTCGAGGTTTAACGAGTTCTTCTATCAAATACTTTATCCCTACCAATATATTTTCCGGCACACTAAAACATTCTAGGGATTATTTTTCGCTCGCTCAGCACTTGCAATGATGCTTTACTGAGAAACACCTAGGTCATATTAATTATCCGCATATCATGTATTATCGAGCTATATGGAGCTTTCTGTAGAGGTGGAAATTTTCCTTTTGTCCTAAAGAAGCACATTCACTCAGTCAGTGTCTCTGTCTCTTTTCGTCTCATAAGCACACACACTCATACGCAAAGAAACGTGCTTAAAATTACAACTGAACATTTTGTTTTACTTCTACTATGTACATATTTTAAATACAACAACTCTCATATAATATTCAAATATAATGAAATGTTTTTTCTCGCCTTAATGAGCTGAATTTTTTGAATATGTCTATACAACAAATGCAATATTATTTAAAGGAAAACGTAGATTACCAATTATTCGGATTATTCGGCGGAACAGACATCTACGGTGTGCCTTGAATATTGTACTGATTACAAGATAAGGTTGACGTGAAAATAATTTTCCGATCACGACGCCAACACAAGGCGGTGTTACATAAATCAAACACAAATATAATTACCATGATATTAAATTATATTAAATTTTAGATGATGTACATAGAGATAACGCCCTTTTCACATTCCATTGTTGTAAAGTTTGTGCCAATAGGGCAACATATAATTTGTCACATAAAAATCCAATGTTAATAAAAAAACAAATAAAAATGACCAACGGCTGATGAAATGCATTCTGCGGTCTAGGCGTACGCATTTACCCGTCTATCACCTATCAATTGCAACTTAATGGCTTAGGCAAATGAATTACCTACCGGCTCAGCTCAGGCTAGAATACCTGCCAGGCGAGTCATCCAAACCCTTTGCCACTTGTGTGCAGGCCAGGCCTTAGGATGTGTGGGGCCCAAGGCAGCATGCGGGGTCCAAGGCATCACACGATGAGCTGGGGACCCAAAGCAAAGAAATTGCAATGCAGAGAAGAACGGGGCCCAAGGCGGTTGCCTCGTTCGCCTTGCCCTAGGACGGGCCATGCTTGTGTGTACGAGACCACATACATAGCGACAGGCTATCACACATGTTATCACTTCATTGTGGATATTCCAAGTAGATATTTGAATGGCGTGAAGCAATTGCGTAATTGTTTACGTGATTTTCATTACCTAATAAAGGTATACAAAATAAATGTAATATTTCGTCATTTTCTGCTCGTAAGCATAACAAAGTTATATATATATATATATATATATATATATATATATATATATATATATATATATATATATATATATATATATAATTAAATAAAATATTGATATATGTGTGTGTGTTCGATTATACATTTTTCCTTACTTTGACTTCAGTTTTCGAATGAAAAGAAAACAATTCATACGAAAAGTGTTTGTGCGGCATTTTTTTTATTAAATCTCAAACAACGCACTAAATGCATAAATGTTTTTACAGCACTTATAGAAATGTCTTGTTTATAACAAATGCAAAAAATACTAAATATAACAATAACTGTGCAAATGGTGCAAGTGAAAAAGGCATAAATGCACGAACCATATTCTAATTCTACTTCATCCCACATTTACCATAAAGTTCATTTACATGAGCGATGCATAACTTTAATTTGAAAGTGATATAAAGCCTTTTAAACTATCAGCCAGTGGAATCAAATACAAACGATATAAAAACAAAACCCTTATTAGGAGATGAAATACTTGCGTACAATCTACAGACATTCTATTGTAGAAAATATCTTCTTTGATAGGTTAATATCAAAGTATAGATGCCAGGTTTAACTATTGAGATGGCGGTATGATACATAGGTTTATAAATCTCTTGCAAAGATATAACATGCAAATTACAAATAATACAATGTAAAATAATGGCATAGAGATACAAACAATACAGTGTAACAGGAAATATATTATATGGAATTAATACACAGTTGTGTATTGCAGAGTAAGCCCTCATAAATGATCAAACACTTTTGTTTTCTTCCTATACACAAACACATTACAAACACCCATATGTGTTCAGTCCATTTCTGACTATAATATGAATATATGATCTATGAAATAATTAAACAAACTATAATTGTTGATTATTAACGTTTCTCAATAATAGCTGGTTAACAATAATAACAGCTTATACAAAATATCCACTTTAGCTTATTGTATTGTAATGAATTGTATTGTATTGCATTGTATTGTATTGTATTGTATTGTATTGTATTGTATTGTATTGTATTGTATTGTATTGTATTGTATTGTATTGTATTGTATTGTATTGTATTGTATTGTATTGTATTGTATTGTATTGTATTGTGTTGTATTGTATTTGGAGAACATGAAGATGATCTTTTGAAATAAAATTGGTTCATGCCACAAAAAAGAAGAATAAAATACATATATACTTCTCGTCTTTGTTCTATTCTAACAAACAAGCATAATAAACTCATGAATACACAGAAAAACTAATTAACCCATTTTATAAGTCACGATATTTTTTATGGTTTGTGAAAATCGTACAAAACATCGTAAATGCTCGAAAAATAAGAAATCTCAAAAATATATTGTAGACAAATATTAAATAAAAAATATCATATCAAGCTCATTGATTTTTATCGTATATCTGGAATTAATTGATCGCTGACTTGTCAGTCAAAAGTATTCATATTACAATTAACTCCGGCCCTTTGATTACTATTGTGAATGTTACATAATTACACAGGTTCAAAGGCTTTTGTATAGCTTTTTGAATTGCTGCAATACTTAATACTTATTTTTTTCAGGCAATTACTTATCTCCATTACATGTATAATTCATCTCGTCATACCTAAACTACCATTTTCAGACCGGATGAACTGAACAGATGACCCGATTAGAAAGTTAAATTCTATGACTCATATTCTTTTATTTTTAAATCATATTTGATCAAATTCTGTGCTAAAGGACATTGGCTTCTAAAACAACAAATGAAATTGATGTGAACAGAATGGATCAATTATATTATGCACATCTGTATTACTGTATCGTTGAATATGTATGGCCAATAGACTGATTACATTTCTCTTCCTTTCTCCCCCTTCGTTTCAATAGATTTTTAAACTATGACTTGGTCTCGCAAATACATGATATATGACCAGTCCCCTTGTAATATTATGTTACCATAAATGACTAGGTTGATTGAAAGTTGATAGAAATTGTGAAATATACTCACTTTTTTTTTAAAAGAATTAACAAATGCGACATATGAATAGGAAATCCCTGCCTCGTGTCTACAGGAGTTATGTTGCATTCACTTTCCTAATCAAGTACCTTTCTTCAGATCTTTTAACAGCCCAACTTTTAATTGTACGAGCTTATATAAATATATAATGTATATGCATCATGCACTCAAAAATTGAACGCCATATAGAAAAGTTAAAAACAAAGAAATACACAAACATAATATAAACAACTATGCCTATAGTTCAAAACCTTAAACTCGTTATTGTTCTTTGGAACGATACATCACTCTTTCATTATTCATCACTGTTACGTATAGGCTGGTACAAATGTAACAAAAGAAAAGAGTGAAGTCAACAAGCTTTGTAAATTTTAATAAAAATAATTTATTTAGAAAAAAAACACAGCAAAAATATATAATAGGACTTGGGGTTTGTGGATATAGTCAAACATTAATCATAGCATTTAAAAATATAAGTCCAATCAATAAACAGTTCTGATTGAATCCAGGTTAGAATCTAGATGAAGTTCCAATATGGAAGGTGATGACGTCAGATAAAATAGTTGTACTAATAGGAATAATTCCTCTTTGAAACACAATTAATAATGTTCTGTTTAGAATTCCAAAATAAATTTCCACTGACTATTTTTCTCCAAGAAATTTTATAAATATGAAGCACTTGTGTAGTTTTCTGGAGAAAGAATTATTAAATTCTAACCAAATAGATAAACTTCAAAACAATCTGGCATCAACAACAAAAACACCTTGAGCTCTGAGGTATGAAAGTACGACTACCTAGATTTCACTAAGAGATGAGTATTAAATCCAACTAAAAACGTCATTTCGACACTTGTGATAGGTCACATGATCACTTAATCATCAAACCGCGAAAAAAATGTAATTTATCATGTACGCTAGAATAGTATATCTAAGAATCAAATTCTCACAATACAAATAAATAAGGGCTTTCTTCAACTCAACTAACACGTGGGCCAAAAATGACCTTGGTAAAAGCCGATCGTATTCACAAGATGTTTACAAGATCTATGAATCAAAGTGAGCTAAAAATAATGATTATGTAATATCTTTAACGTTCTAATTAGACATAATATTTTTTTTCAAAAATATCAAATCTCGTGAAAATAATCATTACAATAAAACGCAGTGAAACAAAAATAAAAACATGAATTTAAAGCTAACACACAAGCAACAAAATTAGATATTTGTAACACCACGACATTCGTGACGGTGGAAAGTATATTTATTGTAATCGCGACGAGATCTGACCGGCGATTTTCTCTTAAAGGGTATCATTCCTGGGCAGCAAACAACCATGCATATCACCAATATTAACGTCGCTATTGTTCCCCCAATAATGGACGGTATCAGCCAGAAAGGAAGTCCTCCTTTTAGGCCCTCCACAGGGTTGTCATTTGTGGATGGGGACTGGAGCGGATCAGGTAGATTGTTGGATTTGGTGTAATCTACAGTTCTGCTTGTCATTACATTAGTTGGCTTCGTGGTATTTGGTATTACTGTTAAAAAAAAAATAGGTTCTGTTGAAAGTTGCTGAAACACGATCTCATAATATATGAAATAATGTTGGATATTTGCATATATTCTATTTTTAATAATACATCTTCTGCAACCATGTGTCCAATGAAAGATTTTAACAGTTGATAATATTTTTATTGATTTCTTCATCTAAATATTTACAGACATTCAAATTTAGATGTAGCTCACCTTTGTAGGATTCTCTCATCGTATGACGATAATGTTTACCTAAGCGTAGCAGAATCCGATGGAATGGAACAAAATAGATTTAAATTCAATTGAAGTGAGTGATATTTGTTATAATATTGACAAAGCGTTTCTTCAGCTGGTTACTCTGTCGAAAAAAGTAGCTATATCCTTGATAAATTATCGTAAAGGTGAAACGTTCCACTCCTATTTAAATTTCGCACAATTCCTATTTTTTTTCCAAATAATCGCATAGAATCTAGTAGCAATTGCTTTGGGATTGTATTCCATATTACGATGTTAAGTTTTCGAGCTTTATTTTCAAGACGATGAAACCAAGACAAAGTAAACCATACTCATATTCCCTAAATGTGGTTTATCGATAGCAATTGTATCAGTGTTTTGTAACTTCTAACACAGAAATGTCTTCAGTACCTTGTCTGACTTTACCCGAATATGTTTCTTCTTTTCCTGTCATAAAATTGATTTTTAGCAACATAACATATACATGCTTAAACAAAATGCAAACATCAATAAGTTGTACATATTTATATGGTGTCACTAACTGAAAACGACTCCTATCACGGCTAGTCATAAAAACTGAAAACAGTTTTTAACAATCGATTATGCTTTGGAGAACACAACGTCTAGCCTTTCCGGGTAATGAACTGTTACCATTCATTTTGTTATTACAAAGTGAATTACATTGGACTTGATGAAAAGCTTTCATACTGGGTTAAACTTGGACTCTAAAACGAGTTAACATTGCTGCTGCCAACATCAGTATTGATATATCTCACATTTTATCCTCAAAATGCAAGACAACATTTGCAGCCAATGATCTAGTATTGTTATCACGTACATGCACAGTATCTGAGGCATAAATTTTATTATTAAACTCATACGACCATGCCAAAAATCTGGAAGTACACATAGAAATGTGGTAAAATAATTTTTATTATAAATAATGTTTTTATTTCTTAAAAATTCTTTTTTTGACTGAAATGTATTAATTCATTCTCACAAACGTAAGTTGTGTATCGCAATATGCACTGAATTTCATGCGCAATTAATATATCGTCATCTCCACCTATTTTGAGGTTTGGATATTTGAATCAGTGTTGCTTACTCAGGTAACAATTGTGGCATAATCAGATCCTGATTACCTCTGTATTGTGATATAGCACCACTTTCCCCACAGCCACAAACACCCACATTAGTAACGTGAACAGTATTCAGATATTAATTTTCTTTTCGTTTAAATGTAATGACCATAGAAATTGAAACGTCCCGCAATTGCAAACCAACAAATTTTATATGGCATACAAGTACATAAGAACGTTTGTCCTTGATATATCTTCAAAGCAACAAACAGTAACTACACAATTTTATTAAACTACACGCAGCAGTTTAGATTAAGATGTGGTGAATGCCAGACAGACAAGCAGACAGAGTACAGATGGTAATGTCACACCTAGGGTAACAAAATATCAATGACTACTCCTTTCTAGTAACATAAAACGGCTGGATGAATAAATCCTTTAGATACAAAAAAGAATATAAAACCAACGCGTCAATTTATGAGATTAGAAAAAGTATCCTTACCTCTACCAAAATGCACACAATGCATTACAGTAAGTCCAATCTATCTGATATATATATATATATATATATATATATATATATATATATATATATATATATATATATATATATATATATATATATATATATATATATATATATATACTTTTTATGGATCAATAGACATAAACAAATATATTTATTCATATTTTTATTCTTATGTACAAAGATATTAAATGAAATATTATAATATAATATAATATAATATAATATAATATAATATAATATAATATAATATAATATAATATAATATAATATAATATAATATAATATAATATAATATAATATAATATAATATAATATAATATAATATAATATAATATAATATAATATAATATAATATAATATAATATAATATAATATAATATAATATAATATAATATAATATAATATAGACAACATTTGACAATGTATGTTTGACAGTTGATCAGAATATAAACTATATAATAAATAAATAGTAAAACACTATGGTGTGCGAAAGTATTTAGAACTAAATAATCATAATATATTATGTCATTAATTTGAGATAGTCTCTCAGTTTTATAGAATTATTAGATATATTTTTATAATATTAATAACACTAACATTAATTAAATGTTTATTTAAAATAGTATTAAATAATATAGAAATATTATTTATTAATTATAAACCGGGGACATATTTCAAAACATTTCATGAATGAATGTCGCACAAGGTTTTGGCATTAAGACGTTTTGAATATATCGTATTAGGACGGTGAAACCAATAGGTTTCCTTTAAAAGACGTTCCATCTCAGAATAAACTATATCAATAGGTTAAAAGGAGAAATCTTGCAAAGTATGGGAACTTTTGTTAAAGTGTTTTACAACGTGAGAAATTAAATTAAGATCGAAGCAGCAAATAATCTGATCGCAATGCTAGATGATGGTGTTCTTTTCTTAAAACTTTCCTGGGTTATGAATAATAAATTAGTATAACAAGTCTTTCAGAAGCATTTGATCAGTTCAATATTTGTAGCGAATACTTCGTATCTTGAGTACCGTTCATTGATAATTTATACACATTTATACGGTAAGTAAGATTAATACCGATCTACACATTTAGGCCGTAATGATGCATTTTCATGTTTGATGAACTTCTATTGAATTTTGCGATTGCCTTTGTTTAATACAAATTTCATCTTGCGAAGGAGATAAGGAGGGAGGGAATGAAGGACAATGCTATTGCAAAGACTTCAATTCCAACTGAAAAGGCATGGTGAACAAATGATAATTAAGCATATATACATACAAGTAGTAGTGTTAAAGGCTGGTTCAAGCCCCAAACCCCTTTTTACCCTTCTAACAAATACAAAATTACCCCCCAAAATCCCACCACAAATAGTTTACACAAAACTTAAAGGCAGATCCTAGACTCCTTTTTACCCTCCTAACAAATAAAAATTACCCCCTCAGATCCCACCCCAAATGAATTACACATAAATGAATTACACATAATTTTAAAACCTTAGACAGATGTTGCCTAGCCGTTGCGTAATCTAAAAAAATATCTCCATGGCATCTGAGTTAGGCAACTGTCTTTGTCATGCGGAGATATGTTAAACTCAATAACGTGCTTCACTTTCAAGGAAGAAGGACGTATTTTACTGAGCTAGATCAGGTAAGTGATATTATTTTATACCTCATTACTTACTATTAATGTTTTAACTGTTGATTTTAGAAATACTTCATTATGACGATGATAGAGACTAAACTTTACTTTACCGCTCACACAGCGACGAGATTCCAACAATTGTTTTATTTGTGGTTTGCTTAGAGGATATTGTTTGTCGATAAAATATATTTTTGACCGATCAAGATCAATTGCAAGTTTAGTATAATTTTATTGACTGATCGGATTGTGAAAGTTTTAAATTCCGCTATCAACCTTTGATACAATTGTTCGAGATATTTGAAATAGTCGCTGTCATCAGCTCTGATGAGCGAAAGTTTTAGCCTATCACGAGTTCCACTAAAACATATGCCTGATATTTCATTATTAATTTCAACTGTCAACTGTTTGCCGTCCATCATTAGATATTTGATCTTGCTACTGTAACTATTTGTCACTGTTAAATTTCAAACATTATTTCTCAAGTTTAGATAAAATTTCAGTTAGAAAAGATAACGTCGAGTATAGATCTATCATGGCAATACCCAAGTGCAAATGTATCTACTCCATTTTCGCAATAACGTTTATCATCGAAATTACTCAATGCACGTTTGATAATGACATCTGTTTCGAGCCTATGATGATTTGTTCAAATTGCCATAGCTCTTATAAAACTAACATCACCATCAAGCGCATACGTGTAGTCATAAAATTTCATAAACTTTTTAACAAAATTGCGAAGCAGACCTTTTGCTTTTTGCGTTATTTGATTATTGTCTAACAACACGGCATACATTTTGCTACGTAATCTGATAAAAATATTTGATAGCGCTCGAGTTCATTTCATATTTAAACTGACCAATAACCTTTTTATTTGTGTCGTCATGAAATTTACTGTCACGAGGGTAAGCGGAAAGATCAAACAGATGTCGATTATCGTATATGTCCTGATAGTTGTCCTCATATTTGATTTCATATACGAGCGAATCAGTATCAGAAAACAGCAATCTACTGGTTGGCCTTTGCTTTTTAACAAAATTATAATGAAAATCGTGCATTGGTTCTGCCATCGAATAACCCTACAAGTTGTTACAATCTAGATAAATTATATACTTCGAAGAAAGCTCAGGATTATACTCTTTCAAATATTTGTTGTTTGCTTCAGCATATTTCTTCTTTATCACGCTAACACCGCCTCTGATACCTTTTTTGATAAAATTGAACATATCAACGTCAGTCAGTAATTCTAACCTTTTCTTACTAAACTTTAGCAGAGCATCCGATGACAGCCCAGGGGCAGAATAATACAAGCAATGATCTAGTCCATAATTATTAAAACTCACTTCTCGAAAACTTTCAAAAATATATGCTAATAATAACACGTCAGTTTTCAAATACAAATCGTGATAATCACCAAACGTCTCACAATCAAACTTTTTCCAAATATTTTGTGCATACTTCTACTCGTCGTCGGTGATATTTTCATTTTTTAGTTGCGAGTAAAATTTGTCTTTGTCAGGTAAAGATGTTTCATCAAATTTACTCCAGTCGTCGAGATATTCGTATCTAAATAATCCTTTTTTAGCTAGTAGATTAAATTTATCTCCAAAACAGTCTCTTAGGTTATGAAATTTACTACAACCTTTTACTAGCTCATCTAACGATGCTGCCATACATTGCATGCTGTCAATGAAACGCAATTTACCTAGCATAACTGACATATACTATTTAAAATTATTTGGAATGTATTTGATGATGTTATCAAGTTTCAGACGAGTTTTTATGTCAGGATCACCAAACGCTTCTACGATAATGTGGCTATCATATCCTCTAAAGTTGTGAAGAATAACTGGAATAAAATCTGGAGCGTGAAATTTTAAATTACATAGATCATGAGCCGCTCCACGGTACTGTCCGGTCAAATAGCAATGGTCATGTACTTTTTTGTTATCGTCAAAATCTTTTTCACAGATATAACACATTTCTGCTTGCTCGTAATCAGATTTTTGTTGAGGTGTTAATTTTATCATTGGAGTTACTCTTTTCAAACGATAAGTAATATTATCAACTTCACTGATCAATTGCTTGAGAAGCCAGACAGCTAGATTTTTACCTTGATATAATCTGATTGGTGTAGATAATCTCGAATCAGTACAACAAACTATCTTGTAAACTACTCCGCACGGAACATTATTTTGAGTTTTCCTCGTACTATATTGGTTGGGTTTATTTTCTACACCAAGTACAGGATGAAGTAAGCATTCGAAATCAGCGTATATGACGAAAGGAATTTTTAGTGTATGATTATAATGGACAAACTGTAAAGCACTATCTTTTCTAGATGGCATTGTTATTTTTTGTACATCACTACAGTACTCCAAATGCTTTTGTAATATTTCATTTTTTGTACAACATTGCAAGCAGCGATAACAAAAGAATGTTTTTTATTTCGTTTATTATACTGTCCACCAACTAGTCCGTTATAGTTTTTGATCCAAACGTAATGATTTAAAAAAACAGTAAAATTATAGTCGATTGTGATGCTTTTCCTGAAATATATCTCGGATAGACGTTTGCTTTTCATCAAGTCCGAAAACGTTAATCGAAACATTATTTTGCTTTTCAAACTTTGGTATCAGATTTTCTGCCACTGAAAAGTCAATATCTTTAAAATTTAATCTTGATACGTGACATATATACTTCTCAACGCGATCAGCATGTTGTTTGCTGGAAATAGCGCAGAAAGGAACAGCCCATTGGAAACATTTTCTGTCTATTTGTTTACGTTTATACAACATTTTTTATTTTTGGTGGCAGGTCGATATACGAACTACTGCGTAATGCGTCATATTTCATCGTGTGAAACAAAATTTCTTTGATCATTTCAAACTTCCAACCCGAACCCAATTCGGTAAATTATTCTATCTTTTTCCAGATTTCTTGGTGCATTTGATTAACTAGCGATAAAATATCATTCCCAAGTAAAACGATGATATAAGGGTCTGTAATTTCTTTGTTAGTCGATTCTTCCGTCACAAGTAGTTTTAAAAATATCACGTGATATTTTACTATAATCTTATACCTTTGTATTTATCAAGCTCACGTTTTACAGTTTTCTGTAGCAGGAGGTAAAGATTTGTTGCAGTAAAATTTACTAGCACGATTTGCAGGATCTAGTTCTATTGGCGTATTATAATGCAAAGAAAAGTTTGCGCTGTTTTCTAGTGTCTGCGATGAATCAAGCAATAATGTTGTTGACATTATACTAATATTTTAGATAAGATCGCGGTGTAAATTTTGTACTCCGACGAAGTTAGTAATCGGTTCGATCTTAGATGATCAAGTATATCAATCATTTCGTCATCAATCTCTACACTTTCTTTACCAGCTTTTTTAGAGATTATTAACAGCATTAGCCGATCGACTATTTCTGCGTTTGATGTACAATCTTTGACTCCAGATCCAGTGGTTTCCTCTGATAATGTTTTATTTCGTTCATTTAAGTATTTGTTAAAAAGTCTTTTAAAATTCCAACCTTTACCGTATTCTCCTTTTCTAGTTCTATACTATACTGCTGTTTTAATTAAAACATCAGCAATAATTCCATCTCTTATTCTATCATACAAGGACAGTATTTCATTTTCATTTGTAGCTTTTTAAATTTCTTCATCAGCTTTCATATAATTTTCGTGTACTTTTTCTAAAGTAATTATCAGTTTTTCGTAATCATCTTGTGACCAATTTCGAATATTATCAAGATTGTTGAATTTTTTATCTTTCAAATATTTTTCAATAAAATTTCTAAATTCTTCATCATGTATTTTTAACCTGGCATTTTTTTCCGTAAAATATTGTCTGTTTTTCAACAGGCATTACAAATTCAGCCACTATTTTTGTTTCTCAGCCAATTCTTCTGTTTTCTCTGACAATTTTTAAATCATCCTTTTTAATTCATTTGGATTAACCGTCAATTTTGTTATTGCATGTTGAAGTGCAAAAGGATTGTTCATTAGCCTGTCAAACTCAGTTTGACAGCAATGTTTCTTACAAGTTCGTTTACAATTTTTGCAGTTTCTTCTTTTGATCTTTCTCCAAGTAAACCAAACAAACCTTTTTTGCTCATTTTTTTCTAGTTCTCCTGTGGATAATGTTTTTATTTCTGGTTGCTTGCCAAGCATTGCCTCAGTAACAGGTTTAAAAAGTTTGGTGGTTTCTTTCTCTGCCTGAACTTGTCCACGTCGAGCTTCTTCTACTTTTTTCTTAAAAGCCGCTCAAGTTCCGAGAAACTGTTTTAGCAATTGCATTCTCTGTTGATGCTTGTCCATTATTTTTTATACGCTTTAAAAAATTAGATCAGAGACACATGTCAATGCAACAACGAAACATTTTGGTTGGATCACGCGCTAGCTTGCATGACGATATAATTCAATAAATCTATCTTTTGTAACGCGACCGCACTGCTCGTTTGCAATATTTCTCACATTCACATAACTAGTCCGGGAAATAATATGAAACAACCCGTATTTCGCCTAATAAATCTATCGAAATTATAAAGCCTTGTGCAAGATAATCAGAATTACATCTTTTATTACGTGATAATGAAAAATAAGATCTAATCTTGTTCATCTCCTGGTTGTTTAGTAGAATATCATCGAAGACGATTATCTCATGCTCAGACGAATCAAGTTCGTTCACTGGAACGAGTTCTGATTGTTGTATTAAAAATGTATCCTCACCAGTGCCAATTTCATCACGAAGTTTGTCATTGTACTCGTTAGTAATTCGTATTTGTCCTGTTGGGGGGTTGATGGTGTAAATATACACCTTATCATAGTTAAAGTTATTATTAGGTAAAAGATTTAATAATAAATTTGTTTTACCAGTTCCCGTGCGACCAATAATAAGATAATTACAATCTGGAAGTTCGTTATTATGTACATATTTCACTAATCGTTCGGTGTCGAAATTTAATATCTTTGCCATCGTATAATTTTGTGTTATATTAAATCAACAATTTTATGTAAAAGATAGGTATAATGAGCTACTATACAAAGTTTGGAACATTACTGATAGATTCGTCAGACAATGCTCAGCAAGTTAATTTATCGAGATACGCAACTCTTGACCAGCTTAAGAATGAAATCAGTAATTTACTAAATATTACAAGTGTGGATCCAAATGAAGTTTTTCATTAACAGGATAGAAGAAGAAAATTAAAGACGAGTAATGTACAATTGTCAGATGTACTTACACGAATTCCTAGTGCAGTTCTTAATAATATCGTTACTTTTAATAACCAAGGTAAGATACAAGATTCGGGTAGGTCAGTGAATGATTATGTTAAAAAAAGCTGATGAAGGCATAAAAAGGGAACATTGTTATGAACCAGAATAAGATTACATATCTTAGAAACCCAACCGAAGATAATGACGCTGCTACAAAAAAAATATGTTGACGATCAGGAATCAAAGTACGTGTCAGTCAACAGTGGTATGATGCGTTCATTTATCAACATGAACAATAATGCCATTATTAACCTTGGAACACCAGAGTCTGTAACAAAACAATACGTCGATGACAAAGAAGCTCCAATCAATAATGAAATAACCGCGCTTAAAAATGAATTTCTTGGTCAGGTGAACACGTTTCTAAGTTTTCGCAGAAACATAAACACACTTAAAAATGAATTTTTTGGAAATCCATCAAATGTTGATATTACACTCGCTAATATTAACACAAAACTCAATGATATTATCAGTGAAATTCCTGATATTATTGAGAAAGTAAATCTGATTAAAATTCCTCACAAGCAGATTAAAAATAGTGTGCATACTATTGATACTGGTTATACTGGGTGGACACCAAAAAATAATTCTATCAAACATGCTGCAGAAGTTACCGGTGTGTATAGATTCTCAGTGCTTAGCAGTGCAAAGTTTAGAATATTTACCAAATATCCATTCCGTCATCCAAATGATGACTCATCTAAAGTATTATCTGTAATAATAAACAAAAATTCTGAAGAAGAATTTATACTTGAACCAGTTGATAAAACTTTAAAATTAGCCACTTTTCTCTGGTGTTTGGAATTTGTAGCTTACCAACCAGCTCTTATTATGGATTAACCAAACCTGAGACTATGTAAACTAATATTATAATGAAAAAAGTAAACTTGATTTCAATCATATTTCAAAAGATATTTCAAGAGAAGATGTGGACGCACTAATACAATACTACAAATATTATCACAGAAATCTTTGGTGTGTAAAAACATGTTACAAATACTATAACAAAATACTTCGAGTAATATCATATCTACCGTTGTTAATGACTAGCTCTGGTATAATGTCAAGTGGAACATCATTAAACCCGTTTTTGATAATCATATCTGATGTAGGTGTTTCTCTTACAACAACGTGTAAAAAGATTGATTCTCGACTTTTAATCAAGCCAAATGCTTTCAAAACAACTAATATCACTTACAAAAAATTACTTGATCAGATAGGTCTTATTTACGAGGTGTCAAATATGATATGGATGACTTTATAAGTGAGTTTCGCATTATTGATAGTATGTTAACGGATATTCTACCAATGAGGATTAGCAAGCATGAAAATGATTATCAAGAAAAGTATGAAACATTATCTAAACTTAAAGAATAATATACTTACCTGATCTAGCCCAGTGAAAGTGCAGCACGTGATTGAGTTTAACAAATCTCTGCATGACAAAGGCAGTTGCCTAAAGTTATAGAATTATATTTGCGCTAGGATCTGCCTTTCAATTTTATGTGTAATTCATCTGGGGTAGGATTTGAGAGGGGTAATTTGCATTTATTAGGAGGGTAAAAATGGGCCTTGGGCAAGGACCTGCCTTTCAGTTTTGTGTAAACCGTTTGGGGTGGGATTTGAGGGAGGGTAATTTGTATTTGTTAGAAGGGTAAAAAGGGGTCTTGGGCTAGACCCAGCCTTTTACTCTACTACTCCTACATACATACATACATACATACATACATACATACATACATACATACATACATACATACATACATACATACATACATACATACATACATACATACATACATACATACATACATACATACATACATACATACATACATACATACATGTTTTAACTACATGCAATCATGCATACGTGTTGTAACTCTTAGATGTATTTGCATATTTGTGAAACAAAGACCTCTTAAGTAGGTATGGTACATATTGATTTATTCACTCATGCCTTTTTAGAATAAGGAGATACTTATGCTTGTATATTTGCATTTATTTTTAAATTGTCATTCTTTTTATGTGTCGTTGTGTAATTATAAGTCGATCTCCAGGTTTACTGATCAAACATTTATCTTTTGGTTTGTATGTCACTTTATGTGGCTGTAGTCTATAAACATAACGGCATTGAATTGTTTATGTTTTGTTCCAGCTATAATTTCAAAATTTTTATTTAACTTAACTGTTTTCAAATCATATGAAACGGTACTTTAACATTATGTTATGTTGTGCCTCTTCATTAGTAGATCTTCAATGTCACGTTCGTTTATTACCCCGTTATACCACCCAAATCCCATGAATGTAATGGTATAGACGAACCTCGCCTTACATATGAATATAACGAGGCTGCAGACCCTAGTGGCTGGGAGGATACCTAACCCAAGCATACTTGGATCAAGAATGCGAGACTCCCTGAACAACGCTACCACGGCTTCCTCTAGTATATATTGGATCGTTCATTTAAAGCATTGTCTTGTTTGTTCCACGTTTGAATTGTTTGCACATAATGCATGCAGAAAGCTGTGACAATGTTTGGAAAAATCAAAATGTGAAAATGATATACTCACTCGTTTGCACAGAGCAGGCCTCTACAATCCAAATCGCCAAAAGCAGTAACCAGTTCCATCTCGTACCACAAAGGTTTTCACCGAACAGCCCTCTCATGATTATCTTTTTACCTGTACAAGCGTTTAACCACATTCAGAAATAAGATGATGTTTCACGGTGATCACAATTAAAACATTATTTAATAAGATGCTTTACATACGAGATGTGCCGTGATTAACCAGCTTGAATTTGATAAAATGAGCGTATTTTGAGGCAAGTACCTTAAAGGATATTATTTATACACAAACTTTTATGTGTAGTCTAGGTCATTTAGATTAATGGGAATGTGTCACACTTCAGTTACTTCACTTCATTGTCCGCTCTGATAAAATCGGAACATCGTTGCTTTTTCGTGTCAATACAAACCAGTTTACCTTTCCTGTACAGTGGATTTCATTTTATGTTTTCCTTTTCCTACCAATTTTGTTTTTCTTTTTGTTTTGTCGGGCGATCGGATCGTCATCCTGGTGAACGATATTAAATTACATTGTTTACGTGGAATGTCGCATTTGTAAAATGTACGTGCTGAGGTGCGGTGGGTGGATGGGGTGATTAGACCACACTTTGCCTTTTTCTGAAACAGCTTGCAAACTTTTGCGGTTTTGTCCCTAAATTCTAAAAGTGCAAACATTAACTAAAAATAAAACACACACACACACACACACACACACACACACACACACGCACAAGAAACAAAGTATGCATATATTTCCTACAACCAAGGGTAGATCTGATTTAAATTACATGTCCTTACTGTTAAACATAATTCCTTTAATATCTGCATTAAATTAGTGTTTAGAACCTTTTAAGCCAAACGTAATTGAAATACATTCATGAGCTGAAATCAACAGATTGCTTCTTTAATCATTGCCTATTTGGTCTGATACAAATATAAAGATGGTTTCTTAAAACCTCTGCAGCCTTGGATTAATACTAATATTAATCACTGCATTCATGTGTATTATGAACCGACTACTTTACTCAATGCAGTCATGGAAAAAAAGATGCATACATGAATAAGATGCATACATAAAATGCATACATGTGTAACATGAACAGACTGCTTCTTTAATCACTGCATACATATGTAACATGAACAGACTGCTTCTTTAATCACTGCATACATGTGTAACATGAACAGACTGCTTCTTTAATCACTGCATACATGTGTAACATGAACAGACTGCTTCTTTAATCACTGCATACATGTGTAACATGAACAGACTGCTTCTTTAATCACTGCATACATATGTAACATGAACAGACTGCTTCTTTAATCACTGCATACATGTGTAACATGAACAGACTGCTTCTTTAATCGCTGCATACATGTATAACATGAAAAGACTGCCTCTTTAATGGTTGTATAATGTGTAACATGAACAGAAAACAGACTGCTTCTTTAATTAGTGCATTCATGTTTAACATGATCATGCTGCTTCTATAATCAGCCTTTTTTATCAATATATTTTTGAGACATACTTGTCACCAGAGTAAATCAGCAACTTATGGTACATCTTAGGTTCTTAGAATCAAGATTCTTTGCGGGAGGGTGGTCAGTCAGTCACGGATTGGAGAGTTTGCATACTAAGCAGTCTGAAACTGAAGTTAATATTTACTAAGAGTTTTGAACAGAAACTTGTGACATATTTTCAGCTTCATTTGTGTAATTAAACTTGTCGGAATATATATATATATATATATATATATATATATATATATATATATATATATATATGTATGTATATATATATATATATATATATATATATATATATATATATATATATGTATGTGTGTGTGTGTGTGTGTGTTTACCTACCTACTTCCTATGGCAATTTTGTTTTATTTTAAGGGATATGATCATTTATCACTCTCATTCTTGTCTGAGCTTCAAATTTCACAGATAATAGGCATACAAAGTTGTCTCTCGTTTGGCAGTGAACGTATTCAATTCGAGTGAGGTTTTACGGTTGCTAATTGTTGTCGCCCATGAGACACGGTGGAAAAGTCGATGTCGTTGCAATTATACCTAATTCAAACAGTTCAGAACGGTAGCGAGTACCCCTTGCGACTAAACTAATGATTCCTTTTCTAACTATCGTTCCATGAGAAAGACTGTGTTTAATCAACATATAGTTCCATATTGCTGCAGTTTCTGGGTCTAAAATATATATTTTCCATTATTGGAAATGAATGGCTAATGGTTTTAATTAAACTATACCCAAGGAAATGTGATACAAAAGCGAGAAAACATGCTTTGAGTAAATTATCACTATTAATACCTGAAATCTCCGGGGCGAAATCATTGCGGAACATAAATACATTGAAGAGCATATAAACATTCTGCCTAAAATACTATAGTTTACAATATTCAGCAACGTAGACTCTTTACCAAAGATGATTAATACTTACCACACCGTTTTATAGTTCGTATCCTCAATCTTCACCTATACTGGTCCGGAGGCCTAGTGGTTAGAGCGTCCGCCTCGGATACGGGAGGTCGTGGGCTCGATCCCAGGCATATCAAAGACTTATAATAATGCCACTAACAGCTTCCTGGCTTGGCGGCGCTCAACGAGGAGAGGTTAGTATTAGAACTGGTCGGTCTGGTGTCAGGATAATATGACTGGGTAGGACATCATACTGCATGTCTGCGGCACGATGACCCACTACAGACATTACAGCAATATGACTGAAAAATTGCTAAAGGTTAAAGATCCAAATCACACACACATACACACACAAACACAAACAGAAACACATTTTTGTCCTCAGACACGGTCTTTCTACTTAGACATGCTTCAGTCATCTTTGTTTTTCCACATAGATTCTCCATTTCCATAACCCTGTATATATGATCTTGATCCATAAAGCCTTGTCTTTCCTCTTTAAGTGTCTGCACTGCTATAGCATCTTGCTTTGCTTCTGCTGAACTCTCCTCTTCTTCATTGCTCCATTTCTTCCTGATGCCCTTTGCAATGCTATTGATATCATGTATATTTAAATTGGTTCACTTTTATCCAATCATAATGGTTTAATTTCTTTGGTGATGTTGATATTCTTCTCAGACATTTCAGGTATCTTGACTTTTTTCTCGAGTCGAGTAGTCTGAATTCATGTTGAAATCTTATTGAAAGTGTGCTTTCGAATGGCTATCTGTAATTCTTTGACACGAAGTGGAATCATTTTAGACTCGCCCATATTAACAGATTGAAAACGGAATGAATATTTTTTTAAGGTGCAGGGGTTTCTCTATATAAAGAACAAGTACGTACTCTAGCCAAATACGATTTTGAATAAAGACGTAGAGATCATAACCTTTCATCGAGAAAACAGACGTCAAGAGACGATGATGATTTTAGATGTCACCTGATAAGCTGGGTGAAATACTACACCCGTTGAGGTAAGTGATTTGGAAGATTCATATAGCTGCCATTATTCAATGCCCTCCTTCACTACCACACGACGATTATAACAAAGATCAGCTAAGACATAATGTCGTTACATTGTTCGTGAAGAAAATTTATACATTAACTAACCCAAAATGTGATTCCATAAAATATCGAACAATGATGTATTCGTAAACGGTGTAATTTATGGACTTCATTCCTGAAGTTACAATAGAGAAAGGAGCAATTTTTATTACATATTTATGGAATAAATATTAGAGACAGCGAAGCGACGGTGCTAAACTTAAGACCACGTTCATTTAAGACAATCCATTGCTCTCGTCACTTTGAAATTTTTCCCCGAGCATCAAATTTAGTACAACGTCTTACAAAATTCTTAACACGTCCAACAATCAAAATAGGTCTTTTATAACCATAAATGGGAAAGCGTCTCTTCACATGACGCACATTTAACCTCCAAGAGGCAAATGGAAGACACAAAGATTAATTGGTGGATGAACTTCTCAGAACGAGTCAAATCTTATTCAAAATCGTCAAGATCGAATGTCCTTAGTCAGAACCATTACATCGGATAGAACATATTCAGAGATAAACTATACAGTAGAATGGAAACGATTATGGCAATGCATTAGAAAATCGGACAAATAAATGTGTGGCGGATGATTGCTTTAAAATGGTAATATTCATTGAAGAGATTCCACTGCATTTCAGTTTAGTGGGGTGTGACGACATGTCTCAGAATAAAATAGTCGTTTTCAATGTTTGAAAATGTGAAAGAACTATTGTGACACTAAGGAATGAAATTTGATGATGTGCTATTTATTCCTTTAATCTAGGTTATCTGTGTGGAGGGAGATAACTGCAACAAAATGTGTAAGACTAATTAATTACGCAAGCATTTCCTGATAGTTAAAGCTACATAATTAATAAAATGTCTTCTTCTGCATACATTAAAATTACTGACTTCCAAATATTGCTTTTTCACTAACTTTTTACCTTCATATTGTAAATATATATTTATCTATATAATTGTATCATTGTTTTATTAACTAGCGCATATTATTATTATTATTATTATTATTATTATTATTATTATTATTATTATTATTATTATTATTATTATTATTATTATTATTATTTGAGCAATTAAAGTTTATTTGTATGAATATCCTAAATTTCGTGACCTAACATAGTGGTTGAATAAGAAGTAAATTATGATTACACGGTTTAGAGGAATTATTGTTTGCAGTTTTTGAACTTGATCACGCTCCACAGTACTATGGCAAGTACTGTCAATCACCCTAATAATGTTTGCTTTTTAACCGCGTAACAGTACTGGATGAATAAGATTTAGCAGAATGAATCCTCAAACGAATCATAGACGGCCAACCGGCTAGCCTCTGCCAACCGCAGTTATTACACTATCAACTTGTTATTAATATAATTCTGCATATTTAAGTATATTATACATTTTACAATTACTTGCTCTCTATAAACACTTTTTGACGCCAATTCTGTATTTTAACTTTTATTTGTTGCAGGAAAACAACATTAATGAAATAGATAAATTGTAGTAGGACCAATGACAAAGTAATAAATAAAATTCAGTTATTAATGATATTTTACTAGACACAAAAAGTACCATCCTATACGGTATTACTCAGTCATTGTAACAGCTGTTATACCGATTCCGCATTTCTCAGATATTACGTAAGGTAATAAATTCGCCGTGACTTCAGCTGAGTAGAAATCAATTTTAATAATATTGTAATATATTAATATCCATCTCCTAAGTCACATATCATATACAAATATTGGCGTCCATGAGGACTTGACACGATTGACAAGACTCATTAACCGCGAAATAAAGTCATAAGGTAACTTAATACCTATTATCACTGTTATTATAAAGCAAGCAATCACAGGCTTGGAGAAAACGCATTTTGGAATTAAAAGCATACAATTTGCTCAAGAAACACTACTGAATGTAAACTTTAGGACAAGCAAAGTGTGATATAGTAGTCGGTTTCGTCATAGCTAAAGCTAATTGACAGAAAGATCTCACAGACAGAATAATATAATTATCCTGTTAAAAACACATTTAAAGATACGGAATATAGAATATGACGATATAGGCAAGTGGTGCATAAGACAAAAATTCATGAAATATGTTCTTATTCTGCTTCATCTTGCATAAACATGATACATTCAGCACAAGGTACAAATTACATGAACGATGCATAATGTTAACTTGAAAGTAAGATAAATTCATTTAAACAATCATCTCAGAAGATCAAAAGGAAACGATACAACAAAACTCTTTTTACGAGATTTAATACCACGTACGTCCAACACAAATTCTATTGTGGAAGATATAACCCGTGACGAACAGTACCATAACAAAGTACAGATGCGAGAATTAGTGACTCCCACGTAGATTCTGTATGCTATTTAAGCCCATTGATCTTTGGCAAAGTTATTAATATCCAAAATTAAAAAAACACAAAATTAAAGTAAAGGGAGACAGATATCAAACAAGTATTTTTTGGATCATATAGTGTACCCAAAAACACAATAGCCTGAATAATGGTACAAGCTTTGGACATACTGCGTACGTCAACATATCAATCGTCATGATTCTTCAGTTTATCTTGATCCCTACAATTGCGCCAATGAACTCAAGAAACAAACGTAAAAAATATATAATTATGATATATGCAGTTGCTGCAGATGATTCAGACTACATGAGGAAGTGAACAATTTGCTAAATGTATTATAAATCCATTCATTGATTATAGTAAGGACTTTTCAATTCAGTATTCGGTATCAGACACGTGGAACACTATCCAGGCTTAAATTATATATATTCTTCTTGTCATTTCATAGAAGCAGGTCAATAAATCTGGCTATGATTGGAAGTGTAAGATTATATTTAGGTATAGCACTGACATTATAAAGCAAAAGAAAATGAGTCATTGGTTACAGTGCAAAAGCAAGATGTTCTATTATCATGATATCGCTTGTGGCATGGTTCATCTACCTGTGTCAACATGAAGTTGTTGCGATATTGTTTTCAATACAGCATGTGTTATTCAAAGATTTCTAAATGTAGGTGCATTAAGATATTCATTTGATAAAGTTTTATGTAGCAATATGAATATACAGCCATGTTCAATGAGAATATTCACACTTAGAATTCCATTAGTGAATAACAACAAGAAACATACAAGGCAAAAAGCAAACATAAAGTGCAATCTCCTAAACAGCACCAATAACAACAACCAGAACGTCTTTGTCAACTCGAGACCGGAATACAGCATTGATACATTTAGCTTAGTCAATGTCGGAAAAGATCAGTGAATTATTACCTGTTTATTCGATAGTGGCTTCAACTTGATTAGGTTGTTAATGGTTAGGTTGTCAATGTATTGAAAATTATTTATATTTTGGTTAAGGGTCTATGAAGTGGAGTATTTGTATGTTAGCCTTTGTGCCCTCTGATCTAGGTTAAAGAGACGTAAAGACGTTATTGTCCGGAATTCCTAATTAATCTAATGGAATTAACACGCATATATATATATATATATATATATATATATATATATATATATATATATATATATATATATATATATATATATATATATATATATATATATATATATACAAATGCGTGTTATTCCAATATATATCAGAGCAAACATTCATAAATTTACGAACAGATTTTGTTCTTTAGATCATAACGCATAGATGTACTCTATTATTCCTCACTGTGTATGATCTTTTAAATAATTACATGCACTAAAACTGTCCAGTACACACACACACACGAACACACATACTCATATGTATACAAAAATATATGATCTATCTGCATTACGTCAGCATATATATTGATTGGTTAAGGTCTCAAAACATTTCTAGCCTTTCACTGGATCCCAAGTTATTGTTTACAAATAAATCATACACGACGATGTTATCTGGCATAAATACTGATGATACAAAACATTGGAAAATATAATAGGTATATATTTACCATAATATTCTATTCTGACATGGCTCAGAAATATGCTTGCACGAATACATAGAAGAGATATTAAGCCCGTGAAATAATTCAAGAATGCTAGAAACCATCGTAAATGTTGAAGAAACGAAATGTCAAAAATATACGTAGGCGAATAGTACATGAGAAAATATTATAAATCTTTGAACAATGTATGGTTTGCTGACGCAGCATTCCTTTCAGTCAAACGTTGACAGAACGGAATTAACTATCGAACACTGCTAGGAGTTAGCGTTAAATAATTACAAAAGGCTCAACGGATATCTCATGGCTTTTTGGAACAGCTCCAACATTTTAATGTTTTTCCACTTTTTGACTTATATTCATTATATGAATTTTGTAGTTCATATCATCATGCTTTAATTGATCTAATTAACCTGATGATCGAAACAGATGCCCGTAAGATAAATCAAGGACACATTTTTTTGCTGTAAGAATAACGTCAGTGCCTTAAGTTCAGTGCTAAAACACACAGACGTTTTTAAATGATGAATTAACAACAACAGAAGAGATAAATTACAGTATTTATATCTTCGAATATATTTGGCCATATTTATTCTCTTTATTTTTCTATCTTCCCTCCTTTTATTTCGATCTTTGAATTGTTCGTTCAGCTACATGCCACATGTCAATCACCTTGCTATATCATGTTAACTTTGACATCCAGTTTGACCCAAATTTAATACAGCTTGGTAAATATGCTCATTTATTTCAAGATGCTGGACAAAGAAACGATTTTTGAACCCGCATTATATTATGCAAATAAACGGATAAAATAGTAACGATCTGTACATTGTGTAGGAATGCTGTAAACGATTTAAAGAGCTGAAATCTTCATTACTTTCAAGGTTGCCTCTCATCTGGGATGTGGAACACACACACATACTCATGTAACCACTATAAATATAACTACTTATAGGGTCTTTGTGTAAGGAAGAACAGTTTCCTCTTCGGATTTGCATTGATTAATGTACCAACCTATGAAAAGTTAGAACATAATAATACAAAATGATAAGAACAATTATAACTCTGTTTGAAAAAGTACGCAATATCAAAATAGTTCCTCGCATCAATATACCACTCTTGTAATTATTTATCATTTCCATCTTGAAGGTGGAACTTATATTTATCGTAATTACGAGAAGATCTGACACGTGCTTTTCTTCTAAAAGATATAATTCCTGAACAGTAGACAACCATACATACAAACAAAATCAGCATAACCATTGTTCCCGCAATAATGGTTGGTATGAACCAAAATGGAAATCCCCCTCTTAAGCCTTCCTCTGCGTCATCATTCATAGACGGGTATTCAAACGGGTCGGTATAATTGTCGGACGTAGCATAATTTACAGATGTGTCAGTCATTATCGAAGTCGGCATCATTGTATCTTATATTACTGCAAAAAAAAAAATAAAAAAAACAAGTAAACGCTGTAAAACGTTGTAGAACATGATCTCAGAATATCAGAGAAAATGTTGGATATTTGCATATATTATATTCTTGATAATACGTCTTCTTTAAACATGTGATTGATAGTAATACTTAAGTGTTCAAAATATGTAAAATCATTTGTTTGTTTGTTTGTGTGTGTGTGTGACTTTGAATTTGAAAGTATCTTTAACGGTTTTTCAGTCATATCGCTACTATGTCTGCAGTGTAACAGATTATAGTGATGTTTAGCATTGGAGCATCATGCCGCAGACATGTAGCATGATGTCCCACTCAATCACATTATCCTGACATCAGGACAACCGGTCCTAGCACAATCGTCTTAATGCTTTGTGCGGAGCGAGGCAACTGCTAGTACAATTTTTATGAGTCATTGGTATATATATATATATATATATATATATATATATATATATATATATATATATATATATATATATATATATATATATATATATATATATATATATATATATATATATATATATATATATATATATAATGACTGTAATATTTAAACATTTATATACATTCATATTCGAATGAAACTCGCCTTTGTAGGATTCTCCCATTATATGCCATTAATGTTGACCTAAAAGTAGAATAATCGAATGAAATAGAACAAAATAAATATGAATCCAATTAAAGCGTGGTATATTTGTGCTAGTATCCCTTCTATTGTTAAAAACAAAGCAGCTATTTCCTTGCAAATTTATTGAGTAAGTGAAACTTTCTGTCTCTTTTTTTTTCGTAAAATTTATATGAAAAAGTTGGATATCACTTCCTCAAATTCTATATCATTCTAAATGTAGCAATTTATTTGGTGATGTAAAATGTTCGGACATTATTTTCAATAGGGTAAAATCGAGAAAAGACAACCATACAGAAATTCCCCATTTGTAATTTGTCGACAAACTTTGTTTCATTATTATTATTATTATTATTATTATTATTATTATTATTATTATTATTATTATTATTATTATTATTATTATTATTATTATTATTATTATTATTATTATTATTTTAACTTCTGCTTACACAGAAACGTATTCAGTATTTCATTTCGTCTAACTTTTCCCAAAGATTTCCCTTACCTTGTAAAATTGTTGTTTAGCAGCTTAAATGATATACGCTTAAATAAAATACAGACCTAGCAAATTTGAACATACTTGCTTATAGAAGTATCTACTGACTAAATGTAAACGTCTGCTAATATGAAAATTAAAAACGTAGTTATTAAAACATTAAGTACATTATACTTCGCTGAACACATGGCCTCGCCTTTCTCGGTCTTAGGCCAGTATCGTTATTTTGTTTCTACAAAAGTGAGTTACGATGGAGTTCAACAACAAACTGATCATTAACAAACATTTTCAATGATTATCGAAAAACCTCACAGTTGTCTTTAAAATACGAGACGAAAATGCAGTGCATGATCTGGTATTTCCTCTTTCTCGTGAATATTATCTCAGGTTTAAAAGTTTATCATTACATCTACAAGACATTGAAATTAATTTAGAGGCATACCTTTAGAAATGTGGTAAAAATGATTGTCATACATTAAAAGTATTTCTTATGCTTGTCATCATTTTACTGTAAATAATAAATTCATTTTCACAAACGTCAACTGCATTTGGCGGCATACAGAGACTGACAAGAGGAGTCAACACTTTTTTCTTACCACCGTATTTCTGCGTTATACTAAAGCAGCGATAGGCGCATATCAAGACCCATATTTTCTCTGTATGGTGAATGAATATCTGCAATTCCACATCACCCTGCTACCATTTTAATCATTCTAATTGTAAAGGGAATACTAATCAGGGTTTGCTTTGCTTTCTTATGCAAGTAAGTAATTCTATAAAATGCACCAGTCAGCTATGCCAAATCAGCACCCTTTGCCAAATCAGTTATGCCAACTCACCACCTACGATCGGTCGTTCACCTCACTTCGAACAGTGATCCAGTAACAAATAATGCATAATGCGTCAAACATGTTATTTCTTTTTACGCCATGACTGCATATACGACGTTTGTTCCGTAAATATTTTATAATGTTAATGCAATTGAAATTTTAGTGCATTCACCTTTATGTCTGACCTAGGCACTATGGGGCGAGAGCAGAAAATGATACCTCTCTTAAAGGTGGTAGAATCAAGGCAACGTACGGTAATTAAACGACGGAAGGTAACAAAATATTAGTTTCTTTTTATCAGACGGAGGGTAACAAAATATCAAGACTTATAAGGTAACTATAATTTCAAATTAAAGTTAACGTGTTTCCCAAAGTCGTGAATGCAAGGCCGCTACTTCTCACTTGACTAAAGAGGATGTTACTTGATCAAGTGTGTGAAGTCATTAATTAGTCCTTTATTGATCTTGGTTAGTATCAACCATGGATTTTGAATATTGTACTGATTCCACCTTGAGGTAATATGCAGATTGATAAAGGTGAAAATTATATTAAGTATGCATAAGATGAATATCCAGTTTTATACTTGGCACAAGTTTTCCAGAAAGGGACGTATATTATTCGCACATCCACTGAATTGGTCGTACACGTTACTGCACTCTTTAAAATCGGCGATTCATTGCAGCGGAATACATTTATTGGAAGAAGCAAAATAATTCATATGTATAGTGTCTGATGAAATCAGTTTCTCTAGCCACAAGGAACGGAATTGTCTGATGATATTCCGGTGATTGGTACAACACCATAATCCATGGATAGGAGTAGAAAATGAAAACACTGACCATCACTTCTGTGATTTATTAAAGTAATAAAGTAAATAAAGTAATGCCCGGTAACCATTTTGTTCACAAATGAAAACGATATCGGCAACTGATACAAATATTACTAAAAGTGATATTTTTAAATATTAAAATGACATTTCATATATTATCGAGCGAGAATCATTAGTTGCTAAACTCTTTTTAGTTATACTTAAAGCAACGTGAACTAATTATTTTCATATAATCCTGATTTGAGTTTTCTATTATGTCTTTTGTATGATTAGTCAATCTCACTCTGTTTGATTCCTTAAGTTAGCACGACTTGCGAATGTTTGTCTTTTGTCAGAATAATGAGATGGTAAATATTACAACAAGACATATGGTAATTATGTCTTTACTTTTTACTTTAAGCAGTGTCAGTGAGATAATATTTTGCTCTCTTATTGAACCAATCGCATTCACATGCTATATCGGCATTTGTAATCACTAGATAACAATATAATGTGACGTCACAGTTTATGCACAGAATTAGGCTGGTTGTATCCATATTAACGATGACAATATCTGTAAAGTCAGATAAATGTAAACTATGGATAAGTTTCAGGTCATAAGGGATCTAATTTCTAGAAAGATTACAATCGACAAGACGCTATAAAAATGGAAATTGATTGATTTTATTTCTAAGCTGTCCCTCGAATATACCTATGACAGTGTGCCACAATGTCGTAAATATAGCTGTGGTTGAGCATTGGGTGTTTGTTATCAATCCTAGGGTACAGGCGGATTAAAGTTACTAATCCTCTCGTTAAGTAACCATCTTCAATACTGATAAACCGTCAACATAATTAGTTTAAGAAACAAAACACGCGGATGGTTGTGTTTTGATACAGTAATATGTTGCCGGGGAAATTATTTTATCTTTGGCTTGAAACCTATTACCTTGGATACAAATTAGCACTTTGTCAGTGGACCAATGACAAGAATTGCGCATTCTATATTAAAACGTAAGAGTCACCAAATAGTGGTTCCTGTTCGAATTCAAATACCATGTTACCTGGTCCTTTATTCACAGGAATAAATTTAGTAGTATCGTTAATTCAAACCTTTTTACCCTGGGATTACTAACCAAAGTTTTATATCCTTAATTGTGCAAATGAAAGTTTTTGAGGATCCATCAATAGGCTCATTTTTTCTCTCTTGGGAAATCAGTATTTTCTATCGTAACACATTGAGACTAAATCAAGGTTGATCCAGGCTATAAAATAAGTCATTTCCTGTAATTTTATGTTTGTCTCTCTCTCTCTCTCTCTCTCTCTCTCTCTCTCTCTCTCTCTCTCTCTCTCTCTCTCTCTCTCTCTCTCTCTCTCTCTCTCTCTCTCTATATATATATATATATATATATATATATATATTGTTCAAGATACGGTGCATGGAAAAATGAAAACATGGTATCATGCCAAATATACGAAATTACCTTCAACTCCTTTAAATCTTGCTGCTTGTGGTACGTACAGTAAGACAAATGATGATAAGAGCATATGGCGTCTTATCCTTCTCTCTCGTTAGCTTAGTTGCATAGTTACATGTTTAACGGCCCTTGAAAGAAAACAATGTATATGATAGGAAATATTCATGTCCTGGTGATGGCCGACTTAACTTATCCGACTTGCTCTAACATCTTAAATCACGTCTATCTTAGATGTAAGGTTTTAATATATTCTGATTACGTTTTGTCACCAATTCATCACTTCTGATAATCACACTCATGCTCAGGATATGATTCCTTAGTATAATCTTTTGTGTCATCAGCCTAACTATTCTTTTCTTGCAAACAGAGTATCACTTTATACCGACATTGTTCTCGGTCCCAGCCAAGTTATTTTATACAATGCTATTGATTTCAGATTCTCTCATTACATACGAGTACGGTAAGTGTCAGTAACTTCAAGGTGTACACATTCACACGATTTTCATCGTAACTGTTAATTTTTGATACTTCTAAACTTTGGTACACATGGGGAAGAAAAGTTATATACGTTTGAATTGCTATTGTGTTGCAGAGAATGGAAGCTATCACACACATGTACCAAAATAGTCAAGAAACACAATGAACAAAAAAAATCATATTGTATAAATATACCAATACACGGTGCATTTTTAGGAAGTCATCGAATAGTCAAGCCACTAAACTTTAAAATTGTATGTTTGTGTCCCCGTTATGAAAATATAGCGAAAGAAATTTAACACAAACACTTACTTAAACTTTTCATTGTTACATTTGCATTGTACGTTCAGAGAACGATAATCTGAATGAAATAGGATGGATTGTAATTCACGGTCAAATCTGAATCAATCAATATATGTAGTAGCGTTTTCAAACAATTGACATTTGCTAAGAAAGCTTTTTTATTTCCTGAAGGGAAAGTCACTTACGTCATGTATGGCAATTTATTCCGTACGATATCCATGGAAGTAGAATAAACAACTACGTTCTAGGTGCATTATTTAGTGACAGATAATATTTTTTTTTATCCTTTTGCGTGCAAAGTACCCACCTGTACATCAACTAATGTGTAATAAAGAATGGATAGAGAAATATTTTGGGGGTGGGGGAAGTAAACATAATGAATAGTGAATAACTATCTTCCTTCTCCTAACAATATCTTGCATAGACTTGGGTGGAGACGTAATATTTTCTTCTTGACTGACTTTCATGCAAAGTAATCACACACATCTATCAACAATGTAACATATATGGACTATACTTAAACTATATTTCTTTAGTTTACATGAAACATAACTCTGAATAAATAAATACAGAGGAGGGGGAAGGAAAGAAGAGCAGTTTATGATTGACTTTAACAAGCACTGATGGTCAACCAATATATATATATATATATATATATATATATATATATATATATATATATATATATATATATATATATATATATATATATTTATATATATATATATATATGTATATGTATATATATATATATATATATATATATATATATATATATATATATATATATATATATATATATATATATATATATATATAATTAAATGATTACAATACAATGACTGCATGGATCACGATCAAACATTTGGTGTATAATGTACCATTTTGTGGACAAAATGATGATCAGACAAATGAACCAATGAATCAAATTCGTCTTCATTTAGTTTGAATGCACTTAAATATATTAGATGGAACATGAAATGTTTCAATGTCAGTACTGCATTTCGATATTGTCAGTCATTGTCTTTACATGTTTTAACTTCTTTCCTGATATAATCCAAGTAACTAAGAAAATTTGGAGGATGTTTTGATTGCAGATAGTAAAATGAGTGCATTCTAATTTGGTAGTTAGCTTACAACTTGAGATGTCCTTGTCAGCTGGCGTTAGACTCAAGATATAGTGAGAGTATAACCGAAAACCATTCTAGAACAAAAAGGAACAAAATATTCGTTCACCAGTCAGACATTCCAGACTTTAAAAAAAGAAAAACTATAACGGTATCAGCCTAACATATCTCAGTTTTTATTTTTTAAAATTATATTTTCAACAAAACAGACATTATCAACTGATTGCGATGTATTTATCTGTTGAATGAAAGAAAATGTTCCCTTTTATGATCCCGTTGAAGCGTACTTGTTCTTATAGAACCATAGCACAATATTTTCAACTCTTTTGGTATGCCAGTTTCAATTTTATATATTCAAAGCTTATCCTCTTGCAAAAAGAAAAACTTCGTTTCTTACGAAAACATTATGTTCAGCAAATAATTGCATGCGACCAATTTGTCAGGTTTACACAACTGATTGCGAAGATAATTGATGTGTTTTTATCGGAATAACTGATGACATTCTTAATTGTATACGAAAAATGACAAAATATAAATAATCTTCCAATGGTAACTAAAAATTGTTCAAACTACTTTGCATAAGAGAGGGGTGGGCTGAAAATTTTGAAATATAGTATCCGGTATTCAATTAGCAGGAAAAAATTTTCACTGGTTTACAGAAAGAAAAAAATATATTATATCTATCATATTGAATAAAGAAATTTATCTTGATGTAAATGGAAGAAATGTCTTGTTCCAAGCAAAACATCCATGGCTGCTGATCCCCGGAAAATTAAATGATCTGTCCCTAAAACATGATTATCTTTGTAGATAACCACTGATCATAAAGGATTTGATTTCCATTTCAAAGGATTTATAATTAACCAACAAATAACTGGGGTCGCAAAAGAATTAGTACAACCTGCTCTATTGTGCACAGTATGTATTATTTGAATTTATTCAAGCTTAGATTCCAAGAGTCGACCTGACGTGAAATGTCGCCAACATAAGGTTGGTGGTATCCTGCATGTATTTTCAGTTTTGCTTTTTGAGCAACTTTACCAAATTACTCATGGAGCGAACAATCAAAGCATAGCAGTTAAATTATAAACGCACATGCAGACAAGTGGCAACCATCTTGTCGTTAAAGGCTGATTGACGACCTCAATCTATGAATAGATAGTTAGCGACATCCACTCATGGTCGAAAAAGGCTGATTGATGACTTCAATCTATAAATAGATAGTTAGCGACATCCACTCACCCTATACATGTTGGAGCCCCATCGTATTTCGACTAGAACATTACACACCATATAAATTGATATCAATATTGCCTGTAACTGCTTCATTAATGCAGGGAAAATATGACACACCGGGATACATTTCACCCTTTCCAGTAGACTCGGAAATGCCGTTACATATTTTTCCTGGTCAGTACGATCAAATTTGTCCTCCTGCTATAATCCTGCTGTTTATCCAGGCGACTGGACGAAGTTAGCTAATAATGAAATGCACTGAATAAAAATTTTCATAACACATTATTTATTATTGTAACTACGCATATCATTTTTGTATAGTGGCTTACAAAAAAACTGTAATGCAAATTTTCAAAATTAAAACAAAGTCATTTTCATTTCATTCGTCTCAAAGGTCTAGCAAAAAGAAAATGATCAACTAAATAGAATAATGTACTCTCCCTTCATTATCCTAAACATTAATACATTTTATTATTGTGCTAACTTTGAAATAATGACTAAATGCGGTCTACAAAAAAATGTGCCTGGTTTCATTTGGTTTCTAAGAGCTTAACTCAGTTATGCACCACATGATATGCTATACATGGCTGTCAGTCTGTTTTGTAAACGAATAACCCGGAAAGACCCTAGAGAGGACCACCGAGACACGGGAAGGTACTGGCAAGCCGTCTCGTACGTTGGCAGAGCCGAGACTTGAGCCCACAGGAACAGATTTTGGATGTTTGTATTGATTTTTGACCTATAAAGGCGAGCCCATTGACCAGTAAGATGGGGGACTTGGTTAATAATAATTATATATATATATATAATATGTATGTGTGTGTGTATGTGTGTGTGTGTGTGTGTCTGTGTGTGTGTTGAAAAACGACTGGAGACTAAATAAGAAAAGATATTTGGTTCATACTAAAGCGTCATTCTTTTAACCCCCTCCTCTCGAATAGTGGATCTCTTAAGTTTCTTTTTATCTTTTAACAAACTCACATTTTAGTGTAGTAGGAACGTATCTTGATATTTGGTGGGCTAGGTGGCGAGTCTCCAATCGGTTAGAACTAAGTACAATTTTTACATTAAAAATCCCATGACCCAATCACAATGTGTAAATATCAAAATATGTCTACAAACCTACTGTTAATTCTCAATATGAGTTTATCTGAAGTGAAATTGCACTGACGATCCATAATATTACTTGTGACAGTATGAATGTTAACTGTAGAGTATCTACGTACAATCAAGCACGTATGTAGAAGATTTTATTGTTTTCCGTAGATCCCCACCCCCAAGGTTTCATATTTCTTTCAACGTCAAGATTAATGATCACGTCAGATATAATGTACTCGGTGCGATGGCAATCCTATGTAAGTCAGGCTTGAACGAAGGAAAAATGTAATACTTAAAGTGAATATTACAATTTCAACTCGTATCCCTAGCTATTTGAATACATGTTAATACTACAGCTGACATACAATTATAATACTTTGGCCGGTTACGACGCAATCATATATGTTATCCCGCAAGCAATTGACATGAAACAGTATTATTTTCCAAATTTTCTGCCCATGCAATCAATATCACCGTCAATTTTTTTTTCGAATTTTGCTGCTAGAAAGACAATATCTTTAACACTTATCATATTTCTCTATGTTTCGAAATGCATTTATATCATCATAACTTAAGTTTCTGGGTAATACTACCTCATACAGTAAGTAGAGCTTCCTGCCACCGATCTCTGGATGCTTTGCTTTACGTACGACGATTGTCGCTTTAAGCAATATATTTTCTCCATTTCTCTTTGAAGAGATAAGATAATCAAATACATAATTCCTTTCTCAGATTACATTTTGTTTACATTTTTCACTAAGATGATTTGTAAAAATGCTGTGGGATTAACGGGGTTTCGCTGAGTTCTGTTTATGAAAGAAAGTTGGGCATATACACAAAATTTGAACGAAATCTAAGCAAATACTGTTTTGAAATTATTCATAAAAATAAACATGATTTGTAAATATTGCAAAACACATTTCCCAATATACAAACCATATCTATAGAGGGTTCCAATGGTTGTTATTGCCAGCGGCGGATGTTGGAGATAAGCACCCACATTCACTGGAAATCCCCCAATGGCTTGCATCTGAGAGAGCCTCTGGCAACCAAATTCGGCTCCAAGCCTTAACGAGTGACTTAACTACTAAGCACGGCGGAATCTGTTTAAACTAACTGGAAAAGGAATGGCCGGCGAGATTTTAGCGTTTCAAAACCAGATGCTTCGGGCAGACGGAACCCGTTAACCTTGGGTGGTAGCCAGTCGAGGAGATGGTAAACTCCGACTTCAAACCTTCGCTGCCTTTCGACTATACCCATACATGGGAAAGGCTAAGGAGAAAATCACAATAAAAAATCCAGAGACGGAATCCCTAAAGTGACTTGGCAATGCTTTCAGTGTCATCTCGGCAACTCATGTGACGTCGCTGGTGCCATGACGTATCGGATTGTCCTTTCCTTTGGTTCCATCAGCTGCGTGGAGAGGTGGTTTCAGTTGCGTGGGCAACATCTGATTCTCCATATCACCCTGCCCAGGCTTGCGCCCTGGAGAGGACACTCCAGCTTTACTTCACAGCGTCGGCACAAAACGGGAAGCAACAGTTACCGGTTATAAGTCACCATTCGATTGGCGTAAAGTCAGACGCCAGGGGTTGCTTCCGAGGTTGGGGGAGATCAACAGGTCTCATTAGACAGCTATCGCCCGCCTCAAGCTGGGCATCTCTAGCCAATAAGGTGCCGTCCCTCCACAGCTTGTCTGTCTTGCTGGGTGCGTAGGGCTTAAGGTACGTGAGTATCTGACCAGCGGACTTCAGCTACTGCACCTGGAAACAACAAAAGAAAAGATCCAATGAAACTAACAATCCTGCTATGTGCCTGGAATGTCTGGACCATGCTGACTGGGCTCTCAGATGGTCTAAAGGCAATCAGTGATGTTCGAAAGACTTCAGTCATCAACGACAAACTTGCAAGACTCCATGGTGATATCGCCTTACTACAGTAGACACGGCTACCAGATTATGGGTATTTCAGAGAACAAACTACACGTTCTTCTGGCAAGGAAATAGCACCGAAGAAGTCAGGAAGTATTGTGTTGGTCCCCATATTCGCTATTGAAAACCTCCTTTGTATAACCCAACTGGATGAGATATATATTGCGGTAGAACTAATGATGGCCTTATAGAAACTTACCACAGGTAAAGCCCCAGGTAAGGATTGCTTACCAGCAGAAGTCATCAAGTCCGGCTGAAGTATGCTGTTCCCAAACCTTTACGAACTTCTCTGCCAGTACCGGGATCAAGGTGCAGTGCCTCAGGACATCCAACATCATAACACTGTACAAGAACAAGGGCGACAGAAGTGACTGCAACAACTACAGGGGCATATCACTTCTCAGCATCGAGGGTAAAGTCGTCGCAACAGTCCTCTTGAACAGACTGCAGACGCTTACTGACAGTCTCAGTGCGGGTTCAGGGCAGAGAGGTCCACAATCAACATGATCTTCTCCATCAGGCAACTGCAGGGGAAGTGCAGAGAACAACACAGACCCCTCTTCCTGGCTTTGTAGACCTCAACAAAGCATTCAATCTGGTAGGCAGAGACGGACTCTTCAAAATCATGATGAAGATTGGATACCTTCCAAAGCTGTTAAGCATGGTCCAGTCCTTCAATGACGACATGAGAGACACAGTGTAGTATGATGGCTCATCGTTCGATCCATTCAACATCCAGAGCGGAGTAAAACAAGGCTATGTCCTTTCACCTACGCTCTTCTGCATCTTTTTTGTCCTGCTTAAGGCATCTATCTGCACACGCGTTAAGAAGGAAGACTGTTCAACCTGGCACGACTGAAGGAAATGAGCAAAATAGGGAAAGAAACCATTAGGGACATGCCCTTTGCTGATGCTGCTGCTCTAGTAAAAAAATTCGAGGAATTTACTTCATCTGGGTCAGGTTAGAATTTCTGCAATGATAAAAGAAGTTTAAGTCATAAAGCAAAATGTAACATACTGTCTGGCAGTTCATACCTTGATGTCCCTATAAAAATTAAAAACACAAAATTCTGTATAATGTCAAATACAACGCCAATCAATGTTTTTGGAGGGTCAATTTTGTTAGAGAGACATAGACAGAGAGATTGCAGTGACCAAATTAAAAGTATTTGCAAAACAATGACGAACGAGATTTTAACGCAATAACATTTCCAGTGGCAGAAAATCGCATCCAAGCGTTTGTTAAACAAAACAATATTTCAGTAAATGTTTTTGAACTAGATGAGCAAGAAAATGTTTATCAAAAATATATTTCAGGGACTGATACACAAAAGACAATAAATTTATTATTTTATCAAGGACATTGTGTTAGGATAAAAACATTAATGGCTAAGTTCGCAGGGTTTTTCTAAGAATGAAAAACTACAGGAACATCTTAAATATTGTGGCAACGTTCGAAGAATAACTATGCCAAGAGAGAAAGAAAAAGTCTTAAAATTTAAAAACTGTGATCATAAGCTAAATATACTTTTCCTTATGTATGCCTAATTTGAGTGCTTTCTCGTCCCAGTGGCTGGCGCTCTGAATAAAAACAACATATTCCTTGCGGAGTTGCTTGTAAAGTACTTTTTTTAAATAAGTTTTCATTTTCGATAAAGTTATATAGATGTAATGGTTGCTAAAATTCTTCTAGATGATTTTAATGAAACTTCTAACAAATTTAAGACATCTCCAATGAAAATAACGTCTAAACAACAACTTGAATTTAACGACGCGGTTGATTGTCATATTTGCGAGAAGTTATTTCTTTGACTCATACGGAGTCCGTGATAAATTTCGTGACCACTATTACTTGACCAGTCAGAATCTTTGACATGCTCATTATAATTGTAATTTAAAATTCATGCACCAATATTTATACCTTTCGTTTTACATAACTTTTGCGGCTATGCTAGTCATATCATTGTAGAAGCTCTTGGAAATGAGGAAATTAAATCTAAAATAGAGCTAAAACGTAAGATAAAATGAATGCCAAATAATTTTGAAAAGTATATGCCATTCATGCTCGGAAAATTACATTTAATTGACAGCCCGCAATTTATGGCAGCATCATTAGATGTGGTTATAAAAGGTTGTAGTAGTTCCAGTAATCTGCGAAGTTGCTCTGGTGAAAAATAAGTCGAGATGACAAAAATGGTATTTACGTATGAGTATCTCGACGACTGGAGCAGATTTGATGAAACTTCTATGCCCGGCAAAGATAAATAATAACAATAGTGCAGGCGATGAATACAAATATGCACAAAATATTTCGAATGAATTTGGTGGTAAAGCTTGGTGGTTATCATAATTCATATTTGAAAACAGATCTATTACTACTAACAGAGGTTTTTAAAAGTTGTCGTAAAGCAAGCTACATCAATTATGGACTAGATTCTTGTTGGAATTAATCCGCTCCCTGGCTGTCTTGGGACGCTCTACCATAAGCAAGCAAAACAGAGCAGGCAAAATAGAACAGGATCATTTCATAGATGTCGATATGTTTAATTTCATTTGAAAAGGTCTTCGTGGCGGAATTAGCACCATGAGAACAAATATGAAGTATAATAAATAATAAATAATTATGGACTAGATTCTTGTTAGAATTAATCCGCTCCCTGGCTGTCTTGGGACGCTCTACCATAAGCAAGCAAAACAGAGCAGGCAAAATAGAACAGGATCATTTCATAGATGTCGATATGTTTAATTTCATTTGAAAAGGTCTTCGTGGCGGAATTAGCACCATGAGAACAAATATGAAGTATAATAAATAATAAAAATTAAAACTTATGATACAAATCTCCCATCCAATCATATTATTTATCTAGAATGTGTGAATTTGTATGGTTGAGATTGTCACAGCCAACGCCCTGCGGTGGATTTCATTGGATACCCCCAAATCAATTTCGTAAAGAAACTGAAAAAGATTTACCTGGAAAAATGATACTTTTTCCGATATTTCATACTTTGTTGAAGTTGATCTAGATTATACTAGTTCATTATATGGTCTACACATCTACTACCCATTTTGTGCATAATCGATGCGATAAATTATCGTTTACTATCACCTGAACGATTAGACATGACAACTCAAAAAATTCGATCGTTAATACGTTAGTTCCAAATTTGCCAAATAATAGAAATTACGTGACACATTACACAAATTTAAAATAAGCAGTAGGTGTTGGCCTAATTCTGAGAAAACTTAAGTTTAATCAATCGAAGTGGATGGAGGATTATATTAACTTAAACACGAAACGTCATGCTGTACCCAAAACTGAATTTACGAAAAAACTTTCACAAGTTGATGAACATCTAGGAGTTTGGTTTGATAATGGAGAATAATAGAAAAAGGGGTTCGATAGAAATTGTTAATGATATAAATCTCAGAAGTAAATTAGTTAACGAAGAAGGTTTTTCAGCATGAAAATATTTAATGAAAATATAAGTTTCAGCACAATGACCAAAAAAACTTAAAGTTAAATAAACCGATTTACTTTGGTGCAGCTGTACTTGATATATTAAACTGGCTGATATATGATTTTCACTATAATTTTACAAAAGGCAGTGGCCAGATTCGGAGTTTTAATTCACCGATACAGACTCGCTAGTTAATAAAATAAAATGTAAGCATGTCTATGAGAATATCTACAAGCGCCGTGTTTTATTTATCAGATTATGCAGCAGGAAGTCGATTCCATGATGATGTAAGTAAAGATGTTATTGGTAAGGATGAATAGTTCTTTGTGCCAGTGAAAGAGTTTGTCGGATTAAGGAATAATAAGTAAACTGTGACATTTGATAAAAATAAACTGACGACAGTGCAAAGGGTAATCCTCGTGGGTACTTAAAAAATGTATGAAACTTATTAATTTTTTAGACAATAAATAATATCAGTTTCATCAAAGCAAATGTTATCAGATCCAAACTTCATAAACTCGAGACAGATACGGTTTGTGTTGTCACGTTCCAATTCAGAATATTTTCAGAAAATGTCTTTGTCTAAATCAGTAATGTTGTTCTACAGGAAAACATTTTTTTAAAAACGAAAACGAAGCAAAATTAGCTCGTCTAACAAAACATGTTTTTCTACGTAGGTATACGAACAGACAACTTGTTCTATCACCAAAATACCTGTTTTAAAGTAATAGAATTTGTGTAACTCTAAGATGCTACAATAAACTTCGACTGACTATACGACTGCGACTGACCGTCTTACAAAACACTTCAACATGTAAATGAAGCTAATACTTTGTTTGAATTACATGCGCACGGAGGACGCATGCAATTTCGTAATACTTCTGGACAATAGGAAAGCCTGACTAAGTATCCGCCATTCGTTTTCTTAGCTATTCCTGAATGTTTACTTGTAATGAATTTATCATCATACACAACACGTGCACGCATGAGTCTCATTTACGACTCAAGTAAACACGATGTTTTTCAACAACATATTAGAATGATATTAATATAATTATACTAATAATTACATTTAATGAAACAAAACTGAAATAAAAAGATTTATATAAAATTCATTCCTTATATGCTCTTGGATTGCCAAATATTTATGTAATTGGGGGTGTGAACCCCAAGAGAAAAAGTACACTCCCACCATGTATCAACGTGATGGGTGTCCTTTTGCACTCAACTTGGGGTTATCATGGGGAGAGTATACAAAATCTGTTTGATGTAAGTAAATCCTCCATTTATGTATTTGCCGTTTCTTAAGACAAGTTTATGTATGTGCTGTCCTCTAGGATAAGTTTATGTTATATTGTCACTTAGGATAAGTTTATATGTATACTCACTGAACTTGCCATAGTTTTATTTAGCAATATATGAGATCACAAGGGTTGTGCCTGTGCCGTCTGTAACGTCTAAAGAATAAACAGCAGGATGAGTTCGCGACCTCCTGACCTATCGAAGGGTACCCCATGTAAGGGCATTGAGAAAGATTGTCGCCAAACAAAAATAGTCTTATAAAGTTCCTGTCAACCATAAAGTTTCGCTGCAGTTTATTTTTGTCTTTTAGTTTAGAAGTTATCAACCATATTGTAAATGAATGTTATCAAATCATCTGACCAACCATAATTTTCAGTTGTGAATAACTATACTGACCCATATGGTAACCAACGATTTTAATACAGTCACTTTTTTTTGTTTTGTGCCAGGACAGCATTAGGCTGATTATATTGAGTAAAATCTCTTATAAAATTTTTTTGTTAGATCAAATCCAACATGTCGGATTAAATGACAAAAGGACATATATATAATATTTCATTGCTTAACATGAAAATATCTAGAGGTCCGGGAAACCTCTTTCCAAATTTTGGAGGGAGATGGGGTCATTGGTCAGCCTCCTAGTCTACAACTATCATGCGGCTGACAAGTAACATCATGTCCAACCCTGTCATATTGTCCTGACATCAGGCCGACCAGTTCTAATACTAACCTCTTTTAATACTGAGCGCCTAGCGAGGCAGATGTTAGAACTATTTTTATAAGTCTTTGGAATGACTCGGCCGGGGTACAAAACCGCGACCACAAGCATCCGAGGCGGACGCTCTAACCACTAGGCCACGGGGATGGACAACTGGAATTAACCTAACCACGGGAGTGGACAACTGGAATTAAACTAAGCAAGTTAATTATAGCAAGTCTTTTAGATACTTTTGAAAATATGCATCTTCTAGAAATCAATCAAATGTAATGTTTTATAAAGCTAACTATTCTGATTGCTCCTAAGAAACCGTGTGTACCCAGATTCACTCTCGCATTGTGCTTTATGGGTCTTTGCAGATTGCAGATATATGGTATGTATATCATATTGATAAAAGAGATTCCTGTTCTGAAATTCACTTTTGAAAAACAAGGAAAACAAGTTTTAATAATCAATCAAGTTTACAGTTTTGGTTCTCCTGAATGTGATATAATTTTCCTTAGGCAGGCGAGACAGAAATAGCTGTTTATCAGCGTAATGTTCATCAAATTTAACTGATGATGTAGCTGCAGCTGTAACAAAATGTAGCCTAGCACAATGATGTTGCCGACACCACCATCATCACCGGAAAAATAATATCTCGCACCATTTACAACCAAGAACCAAACGGAACAACACTAACATCAACAACGACCTCGCACCGATCCTTCAAGTCCTGAAAATCAATCATAAATACGTCATAAACTATGTGGTCAACGATAGGATTGGAGAAGAAACGTAATTAGAAATTTGTTTTCCTCTTTGTTTTATACAGTCAGTTTTTTCGGTGTATGCTACACTTCTTCAGCACCATTCACAGACAGTTCGTTCACTTGTATGATGTTAAGCAAGTCTTCAACCTCAACCGTATCTAAATAAATAATTATTATAATGTTTATTTCATAATTTACGAAAGTCTTTTGAATTTGACTCTTGCATTTTCTTCTCATGCAAGGTTCAACGAGAAAATGAGAGATATGAGGGAAAGAGGGACGATGTTATTGCAAAGAATTCAGTTGCACTTGAGAAAGTATAGAATGAAAGGAAAAGGATACATACATACATACATACATACATACATACATACATACATACATACATACATACATACATACATACATGCATGCATGCATGCATGCATGCATGCATGCATGCATGCATGCATGCATACATACATACATACATACATACATACATACATACATACATACATACATACATACATACATACATACATACATAGATTCATGGTCTAAATCAACTTTAACTATATTAGCATATTTCTAAACAAGGACCCATTAAGTAGGAATAGAATAATTTATGCATGCATACCTTTTCAGAATTTGAAATATTTCAATTCGTATTTTTGACATCATTTATAAAGTTTCGTTCTTTTAATGTTGTATGCTGTGTTTATTGGTTGATATGTTATTTCAAATCTAGTTTAGTCAAATGTTTATCTGTTGGTTTGTTTTCGACTGGACGGGCCATTTAACTTGTGAACATTTTGCCAATAAGTCGTTAATTTATTCATACACTTTAAACAACTTTCAGTTATCTTTTCTATGATGTCGTATTTAATAAAAGCAATATATCGGCATTCTTTTATGCCTTAGTTATCTGTTGGTTGGTTGATGTTCAAAACACTTCATTTATTTCCTCCACATCATGTCTTTCCCATGACAGAAATGATTAAGACAACGACCCCTGCCTTTTCTATGAGAGGCAGCCAATCCATTCTGGCCTAAGCGAATATCGATCTGACACACCTTGTTTAGAAGTCCCGACACTCTCCATCTGCGCTACCAGGGCTTCCTCTATTGTCTATTGTTGTTTATTTTTCTTTGTTTGTTTTAAGAGTGGATTCTGCTTAAATTATGACACTACTCCCAACCTAGAACCTCATAAAGGAATTGAGAACCTGGGAAACCAAGAGGAGTTGAGATGCAATTATGACGGACAGCGCGTAACTAAATAATTTAATCTCTACAAGAACTAAAACGTAATCACTCATTGCTTCCTTCTATAATTCTGTTATCCATGGGTTAATATAAACAAATTACTTATTTTATCACTGCAGCCGTCTGTTAATATAAATTTGTAAAATTTGAGATTGAAGGGTATCAAAACTATATCCGACAATAGTGAAAATAATTCAGCCATTTGTTTTAAATTCACCTTTTGAATCTCACTCACCGGTCAAATGTGCAACATGTACTACACGTTGTGGTGTGGGTACAATTTTGTAATTTCTTCTTGCACGTGTTGTCTTGTATTGCAGTATTTTCTGTATCTGCATAATCTTTGATAAACGTAACCACTGTCTGTCTTCACAGTGATCAGTGAACTCAGCCAAATTATTTACCACAAAGTCACCTTTCAGTTCATCGGTTTGATCGGTTTGATCTTGAAAAATCGCAAGCTCACCTGGATCAACGGCAGCAATAACACGGCTAGTATACTCAGAAAAATCCGTTTTAATGGCAAATTGTCTGAGTCAGTACTGCGTCGTCGAGTTGAATAACGTTCGTAAATGTTGATAAGTATTGTTGTATGTAATCACATTAAATTAAATTAAATTAATGTAATTAAATTGGGAATAATATGCATTTGCTGGGTCGTTGAGCGCTTCATTGCCAGCAAAGCTTCAATGACAACATGACTGCATATGGGGCTATTCAAATAAGTTTTTACTGGTAAATTTGAATAAAATTGTTTTCGTTCACCACTGCCCCTTGATAAACAATCAACAACTTCAACTACCATTGCAAGTCTATAAAAATTGAAATTAAAGGTATGATGATATGTCACCGTGACCCAGTGAGTGCCAGAACCCGTTCACAATATCCAGATTGTTTATGCCAGTTTCACGTGTTCGTGGCACCATCTTAGAAGTTTGCCTCGCATAAAAACACCACGAATAAGTTTGCTTTTGCAATCGCGAGTAACTCAAGCTCTGCTACTGGTTGTTTGATAAGCTTTGTTTCCTTCAAAGGAGTGATCTTTTACGACAGGGTAATCAAACACCTTTGTCTGAAGGTAACCAACGACTCAAGCCTGTTAATCGAAGTCCTCGTCCCTTTTATGCAGCATCCGCTGTCATTATGGAAGCCATTGCTAATTCAGGTCAGAGACAGCATCCCGCTGTCTTTTTGGAAGCCATTGCTGATTCAGGTCAGAGACAGCATTCCGCTGTCCTTTTGGAAGCCATTGTTGAATGTAGTCAGAGACAGCATCCCGCTGTCTTTTTGGAAGCCATTGCTGATTCAGGTCAGAGAGCCCATAACTCTGCTAGAGCCGCTAATTCCAATAATAATCATATAATGCATACAGCAGCAGAGAGGGTGAACAAACCATTTTGCTTGAGATTTTTTTTAAACAAAATAAATCCATGTACGACGGTGAAATCTGAACGTCAACAACGTTAAAACAGAGCACCTAACCACGTGAGCGACCCTGCAGGGTTAGTTTGGGTTGGTTACTTACCGAGTCATTTTATATTTCATCGCAATGTGGTTTCGTTTACGTGCCTTTCACTTTTGTTGGTCGCACCCTCTCTGCTTCCTTGGTTTTTATCCAAATATTGTATCAAGTCCGTTACGATATCTCGACCTAGGATCAACTGCTTCATTTACGCCCTTTGGTTCTTAATGTAAACACCAAGGTGCGGTTTGGAATGCCATCCAAGAGTGTGACTTTGCCATCAAAAAGAACACACACCTTTTTGTCCTTCTTCACAAGGCTTCCAGGACGTTCCTTAGATTTGCCTGCAACATCGCTTGTTAATACATCACTCATCAACGAGGCGAAATACAACCTTTCACCATTCAAACAATTTGTTCACCTAGGTATGTTGTTCAATGCACTGGCTACATTGTTTGACTCCCATATTGGCTTCTTTTGTTAAAGGAAATTCTATCCGCACTTGAATTAATTCATCTACTAGGCTTGCTCAACGCGAACGCGAATCTCATTGTCCTAGGTCGCCTTTTATGTGCCATTGCAACTGATTATTCTGTCCCAATGGAGGTTAAATGTTTGCCCACTGGACTAACCTCTCCACATAAGGACACATATGAGGGACCATCTGCGGAACTGAGGTATCCAAATTTGACTCAATTCGGATATAACTCTAAAAGCTTAATTGTCCGAGATTACAGTCTGTACCGATGCAAATACTGACTGCTGAGATCACATGTACTATATTCCTTTCGGGATGTCAGCGGTGCATTGTCTGCCAAAACTGTCATCTGGATATCAATATTTTGATGATGAAAGTCTTTCCTTTGTGGCAAGGATGTTTAAATGGCAAATGAACCCTTATTCAGTCAGACAACTCTGCAGTAGTGACTCAGACAACTAGCAGGAACCAAGTCGTCAGAACGCATATGTCATGATGTGGGATTTTCTAAAGTGATGTTAACAGTAAATTCGCAGATTCGCTAGATGTAGGGATGCCTAAATTTATTAGATGATTTTTATTTGTCTCGGAACAATTAACTAATACAGATGCAATGGACCCTTATTTCCTCGGGTTTCACTCAGATAAATACCAAAATGGATCGACCGTTGGTGGACATGATTGCCACAGTTTGGGGTATCAAACTCCCTTCCTTTATATCTCCAGTCTTGGACACAAACTCTTGGACAGTCGATGCTCTATTGCTAGATTGGATCGACCTGGACACATACACCTACACTCAGTCACCTCTGATCCCAAATGTGGTACAGAAAGCCAAAGAATCAGCCTGTCTCCTCATACTCATTGCGTCAGCTAAATTTCACCTTTGACACTTCGAAATGAGAAAGTTTACACCAAGGACGATAAAATGTTGCCGCTTCACGATTGCTGACACCATTCGTCATCATGGAAGAGAAGGTTTCGTAAAGAACAATGACTTATTCAAGGTATTAGCAAACTTTGAGTATACACCACCAAAATAATATCCTATGCCCAAAGTGTTACTATCTTCTTGCCTGAACAAGACACCTTTTGAACTAATTTCAAGGGCGTCTTTGGCATACCTTTATGAGAAGACCTGCTTCCTCATGGCGATAGTGACCGCAGGAAGAATTGCGAAGTACGTGCCCTATCACTATCAGCAGACTCTAACTGCATGTAGTTCTGACAGTTATTCAATTACCAATAGCAGGCCTATTTCGACGGATAACCAGACTTTTGTGATTAAAATCTGGACACATCAGCTGAAGGCCAATTCTCAAGGCCCCATTTCGGGTTTTGAATTTGTACCTTAATAAAGCAGAGTAGCTGCAACGAGGAAAATCAAGCATCTTTATTCCTACTGGACTAGATGGGTTATACGCTTGGCATATATATATATATATATATATATATATATATATATATATATATATATATATATATATATATATATATATATATATATATATATATATATATATATATATAGATAGATAGAGAGAGAGACAGAGACATAGAGACAAAGAGAGACAGAGACAGAGAGACAGATACAGAGACAAAGAGAGACAGAGAGACACACACAGCTAAAATGAACTTGTTACCCATTTCGGCTCACGATGTTAGAGCAGTGGTCACCGGCCTAGCATTTTCCCGTAGCTATTCGACAAACGATATTATTCAGGATGAGATAATGGAGATCGTAGTCCACATTCTCTAGCTTTTATATCCAAGATATGTAATCGATCTTGTGGGACGTATATCTGCAGCTCAATGGATCACCGTTCCTGATCGATCGACAGCTTCTTAGCTTCTTAAACACTGTTTCAAGGCAGATGGACTTGTGTGTGTGTGTATGTACATGTGTGTCTGTAAGGATGGAAATGTTTCCCATTTGGAAGCCACGCCCCGATAAATGGAGTCGGGTTATCTAGAAGCTATTTGACATGCCTTAGAGAACCAGAGTAAGGTGATGTGCCTCCCTCAATTTCATACCTATGATCCTAAGGTATTATGACTGGATACAGTATCTGAAGAAGAAACATGGCAAATCATATATTTCTTTGAGAATACTCCCCAAATCATAATACACATAATACACATACACCCTTTCGGCCTCCCCGCAGTTATATCAATAGAGAGCATGCTTATTTTCCACTAGTAAAAAAGGCATTCATACACATTCACGTCAATTATTAAACTTAAGTGGAGACCACTCTGGTCAGCTATAATAGGTCGGCAGTCAACGTTTAGCTCCATTGAACTAAACGTATTATCTAGGAGGGTTGGAATTGTGAGGTAGTAGTAACTATCCTAAGGTATCATTAGTGGGTAAGTATTCTCCAAGAAACCTACTTTGCTAGGAAAAATTGGTTTCTTTGCGAAATTCGTCAACAGTCTTTTTTATGCTGAGATACATTTAATTGTCTACTTGTATCTATTTATCAATTAATCGATATATTCCTATCTATCCACTTTTATATATATATATATATATATATATATATATATATATATATATATATATATATATATATATATATATATATATGTATATATGTATATATATATATATATATATATATATATATATATATATATATATATATATATATATATATATATATATATATATATTGAGATAGATAGATAGATAGATAGATAGATAGATAGATAGATAGATAGATAGATAGATAGATAGATAGATAGATAGATAGATAGATAGATAGATAGATAGATAGATAGATAGATAGATACTATTTAAATATTTTGAATGTGATGCAATTGTTTCGTACAACTAGAATAATTGACCACTTATCGATTTACTAAAACAAAACGGCCCACCCTTCATCTTTTCTTGAGAGATATTATGAGTGTACAGCACATAAATAGTGTGAGGTTTCAAATTCATTCACCACGAACAAGGAATTCAGATAGCTTTCTGTATCTTAAAATACAATTGCATTTGTGGGATATTATTTCGTAACTTATAATATGTTCTAAGATAACTGCATTAAGTGGATTAGTTTCAAATATACATTTTAAACATAGCATGTGAGTTCTAGGTTTTTGAATGGATCCAAATCTCATATATCACAAAACAAAAATTCCAGCTAGTTCGGAATCAGATAATAGAAAGAATGTATCGCGTGCAAAATTATGTAGTTAAAAGTTTAGAAAGAGTCACATACTTTCATTAGACACTAATATATATATATATATATATATATATATATATATATATATATATATATATATATATATATATATATATATATATATATATATAAGCGCGTTGCTCTTTCATTAGACTGTCACTGGCCATTCAAAGATCACATTCTCTTTTACTTTTGCCAGACTAAGTGCTTGTTGCTTTTCAAATTGTATATCACTATGATTGCAATGAAAGGAAGGCAACGACTATAATATAGTGCTGGAATGTAAATGAGAACATTTGTACTATTCTACATGCATGTCAACGCTCACTAAAACGGTTCCATTTGTGAAAAGCAAGGTAGTGCTGTGGATCAATATTCATGCACGGTATTTCGTTGTGAGCTCCAAATCATGCTTTGATTTGAAATAAATTTGATAATTCAGTGTACGAATGATCGAACTTCGTCAGATATGTGAATGACAAATTGTACGTGTTTTATTATCATTCCATGAAACGTTATGCCACTTTCTTTGTTAAATGGCTATATTCAAACCTTATTATTAACTGACATTGACAAAATTTGAAATCGTATTGCATTCTAAGCGATTTGAATAATATTTAGATAGCTTCATATACAAATCATACATTTTCTTATTTAAAGCTTGTGCACAACATTTGCTTAGTCAGAGAGCAAATGCTTTTGTTTTTGTCCATTTATAATTCGCGAACACATGTAAATCTTGTGGAAAAAATACGTTATGCATATCAGGTACAAATGGTATATTTGAAAGAATTATACTTTTGTTATGAAAACCTTTTATCGCAGTAGTTTGAAATGGCACTTCATTGTCAATCTCTGCCCAAGCCCGGTATTATAATTCTTTTACAGGAAAGCTATCTTCAAATGGGATAAATGGCGTTCCAGTTCTATTTAGTGGAAGTCATCCGGTCATGAAAGTCATGAATCTATGGAGTGGAATAAAACTTTAGGCTGGAGGTAAGATTTTAATTTATCAAACAAGATAATGTTCTTTATCTGTTAGGTGAGAACAAAAAGCTCATAAAATCGGCGATGCGAATTTTTATGTTGTTTTAACAACACATCTTTTATCATATCGTAAAGCATAAATATTCCAAAAATTATATTTGTTGCTGCGAGGAGGAGATCTGTGATGGTCGCTTACCGGTTCCACCTCGAAAAGATTGTTTTCTTATTGTAATATACTTACAATGGACGAGATTTCTACTTTTGATAGACGCCATGAAAAGTACCTCACAACATTGCTTTTTCTTATTAATCTAAGTCTGTCAAAATATGAAATAATCCCTCTTGCAAAGTAACCCTTACGCAAGCACTTACAGATGGCTGGATCGCATGTCCATCCTTTGAACATCTGGGCCAATTACATCTGTGATACATATACTGGGTCACGTGTCCTCTTCTTATAAAACACTGTGTGTGATATGTATTATGTTATTTAATAATAAAACCGAGCACGATTAAGTGGTCTTCATACGCAGTTTTCAATAATGTGCTGCCAGATTCATTATAATCTTTGTGTTATAGAGCAGTCAATATCAGATATCACAATTTATTAATGTTCACAATAACGTATTGAAAACAATATGTATTGGATATAATTTATAAATGCAAATCTAGTATAAATTTTGAAACGAGATATGCATTATCATTGCTATAATGCATTTAGTTTTATTGTATCAACGTTCGCTGAATCAAGGGGGAACCGTTGATGTCTCAGCTAGAATAACACCATGTATTATCTCTATCTCACATAAAAGCAAACACTTTTAAATTTTTAAATGCAGCATAAAAGTTCCCTTTTAGAAACATCTTATAGGATATAAATCGAGCTATTCGCTTTAATTAACAGATTAGCATAATGCTAATAAATGTTATTTTAATTAATAAAGCAACTCCTAGAGTTTTGGACTGAGCAGTTACTCAGATTATAAACTAAGCCGAGAATTTTAAACATATGAAAATAGGCACATAACAAAATTAATTACACGAATTTGAAACATTACCTTTGAGTGCATCATTATTTTCCATGTTGTTAAAGCACTGTATGCATTAAAGCTCAAGAGCAAGTCTCTTCTCTGAAAATGGCTTTCTTTTTTACTGGATTGTGCTATTCTGTCAATAAACAAAACATGCATCAGTGCAGAATCGCTTGACTTGGTGAGACCCTGCTAAAACAATGTAAGATTGAATTATACAGCTGTGCACCAATTATCTAGACATCATTATGTATCTTAATAGACACTTTTGTCAATACACTTTTGTCAATACACTTTTGTCAATACACTTTTGTCAATACACTTTTGTCAATACACTTTTGTTTGTATAGACTTTTAAGTGGTGATCGGTGTTGGAAAGTCAAAGTAATATCATGACATTATGTACATGTACTTAGAGTGTTGACAAAAATTATGGCTATCTAGAAAAAACAACAATGAATACTACTACTACTAATAATAATAATAATAATGATGATGATGAATATGATAATAATGACGATAATAATACTAACAATATTCCTTAATATGTTTGTTTTTTGGTTTGTTTTTTTTTTTTTTTAAAATAAATAACATTCACAGCCAAGCAGATTAAACATTTCTCTTCGAAATTGGTTTAATACTAAAACTTTCCTTTAGAATGTATTTAATCTTCTTTTGCACTAAATCAATTTAAGCAAGTGTTTTCTAAATTTTAATAATAGTTGTCAACTTGTGATTAGAGGAATATACAGGTTAGCTATTAAAGTTGTTTGAGAAGTATGCAGTTTAAATAAGCTGTAAATCCAATCAGTGGAAAAACAATCACTATCCGTACAGATTCAGAAGGCAACACCATCCTCGTTCTTTCTATCGAACTTAAATTTAAAATGCAATATTTTTGGTCTCTTTTGACTAACCAATTTCCAGAATTTTAGCCTGTAGCGAAATGTACTGGTGTCTGAGTAACAGTTAAATGTCAGGCATTTTTAGATGTTAGGTAACTGGTCTATTCAATAAACATTCGATTTTCATTTTTTTATTTGTTATGAAGATAAATTGTATTTATTGAAAACCACTTATTATCAAAATGACTAAACTCGAGATCTGATGCATCAAACAAAATCTTTTTCTAGTATCTTTGATTTGAACATGTGTATTGTTGAAAATCAGTTTATATATTGTGTCAGGGGCATATCAGTTAAGAACAATTGTAAATTTGCAATCACTATAGCCTATACGTTTTCAAACGTGCACAGCCCCGGATATCATACTGTCAGGGATTGTTCAATGAACACATGTTAACGTTGGTAAAAGAAATATTAGATTCATTCTTTTGACTTTCCTTTTATGGAAATAAATCTTGTACATACGTGCAAGAATCTCTTATAGCAGCCATACCAAAGATTTGCTTATGCCTCTGTCCCTATATGATCGCTTGACTCCAAGCTTCGATCAATATAATATAAAGCTACCCCCTAAGAAACATTTTATTTTTGCAAAGGTTCATGACCGAAATAGCATAGACGCGAAGTGACCTTTTAAAAAAACTCGAACAAATTGTTCTCTAGGTAAATTCAATAGAATTATCAATATCAATGATCAGTTGAAATAAACGTGTTATCATCATAGGCCACTAATTGTCTCCCTTGATATCTCTCCAAGGAGAGAACCTACACAAGTATTATATAGCATTGTTGTGGGTATTATTTAAATGAGTAGTGTGGAGTGAGTTCACCAAATTAGTGAGTTATTGATTATTCATAGGAAATATTGTTAAAGAAATTAAAATGGCGACCAGAGAGACATAGGAGTAAGAGGTGAAAGTGTTATTTTACTTGCAAGTATACCATGACAGTGATAGACTTACCTAATTTGAAAACGTAAATGTTTTAATGTTTTCAACCAAATGATTGTAACTAACTTATGTAATTAAATTTTCATCAAATGTACATCATTTGAAGATATACGGAGCGTTGGAAAAAATATGGACTATTCATGTAATGAAACATGCGATTTCTCTTAATTACTTGTAATTAATCCTTCATTTGGTATATTCATCATTATTGTAAGCTAAATAAAGAACAAAGAACAATAATCTTCATAGAAAACAAGAAATTGCATAGCAATTAATAAAGTAAGGAAATAAAATAATACTAAAAATAGAAATAATTTTTCAAACCTTTCTATGGCATTGACTACCTAGACAAAAAAACAGTCTTTCGTAAAAAGTTTCTTCACTGTTAAAAGTGATTTTCATCAAAGGATAAAGACACATTGAAGACAAACCTCCATATAGCTAACTTGCGGACGAAATATTTTTTAATGCTGATCAATATTGTCAATGTATATTGGAGAGAGAGAGAGAGAGAGAGAGAGAGAGAGAGAGAGAGAGAGAGAGAGAGAGAGAGAGAGAGAGAGAGAGAGAGAGAGAGAGAGAGAGAAGTACATTTAGAATTACTTACAAAATAGGTCGAGGTACTCTAATTCCATAAACAAGATACATAGAAATCTTCATACAAATTTCTGCGACGATTGCATTAATCTTATTACAATTTTGTGTCATAATATTTATTTCTGAATATAAGTTTTCTTTAAGCTCTGTTGTATACGCTGTCATTAATGGTCTAATTATATGTACTCTGTATATATTTCATAAATCATTCTTATTATTAAAGGTATGCAGAAAGAATCAGATAAGTTGTTAAAAGAACGAACAAGTGAGCGAACAATTAATAGTTGAATGAACAGAAATATCTATCGAAAACAATACACATATGTAATGTATTTATTTGTGCATGATGTTGATAAGCAAATGATTCATATTGTAGTAAAATATAATTAGATTTTATTGCAAATGTCCTCGTCTTATTAACAAAATGACACTTCATTTCGTAAATTGACATGCCAGTTCTAGTGAACCCCTGAAGACAAAAACAGTAAAAAGGCACGCATTATGAGAACGAACGGATGTTGCTAATCTGACGACCAACAATTAGCTTCTTATTCGCATACATTATAAACTTCCAGCAAATCCTGCAAATCTTTGGTGATCTCTTATTGTTAAACTTGGAGACAATAAAGTTATAGCCATTTTTAACAACTTAGATCTCGATTTTTTTCTATCATTTTGAGTTATATATATATATATATATATATATATATATATATATATATATATATATATATATATATATATATATATATATATATATATATATATATATCACATACTCTAAAAATAACATGATATTTAAATTGTTGGTATAAAGCAATTTGATACACCAGTACTATTGGTATATCAAATTGTAACCCGCCCATGACAAAAAAAAAAATCGCATATACAAAACATCTGCAGTTGATTCTGGATCAATGATGAATTTCCACACATTAATCATTAGTGACGTATGAAAATAACGATAAAAGGTATAAATAATCCCCATTTTCTAAATGAATTTAATATGGTACACATTTTTATCACAATCCTTTCTGCTTTCTGTTACCCCCTCTCCTCTCATGTATAGTGGGGAAAAAACTATGCAGAAATGTGGAGTGAGAGAAAAGGAATTTGGGTTGGATTAAAACCTTGAAATACAAATTACACCAGGTAACTTACAAAAATATGGTTCGTCGTAATGATACGTGAATATTTTCCTTGGGATTTATCTACAGAGTTTATCAATAATACAACGATACAAAACTATGTCAATATTATACAGTAAATTCCTCGGTTTTATATTTTGTTGTTGCTTCTTAAAAATACTAAAATATCATAAAATCGATTATTGATTATTAAATAAAAAACTGTTTAACAATCTTTCTGTCCGTCTCTCTGTCTATGGACCCTCGTAGCAAGACAGAACTAAAATCTATAAAATACTGAGCGTAGAAGATTTTGGTTTGTGTCATCCCACAATATCTCTGGACCCCTGAATGATGGTAAAAGTTTAAGATAAACTGGCCAAAAGAATGAGAAGGAGAACGAATTAAGGTCAAACCGACCAGAGAGAGAGAGAGAGAGAGAGAGAGAGAGAGAGAGAGAGAGAGAGAGAGAGAGAGAGAGAGAGAGAGAGAGAGAGAGAGAGAGAGAGAGAGAGAGAGAGAGAGAGAGAGAGAGAAAGAGAGAGAGACTGACTTTATGGTGGGTGGTACTCTTGCAAAAAGCAGAATAATGACTTACAACAACTTTGAATATAATAAAATATTTTAATTACCTCATGTTGTTTCTTCATTTCCCTTAGTTTCATCTCCACATTAATTTCCATGAGCCGGTAGGTGAATGGCTTAGTGTTCATGTGAACGGCGTAGCAACCCTAGCGTTTGTAGTAATTTACTTTTATTATTAAAACTATATTTCATGTTTAACTAGTGAATGTGTATTATATTTATTAGATCAATGTGAAGAAATACAAAAATTAAACAACTAAAACAAGCAACGTATAAATATGCAAAAACATTTTGTGAATAGCAAAAATAATTCATAGAACAACATTGTGTAGCGGACACACTCGTGGATGTGAGGAGTTCATTCATTCGGTCAATACACAGCAGCCTGCAGTAAATCTTAACTCCGTTGGGAAAATATATGTATTTGTGTGATATCAATAAAATACATGTAAAGCATGTAATCTGTATCAATGATATACGAGATTTATACATCTCGTTGTATATCATCAATACAGAGTCAATACTGTCCACCCCACCCAACCCCCCCCCACCCCCCACCCCCACCCCCACCCCCACCCCCACCCCCACCCCACCCCACCCCCACCCCACCCCCACCCCACCCCCTATATATATGTATAGTGATGAGAACTCGTACCCACATCAGGGTTAAAAATACAACCTCATTAACTAGCGGAATATCGACTTCTTTTTAACTGATGTAAATAACCTGCTATTGATGCTAAAACATACTAGATCACGTGATATTCAAGGATAATCTCATTTCTAGCTGGCTCTTCACTGAGCGAATGATCATGATTCCTTTCCAAATCCCATAGCTTAGATATTGACTTAATATTGCAATGGACGAACAAATATGTTATTTTGCAATTTTTTATATGGAAAGACCATTGGTTTCCGTTTTGTATGAAACAAACAAAGACACACTTGCTGTAGCAATTGTACGTTCTTGGCTATACAATTTCATTTTAAAAATGCACAAATTAGAAACATATTAATTGTAAGGAAATAAAATGTCTACGATTGTGTGAATATTCTTGTATAAAACTAGTTATGGTTTGTGTAGTGCACATTGAATATGTGTTTAATCTGAATGATCGCCACAATCCATTACCTTATCTCCACTCTGAATTTAGTTTGATTAAGTAAGTATTCTATTAAATTAACCACTTTTTCTGTTTTTATTTGCTGTCTTCAGCTAAGCTTAGAAAGTGTAATCGCCAAACATATAAATATCACTATTCAATTAATGACGATTAAGATAATTTATATTCGAAATACAAAAATACTTTCCGTGAAGAACAAAGTTCATATAGTCGCCATCATCATCGTCGAAATCGTCATTGTCGTTGTTGTTATCATAGTTGCATTGCCATCAAACGCTTAATTATTAATTATAATGTCGAATCATGGAATAAAATGAAAATTTTAAAAAACGCCCACTTTTCATTTCCAGGCTCAATTTTAGCTGTTGACACACGAATTAGACACGCAACTGTAGGCATCATGGGTGCCGCACAGGGGTTAAAAATTTTAAAGACTGTAATTCATTCCTGCAGCGATGCAATTCGAGTATCTAATGGACTGGAAAATAACAACATTTCTGTGATAACGGAATCGAGGCTTGTATTTAATGAAAGAGGAATCGTGCTACATGGTAGTAACGATGTCCCCTATATTACTATTGAGAAAACAGAAATTATGTTGAATACGAAGAGTGGAGTTGCTCTAGAAAACTGGGACCGTATCGTGCCAGATTATGCTGCAACGACACATTTAAAACATTATTAGCTGCAGAGTAAACAGGAATTCACAACATGGACTTGAAACATCACAATCCATTTCGGGGTACATTCTGGTTGAGAACTGTTCTTTTGAACAAAATTTTCAGCGAGGAATATATGTTTACCGGTCGAACATTTATGAGTATAACTTAAATTGACGGTGTCTTCTTCAAACTTTTATAGTAACGCTCAAGGAGGAATTTATATTTATCAGATTTACACAACCGCATTTTCTCTCACTTTAACAAGCAACGACTTTACCGGAAATGGTCAAGCCGTGTACATGTATACTTATCCTGCATACGACCAAGCAGATATTGTTGAAATAATGCACAATATGTTCTATTACAGCGATGGACAAAAGTATCCCCTTGAATTTGAATGCACACGGAGGATGAATTTGGAATTTCAGAATAACACTTGTATGGAGTCCCCTGGATGCTTATATGTAAAAAGTAGCACGGATACTCAAGCAATCATCAAAAACAATACATTTAAGAACATATACGGGGTTTCTAGAAGTGTTGTAAGGTCAGATAATGCTGTATTAAATTTCACTAATAATAAGGTTGAAAATTGCAGTACGTCGACCCTTCTTGAAATCGGAAATGGCTTTGATCATGTCATAAAGCTCAATAACTTTACTTCAAACAGTGGCATATCGTGTCTTCTTAAAATTGGGACCCTATTTGATAAAGACAAGTTTATACTGGCCCCTGACAATTATTGGGGAGACGCTAACAGTACAACAATAAAGCAGAAAATATGTGACTTTTATTTAAACGTTGCGGTGGCACGCGTTAAATTGCAATTTCATTTTTCCGACCCCTCCATGGAAAATGAGACTCTCACATCCATAGATAATGAGGATAAATTTGATGATAAATCCACGGTTACTGGATGGTTCCTACATGTATGGAGGCATAATTTTAGAACCATTGTCCATGGATGACCAAATAAATACCCCAGTAATTGTAAATCGGAGTATTTTAATAGAAGAGGCGGGAGTGCTAAGGATACTGGGAAACAACGTATCATTTACGGAGAATAGAGGAATCGTTGTCAAAGGTATAAGGAGTTATTTTATATAAACAATTTTGAATTAACAGGAGCAGCTCCGAGGAAAACACTATTTCAGACCTTAGCTTGTTATTATAATCTATGATTAGCTGTTAGTCATTTCTTTTTTTAATTTGTAACTATCTTTACTCGAATGCAGTGAGAAACCGGAATGGGCCACGAGTGGCCGAGTAGTCTAAAGTGCTGACCGTTATGGATCACTGCCATCTCACCTCTGTCTGCGTGAGAAAGCCTGCTAGTAGCTTCTCGTGGGTCGGTGGTTCTTCCCTGGGTTTTCCAGGGTTCTTCCTCCACCAATAATACTGGCCGCCATGTATAGCCTATCTTGTGCTGAAAAAGTGGCGTTAAACCCTACAACAAAGAGACCGGAATATTTGTTAGGTGACCAAACATGAAGTCAAAGAGAGTATGATCTAAATATCCTTCAAGCAATCAGTTGCATTGCTGGTAACCATTCGAGATAATATTATATAAAACGATATTTAATATACTTTGTCAGCTATATATTTAATATTGGATTTAACAAGTACTGACTAGTTAAAAATAATATGCAATTAATTCATTGTATCGTATTATTTTGCAATGTATGAGCTCCTTCTCGTAAATTATTTTGTTGAAAATTAAGATCTTGACTATAAAATGTTATGTACTGTTATACTAACTTTTTATTATTGGTATATTTATTATTATTATTATTATTATTATTATTATTATTATTATTATTATTATTATTATTATTATTATTTTTACTATAATAATAATAATAATAATAATAATAATAATAATAATTATTATTATTATTATTATTATTATTATTATTATTGCTATTATTATTAATATTATTATTATTATTATTATCATCATCATTATTATTATTAATATTATTATTATTTTTATGGTATGATTACTATTATTTTTAAGGTCAGTTATTCGTTGGTAGTAACAGCAGCTTCGTCAATGTTACAACTCTTCGATCAAATAAAATTGACCAAGTCTGGAAGGGTATTACCTTGCATGGGGGACGTAAGTAGAAATGTTTGCTTTTTCCCCTTGCAACATTAACGATAATAGCATTCAGGCAATCTGTAAATCGATTTCCTATTTGCAAAACTAACTTTTTTTATCTCTCAAAGAAAATATCTACTATATGAAACAAATATATGAATCAATAATTCATATAGTATTTGAAATGTTATTTACATATGTTACCGTATAACGAGTGGTTTCTCGTTTAGTTTCCCGAGTGACTAAATGATCTGCAGTGATTTTCATTAATGCACTGCCCGTGAGATAATGAATTAAGTAGCCGACATCATAATGGACTGTTGTAAAGTATGTGTATTTAGACATAGTTGATATCTACGTTTGTAAGGTTAAATATAAGAACGTATTGCACGCCTTCTGTCGCAATATTAAATTGCTGAAGCTGACGATGCTGCTTTTGAAAATTCAAAAGAGTGGTATTTTACCAGTGAATTCAAAGTGAAAATCAGGAAAAGACTTACGTTATTGCAAGTTGAATCACAAAATAATACAAGAATTGCAGATACAAGTCTTTCAAGTCTTTATAATTTAAATTCCTGAAACAATTCTGTAAAGATCCAGAAAAAATCCATAGACTGAAGTTGATGACGTGTCTTTGGTAGCTAATAAAGTGCTGATGTTGATGTTGAATCAATATAATTACAGGTTTGTATTCATTATAAATTCCAGTGAATGTCTTTATCCATGAAATTTATAAGAACACTTTTGTATTTCCAGAGAAGATAATCACTTGACTTCAATAATTTGTGTTAAAAAGAGTCCAGCCCAAAGCTATTGGTTGCATTATATACTATAAAGCTTCAAAGTGCTAAATGCTAAAGCGCGAATGACTAAGTCCTCACAGATACAAGATTATATAGTTCTATAATTGACCTCAGGTCGCAATTGTAATTTTCTAAACAAAAACATTACCTAATGGAAAATATTCTTCTAGAATGATCCTGATGTTTACTAAACAATAACCTGGTTTATGTATAACTTACTTAGGAGACTCCAAAACTGTGGCCCGAATAAACATATTTGCTTCTTTTATTAATAATGATCCAAATATCAATCTCAAACAAAGAGAGAATAATTTAGCTATGTATTAGTTGTTTACATAAAATGAAATAAAATAATCAATCAGATAAAGCAGAAATGAATTAAAAAGTTTGGACAAGGTCAAGTCCAGCATACAATGTTGCATTACAATAGCATGTAAAGAAATAAAAAGATTAAAAACTAAGAAACAAACAATCGAATTAAATATACATAGCAATAAGGAAAATCTTTTCTTATGCATATAGAAGAAACACCTTTCCCACTTAGAGGCATTATATGGATAAAATATTTCTTTTCTAAACAAAGCTTCTAAATCAGCATTTAACTAGCCAATCGAAGCTACTTGCCAGAACAACTATTACTTACTGTGTCTGTAGGCATCAACTATATTTCTTTGTCAAATTGTGTAACAGAATGATCTTACTTTTAAAGAAAATTACTTTGTCAGGACTTATATTGACGAACACGAACATCAGCGGCGTAAGTGAAGCAGTCAATGTACAATCACTGAATATTCAATCCCGAACAGACATAAATGCATCGGACGATTTCGTCACCGTTCAATCCGCATTTCCATTATTAGCCCATTCCCTTGAAGTTCGAGGCACACATTTAAGCAATTCTGGTACTTTCATTTATGCACAGAGTCTAAATGGAAACCTTTTTATTCTAATAGATTCGTCAACTTTCAATTTGGAGAGACAGACAGTGCTAGTTGAGTTGAATGATTCACAGACTATATATATTCAACTCTGGAATAGCACATTTCAAACTAGCACATCCAATGTCATAAGCATCACTGAACAAACACCGCAGAAAAATTTAACACAAGTTAATGTGGATATACAAAATAGTACATTAAGTTCTGTATCTAGTACAACGATATTTGTTTCTACTTGTTCTGTTCATTTTAGTCTTGGAACACTACGTAGTGTATTCTCTAGTTTCCTCTATAGTATTTACATTAATACACACTCGTCTAATATCAATGCTTTCCAAAACTCATTTACTGCTGGACAAAGACCATTTTCCTTTCAATTCTGCAACAGACAGTTTGAAAATGTGAATGTTAGTAGGGTTGTAAGTATTAAAAACAACACATTCACAACATCTTCGAATGGGGAAGATATTTACTACTACAACATGTACACATATGATGCAATACACACATTCGATATTCAGGATAATATTTTTGCCCAATCAGGAATTACAAATAAACAAGGCTTTGTAGTCTATGGTTCATACAGGTCCAACAAAGGCAATAATTATTTCATTAGGAAAAATACATTCTATGGGTATGGAACCGCTTTAAACTTCAATGGAAGGGCAAACGAAATTCAAATATCTCATAATACGTTTTTGAATAATTCGTATGTTTTGAAACTAAACAGCAGAGATTACAGTGCAGGTAATGTATATATATATATATATATATATATATATATATATATATATATATATATATATATATATATATATATATATATATATATATATATATATATATATATATATATATATATATATATATCTGAGAACCGTATAGAACATAACAGTGCTGATGGAATCATACAGATTCATCCAACTGTGTCTGATGAGAACGTTCGAATTCATATCAGTAACAACACATTCGACAATAATACTGGCACGGTAATTACAGTGTCGGCTCCTTTTATTCTTCTCAGACATAATTTCTTTGCAAATCAGAATGCCAGTTACAACTTGAAAGTCATTTCTTACAGAGGAACGTCATTTGCAGGCAAGGTTATTAATGCTTCTTTAAATTATTGGGGAAGCACCAATGTCTATTCCATTGGAAAACAAATATATGACGCAGCATATGACATTTTGTTTTTTGATGTCATTTTCCAACCGTATCTTGGATCGATGAATCTATCCAACGTTCAAGATGAGGACACAGCGTTCGTAAATTCCAAAGGAGAAATAGGAGGTATCGTAAACAAAAACGTTTCTTTGACAGGTGATAGAAGCCCTTACCTTGTTACCGCAAATATTGAAATTAAAGCAGAATGAACTCTTACACTGGATGCCGGAGTGTTCTTAAAATTTCAAGCTAATCTTGGACTATATGTGTTTGGTAAGTAAATGTGTCCGTTGTACAACTGCATTGTGGTCACCTTAACATTCTACTCGCTCCAACATGCGATACTAATTGGTTTTCGTATCATAAGTGAAATTTCAATTTAACATTTATTCGTTCCATGTCTATAGATTTGTGTTTTGAGTGTTTACTTTTAAGTTGTCATGTCTAGACCCATTGCTATAGACAAATAACCCTTATGTTGACTTCCTTCTGGTGATTTTGTCTTTATAATATATTCATCCAAGCATGTAGCATGGGCATAATGGAAACAGACACGCGACGGAAAAATGTATCAAATTATTTGCTGTGGACTCTGTTACTTTTGTATCTAAAAATATTTCATAATTACACTTGAAAATAAATATAAATGTTCCGTCACATGCCTAGTCAGGTCAAGTTCACACGACATTTATAAAATTTTGCTAAGTAGTTTTTATCGTTGATCTCCTACTGCAAACCATCATCTTACCATTTTCAGTTTAAATTTCAGGTTTGTTAATAGCTCTGGGTAACACTTCACATCCAGTTCAACTTCTCTCAAAAAGTCACGGCAAACAATGGCAAGGCCTAGAGTTCAAAACCAAACGAGGTACTGTTTGAATTTGTGTGGTATTTGTTTTTCCTTTTGTATAATCTTTATCGTTTTCCTCCTAAATATTCTTTTTGTAAGTTATTTGCTTTTATTTCTTAAATGTACCAAAGTGTTGACTTTTTGTATGATCGGAAGATAACTCCAACAGGCCAAGCAGAAGAAAACAATGGTTGCGTCCCTTCATAAAGTAGTCTGTAACGCGTGGACACCTTGACTAAGACTACTAATCTTGTATGACTAGACTGAGATATGAAAAGCATGGTTAACAAAATAGGTAGATTTATCTTCAGTATCACGATACCAATTGTTTTTCCAAAGACCTCAATGCTAATGTTTTGCGAAATAAATATACTTTCTATCTTACCTCAGCATGCATGTCACATACTGTCGCAGAGAACAATGTTAGATTGTCAATTTTATAACAACGAAAATAGGTACTCCATTGCATTTAAGAGAGATACCTCTGCTGGAACTAGTCAGGTGTAAGAGTTATCTAGTTACACCAGACACATTTTCAGTCATGTGTACCACATTTTAAAAACATCTTTAAAAATACAAAATGTGATCTAGATATGAATTAACATAATCTTACATGTTGCCAAGAGGCTCAACTTTTTTTAAAGCCTAACATAAAGTACAACTCTTACATAATGCGCCAATCACAGCTAGTTTTGTTGTTTATATCTGAATGTTATGTTCCCTACACCTTAAGCTCCGTCCATCTGGGATTGTACAATTGGTACCGTTATACCTACAGCATGGGTGAGAAAGTCTAGAACCGGATGCCGGTAATGAGTTGCATGTGTTGGATGCGACAATGTGTCTTGTTTTGTAGCAACAACTGTCGTTGTGTCGAGTATATTATTTCGAAATCTAAATGTCTCAAACTCTACAAAATGGATGAAAATTCATGATTTCAAAATGATATATGTACCTGAGTAATAAATTCAATAATGCCAATCGGAGTACTAATTTACAACGGATAGCAGACGGCAGTGTTGATAACGGCATAGTGACAGTGTCGACAGCTAAACCCTTCTATGAAAACTTTTATCTGATATAATTTGGAAATAAACGTTCAAACAGCTTCAGGGAAACATTATAATCACTATGAGTACTAAATTTAATGTGTCGGTAGTGACTAGTTAACCTTGCTATTGTTTGAAATGAAATAAGACTTTAGGTCTGTTTGTTTGGTCTTGAGACCTTTACTGGAGTCCAGCAGAACCACACCTGCCAGAATGGCGGATCTCACTCGAGAAAATCATGACAAAGTTTTCACGAATATGACTAAATATGGAAGAGTTTGGAAAGATTAATCCGAGTGCCTCCTAGTCGAAAACCGAGCGCGCAATACACACAGTAGTAAAAATGGCGCCCGATTTCAAACGATACAAACATAAATTATTTCACAATAAATGATACAAAGATTCAACATTGATGATGAACAGTTTCATCATACTGGTGATGAAAATTTATGAACTCACACAGCATTACTGAATCCTGGAGAAATATGGATACCAATGCCTAATTCTATCTTGTACACACTGAGTTTAGAAATCTTTTCCCAGATCATGAATATTTGAATAGATCATTTTTATATGATTTATGAATTATAACAAACAGCTTTTCTTTTGTACAAAGGTCATATATCAAACACTTACTGCAGTTACTATAATTTGCATTGGAAATAGAGGTACAATTTTCCAACATGGGGAATGTAAACAATAAAAGGAGGTTATAAGAGATTTCAAACATTATTAATAAATCCAAATACTTTTAACAAGAATATAAGCTTACAGTCATGATTGTTTCAATATATAGGTATGTATTAAACTATAGTTATTGTGCATGATCATTGATATTTGATCTTTAACCTTTGTTGCAATTGCTAGGAAAAGCAACTCTTTTGTCTCTCTGCTATCGATCTCTCTAGATCTCGCTGCATATAGACACTTTCAATGACAGAACTCACAGCTTTTCCTACTGTTGTTGGATGAGGATGTCTATAAAAATCTCTTTAATTTCATGCTGCATTTACAACAATGCGATCCACAGGTTTAACCAAAAGACTATCAGCCAAGAAATCATTCAAACATTAAGGTATAGTGAAACCATCTAACCTGAATTAACGTTAACTCACACTGTTGGCAACGATTTAATGTATTCTCTTTGCCTCATGCCGTTCAACCAGATTACACTATCATAAGTAACGAAGTATCAACTAGAGGAAACAAGTGTACTCAATGCATATAAATAAAAATCAAGAACCGCATCCAATTAGGTCTCTATTTCAATGTAACGCACCTAGATTAATCGGCCTCATTTACTAAAACCTATGAAAAGATCAATTACATACTATTGGCCTAAAAAGAGAATAAGCGGTCGACCATGCTGACGAAAGGCAGTTTTTTCCGTTACTACAATTGAAAAGTCAACTGATACCGTCTGCTACACTCCCAAAAAACACAAGCTGACAATCTTGCTCTATTTACAATCAAATCTAACTTGATCCAAGTCGTGCTTGACTTCTATTATTTTGACGTGGCAGGAGCATATAAAGGATTGTTTTCTAGGTATCTACTTTCTCAAGAATCTGAATAACACTTTCAACTCAGTTTAAGGATATGCTGAAGTGATTATCTTTGTTTCATAAATGTACAACTTTGATTCATGTAAAGAAATATCACCATTATTGTAATGGTTGTAATTTCATTATCAGTATAAATGTAGCAGATATACATTGATTGGTGTAAAGAAATATCAGTAGAACTCGTATCGGTGTCGAAGATCTCGATTTTAATTGCATTGGAATATCACCACTTCGACCAACGCCCCATCTATAATTTATGTATTTTCTGAACATTAAATGACCACATTTACATGTAGTGTACCGTTTATAACCTTATCTAACTGAACCCTGTCTTGTGTGTACACATTTCTGGTCGGTCATGTTGAATTTGTTTGCCAGTAGAAAACAAAAACTAATTTAGTCGTCGACTGTGTGAATGACATTTCAAACACTTTTCCCATTTCGCTCAATATAGATAAAATGTCGAGTTATGCTATTTTCATTGTGAAAGCTTCCTAATGAACTTATATTTAGATATGATTGGCATTTAGATATGATTGAAAACGCTTACTAACTATTCTAAACTCCATCGCAAGTAAGAAATAATCATATTAACTTTGAAAATAAACAGGCAACAGAACGTATTGATCAATAAGGATCATTTACTCGACCTATAGAATGTCATTTAATTAGATTAAATATATGTCTTTACAGTATTTCAGTGCAAAAGGGGATGTGTTAGCGTAGCTTAACAACAGACATGGTAGGCTAAGATAGAGAAAGGGAAAATCATATAATTTGATATCGTTATTAACAAATACGAGTGTTCAATTCATACACTAATACATAGCACGAATATTCGAGCGCAAAAGGACACGGTACATATATTTCCTTCCTTGTGTTTTTTTTTTTTAAATTTTGATCCCCAACACTTTGCTCTCATTGAGGTTGACAAGAGTTACAGTATGTGATATAGGATGATATAATCGAAGCTTTTGCTATTTAATAACCAATATGAAAAGTAGGTGTATGTGATAATTTAATATAAACATCCATCTTCTGTGTAACAATAGCAAATGAAACTAGATATTTTTCACCTTAGCATTTCCATATACGCACATTGACATATGAACCATTTATACTGGATTGACTGATACGGTTCACATTTTACGAGTATTAAATAAAGTCCTTAAACATGTGATGGTATACATATTTTGTGTTTTAGTCACGTTTTCTTTTCTTTAATTTTCCAATATTTTCATACGATATTCATATAATGCATACGTATTATTTATTGGGAAATGTACTTAATGAAATGTGAATAGACAAAAGGAACATATTCAAAACCAACCATCATAGAAAAATAATATCGAAACTAAAGTCCATTGATAACGTTGACATTGACAGTTGCTGGTAATTATATATGTTTGTCTTAGAATAGAGACTAAACTGTCAGAGGCAGGGCCTTGCTGCCAGTATTTCTGACAACGAGCCAATAAATACTATCAAAATATCCCAATATTATAAAGAATAGTCAAGAATATAATACAAGCAGGAAAATCAATGTACATATTTTACGAAGTTTCTTTTCGTTAATGTCTTAGTAATGTTATATACCATGGCCGGGAAGAGAGAGGCAAAGAGAATGTCAGTCTATTTTGATGAAAAAGGTGTGTTTCACTCATAGCCTTGTAGAGATGGCTACATATCTGTTTTGGGGGAACTTGGCAGTGCGTATGTACGGGATGCTGTAAGAGAAAAGTCTGTTTCTGATTCAGGAACGAACTGATTTTTATTTAGATATATAATATAGATATATAATGTTATATTCAAGCATTACATGTTAAAAAGCATTTATATTTAAAATACATAAAATACATATAAAGTTATATTTTTTCCAGTTTACCTAATTCATATATTTGCATAATTTATCCCTTTAAACTATAACATAGATAATATAATTGAATATCAAAAATTCAAAGAGCATATTTTCAGTACTTGTGATTATTCAATGAATAATTCTTGTAATGTAATTTAATAAATTTGCAATAAATTATTAAGTTGAAATAAGTTATTAAAACAACGTTTTTATTACTTAAAGAATCTCTTATTTCCAGGTTAAATCTAAACATGAAGTTGGTAGGTTTAGTCTTTTCCATAATACATGCATGAATACAAATGAATGTAGTACGTTGAAACAATAAAATATTCATTACATTATAATATTAGAAACTAACAAAATGTTACAAAATATAAAATCTAAATTAAACTTTGCCATGAAAATCTCAATATTAAAAAGCTCCTATAGTTTAAAGAGTTTATGTACACAAACAATTCTTACCTGTAATGAAAGAGAGAAGTCTGTTTCTGATTCTGGAACGGACTGATTTCTATTTAGATATATAGATATTTAATTCTGTATTCAAGCAATGCGTGTTATAAAGCCTTTATATTTTAAATACATAAAATACATATAACGTTATAATTTTCCTTCCAGCTTACGAACTTCGTATACTGTTTCTGATTCTGAAATGGACTGGTTTTGACTAGGGGATGCTGTGATATTTATATACGTCCATCCTCTTCAATCAGAACATAATATCACCCTTTCTCACAGGAAAACGCAAGAATCACCAATTTACAGACCTTTGAACACAATAGTCTGTGCAAAGCCTAATAGATGCAAGCAAACTGTGCAATCGTATATCATCAATTTACAATCAAATCTAAAATTTGTTGATGTTAACCTTTAAATACTGGAAAGTGTACTTGGTTACACAAGCATGATAGTTTACCAAGCCAGCAAAACAAATCAACAAAAAATGTTATAGAGTATTACCATATTAGAATGTGTCGATGGTGTTTCATTGTGGGTGAGGAGGAGCAGAATGAATCTATCTTTTTATGTCAGTTTCGAATCGAATAGTCAATTAAATTTGTATTATGTTCATATAAATGTAATGACTTGTGGCTGGCAATACATAGACACACAGTTTTATTTTTAATTAATTTAGACAAAATAATAAGCAACAATAAATCATACACAAAGGTAAAAAAAAAATTCAAGGAAATACAAGGAAAGGAAAACACTTCATACTACTATAATAACACTATGAGACTGAATAAAATATTACCTGTGACTCTAAAGCTAAACTGAGTGATGTACAAATCACATGTGCTGTTACATACCAAGCTTTCCATAACGTAATATTTCTTAAAATCAAAATTATACTAATGAATCCTACGACTATCTTTAATGGACTGGTATGGTGTAGGTTAGGATTTAAGGGGGGTAATGCAAGCTCTCTCTCTCTCTCTCTTACACACACACACACACACACACACACACATTATTCATGGTGCATGATGAAAACATTCCCTGATTTAAGTGAAAATTCTCAATGTATGATAGTGTTGATATGTAATTGTGCATCATTTTGTGGGCAATGTTGCTTAACTCTTTCCTTACCATTTAAATCGAAACTAAGATCCGTTTGAAAGTTGTTCATAAATGGATAAACACGCCTTAGAATAGATATTAAACCCTTACAATGGTGATGACAATTATGACAAAAATAACGATGCAGACGACGACTGAATTGACGGTGATCGTGCTGATTTATTGGACACTGTAAAAGATTTAAATTTTCTCTTGCCAGGTATTACTAATATATTTTAAATCTTTTCATCAGCTTTAAAGTTGAATACTACGATAAACATACGTTCTTCCGCAAAGTCAAAATAGTTAATAGCAAAACAGGGATATAATACACTCACAGACCACAACAAACACACACACACATATTCGATCATAGAGCCAGACAGGCAGGTGTAAATTCGAGAGAGGGTATCATTTCATGCAACAGGAAAATGATATTTTAACGCCGATATCTGTTGACCAAAATAATATTTAGATGACTAGTAAGAAATATAGTCCTCACAAATTCAGTCAGTTTGTACTACACTTTTCATAATCAAGATATGTCATTTTTAATCGCAAAGCTTAGAAGGACGGGAACAAACATACTTTTACGTAAATAGAATCAGATATTTTAGAGGCTAATATCTTTATATCGGATAAGATGCCCTCTGGATGATTCCTGATAATTTTATAGTATGCTTTGCACGTAGAGTGTTTAGAAACGATGAGAAAGATAAAAAGGAGAACCAATCACATATATTATAGTACCAGGAAGAAACAGATAATATCTCTTTGGCATTAGCATTTTGTTATATATATTTAATTTAATTGATTGTGTTAGTTTTAATTTATTTTATTCCATTATATGCTATTGTAATGTAACATTGTTTGCTGGACTTGACCTTGTCCAGAATTTGAGTTCAGTTCTGTTTGACTTGATTGATCTTTTTGTATCTTTTTTTTTCGATGTAAACAACTAATATTTAGAAACATTGTATCTAGTTGCTGACCTTGGTCCAAAATTGGTGACAGTTTTGGTAAACAACATTTAAAAAATATTTGTTATCTTTATCCGATTGATAATCAATAAATTAGGTCAAGATTATGCCTGGTCTACATGATATCAAACATGTGTCAATTAGTAAAGAAACTTCTATTTTTTCCAGAAGGATGAACTTTTGAACCTCATCCGAGAATCTGGTTTGCGTATTACGTAGTATATAACTGATAAAGTTTCTATACGTCTTGCTTTAACATCTGACACGTTAAGTTGTATTATGTTCTGACCAATTTGGGCTGAATTGTATTTGCTTCAAATTATTGAATTCATATGATTATTTTTTTCTGGAAATACAAAAGTGATCTGATATAATTTTTCTTGATGTCAGGTATCCATCTTCAAAATCAACTTATTGCCATTCCTCCTGAAGGGGAAGTAAAACCATTATGGGGTCTTCAATGAAAACTTTATATGTTATCGCGATGATCATAAGTAAAAGTTGTGCCTATTTGACAACTAATAATTCAGCCATCATAAAATGATCATATAGCTATGCATTTTTGACCGACGTGGATATTTCATCCGAAGACCAGTGTATGTTGAATGAACATGGCAACGATCTGATCTGAAGCTAGCTATAACAATGAACATATTGAAAATTATATTACATGGTCCCCTTTTTGGATGGTAATATCAAGCCTTTTACTAATGTGCTCTTTATCATAAATGAAAGTGAAAGTGTTAACAATCTTACACCAAATTTGACTACCTCTGCGTCTACTTTTTAACTCTTAGTGCTCAAGAGCTAAGCGTTGAAGAAGATACGTTCTTTACGTTCTTATCCTGAATGCCGGGAAATTCTTTTCAATCAGGAGCTCGTCTTTATGGATCTCTCACATCTCACTGCTGTTTGCATGTATTCCAATCTTGGCTCCACAAATATACTTGATGAAATCCTTGCCGCAATGTATTGTCCATCATGTCCTTAAAATGGCGTAAAATCCTCAAAATCACAAATCATTTCAGACGGCAATACTTTGGATCACTAGTCAATTAGAGTGACTCTTCTTATGGTTTCTCAATGGCTCTCCATGAAACACTATATACATAAAAGGTAAAGTTATTGGGCAGATTTTAAAACTGTAAGAAAAAGAAAATCTTGAAAATCACAATAGGTTTACTACTAACAAAGACCTCTGCACAAACTTTGCTGACCTGACCAAGGCGTTAGTCACCTGAATGGCCTTTGGAAGATCAGGACAAAATTTGGCAGCCGGAAAAAGCTCATCACGCGTGTTTGCCAGTTCCAGAACGCCATTATTACTCATGTAATGGACGACCACGAAACTCCAGATGCCTTCCCATTCACAAATGGTGTTAAACAATGCTGTGTTCTGCCACCCAGACTATTCAGCCTGATGTTCCCAGACATGCTCTCAGTTGCAATCCAAAACGTTGATGAGGGCATTCATGTTAAATGCCATATTGATGAGAAATTGTTCAGCCCCAACTGACTACAAGGAGTCACAAAGCTGACGGAAACAGTCATCAGAGACTTCAAAGCCAGCTCAGGAGAAGTCATTTAGACTGGTATAGACAGGTGAGCTGAGGCATTCTACAACTTTGGCCTTCCAAAACACACCAAAAAGACTGAAGAAATGTACCAACCTGCTGTAGTTAACATTGACATTGAGGTATAACAGTAGAATTACCTTTGATACGTCAGTGTTTTGAAGTCTACGTGGGAATGTGTGGACCGTAGAGGAATCACTCTTAACAAGCTGAAAGTATACCGTGCTGCAGTGTTCACCACCCTACTCTAAGCCAGCAAGACATTGACTGTCTATACCAGACATTCCTGACAACTCAACGAATTCCATATGAGCAGTCTCCGAATTATTATGCGGATAAGGTGCAAAGACAAAACTCATGATGTCGAGGTCCTCGCAACGGACGGCATCCCATCTGTCTTTAGGTTACTCCAAAGGGCCCCATTTAGATGGGCGCGAACCATCGTCCACATGTTCGAGGAATGAATTCTAAAAGAGATACTTTATGCTGAAAGCGCGTTGTTGGAGGAGTAAGGAAGCGATTCAAAGACTGACTGAAAGTATCCTTGAAACACCTGCATGTCAACAGGGTCTCCTATAGACACGTACGCAAGACCATTCCTCCTGGCGTAGCAAGATCATATCTGGCGCCGGTGCAGCAGAACAGCAGAAAATTGATGAGTTGCAGAGAAAACCTGACACTCTAAAGGTCAGATCTGCCAGCACCTCTTTTCCTATACTAACATGCCACCTGGATGGACTTATGTGCCAGTATTGTCCTCATTAATCATATCAGTATACACCGCTTGACAAAGGATAACTGAAGCTTTGGTGGTAACAGGCAGTGGTGGACGAACATTCACTACTAACTGTTTGTAAAAAGTATTATTCTGTTTCTGTATGAATAAAAAGTTGAAGCATTTGTAAGCCGTAATATTTGTTGTTTGTTTGTCCAACTATTTATGTTGATTTCAACTATTGTGCATGCGTTTATGTCCAATGTCGATAACATCTTCCGACACCTTAAATCTTAAATCAAGACTTCTTTGCAACTATATGTCATCTGTGTTACTTTTGGGATATATTTAACCTCCGTAAACTAGGGATCCAACACCCAGAGGTTGGCTTTTAAGGGCAACATGTGTAACGTTGTTAGTGATAACGGAAACAAAGACTATCATTGTGTCTTCGTCAACAACGATAAAGACAATAATAATGATGATGAGAATTATTTATTGAACTGTGAAAACGAATGTGGTATATTATCCTGCTTGGTTGACTGTTTTGTATCAAAATAGGATTTTTATCAATAAAGATCTTATATTTTATACTTTATACGTATTAAAAGACAAACAAACTAAAGAATATTCAGCTTTCTACCAAAACCAAGTTGCCCAAGTAAATACATTCAACTATTTTCCTTTCCGGATGTTTCATAAAAATTGACACAGGATGAGAAACATAGAATATAGATACATGATATTATCTTTGCCCCCCGGTAATATTTAGAAACAGTGCTCTAGAGCTCTTAAGTTAATTAGTAAAAATGTTGTTTGGGATAGTAAGATATTTACAGGGATGGTCCAGGATATGACAAAATCATAAAACACAACAGACATGAAAACCATGCAAGAATACATGAACAATGACATAAACAAACAGTTTGAAAGACAGAGAAACATGCAATAATACAAACGAATAGAAAAAGATAGGGTGAGAATGATAAAAGCCAACAATACAGAATTTTGTTTAAATATCAGTTCTTTTACGTTCTTTCTGTCAGTAGACAGGAGTCAATAACATGGAAAGAGATTGTGGGGTGTCGGGATAATAAGAAGTGTATGGGTAAAAAAAGGTATAAATATTTTCAATGGTATTGAAAGGCAGGAATGTAAATAATAAAATCTCGAATTTGAAGATCAAATCTATGAGAACAGGACAATTAATTGGTACTCAGCTGAACAGTTTAATCAGCGATTCAGCTTATTGTTGAAATCAAGCACAAGCTTTTCAACTATTTAATGAATGAGCAGATTGAATTCATAGCAATCGACCATGTTTGAGGAAAATCAAGCTATGTATACGAGTGAATTGTATGTACAGATAATAAACAACATCACTTGGGACAGTTGCAATTTATGATTCAAACCGACTAAATTACAAAGAGTTTTAAACATTACATTTATTAACAATTTAAATCGTTTATGGATGATTTCTGCTCACGAAAGATACCTTAATAAGGTAATTACTTTGCTAGTGTTGCAGGCAATGATCTAAGTTACCGAGATAACTGAGTGATGACAAGTCATAAAGAAAAAAATATAAGTCTATAAAGGTTCTCTAAAACCTATAAACCAAAGATACATATTTTATATTAGATTATCTGGGTAAGATAAGCTAACCAATAAGTTATATGAAGTTGAGCGATCCAAGCCTGGCAGAAGGATAAGATAATCGTGAAGTATTTAAAAATATATCATTGGTGCAATGCTATGTTCTCGAGTTAGACAACAAAATAAAACGATTGAATATGAACTGTCTTACATTATGTATTACAATGGATGCATTAAAACATGAAAATCAACAATAATAATAATAATAACCTTCAGAATGTCGGAGAAACTGAAAAGCTACACAAAAGGATAAACTTTAATAGATCTAATTGGATGAAAAAAAAGCTGTACAGAAGCCAGGTCGCAGAACAATTCTCCGCTGGCCATACTTTTAGTGATATAATAGTTATCGCAATTGCTAAAATCCCCAACTGGAGTTCCGAAACAAGGAAGGAAGAGGAATCTTGCTGCATACGAAAAAGACAGCAATGCATAAGTAGACTTATCCTTTGCAGCCGACACATTTTCTTTTCAAAACTTTCTAAATTTTCTTAGAAGCATTGAATAACTACTGTAAGAATGACATTCTGAAAAGAATAAAATATCTAGGATATAATTTGCGTTACATAAATATGAACAAAGAAATAGATGTAGAAACCGCCATGTAGAGTTTTGCAAACAACGGTGTTTGTGTGTTTCATTTGTTTGTATTGTGTATGTAAAGAATATGTTTGAAATTAGACTGCCTGCTAACCCCGCTAAAAGTGAAGTGAAATGAATAATTGCCCCTTTTTGTCATTGGTGATTTCTTTGTTTTAGTCGACATATGCGACTTCGACGACTTTGTCGTTGCAGGCGATTTACCGTTGGCGATCTCTTTTTAGCTGGTATTATATTATTATTATTATTATTATTATTATTATTATTATTATTATTACATAAAACTAACCATAAATGCGTTTGATTCCATCTCCTGGGACACTGAATCCAGATACGGCGTTTTTAATTGCTCTAGATATTGCCCCTGAGGCTTCTGCTAGTCCACGTGTTCCAAACACTGGTAGTAACTTTGGTATTGCGCTAGCTATTACATTAATGCTGCTCCAAACAATATGCCATTGTTTGCCATCGCTGTTATTTGTGTAACAAGTAGTTTGAGAAGAAAGGATTTTTCCCTTCTCGAGTTTATTAATTTGCTGACAAAGCATTACGTTTGGCAATAGCTGATAATAATCTTGTAATTTGGCAGAGCGTTAGATATATTTCTCTTTTTTTT
>JAEAOA010000198.1:846839-1061839 GCA_016746295.1 Potamilus streckersoni
CGAGTACAAATTTAGCACATGTTTCGTAGAATATTCATTTGTAAATGGATGTTTCCAACACGTCAACACGAACACTGTTACCCATGACTAATAAATACATCTTCGCTTTCTTTATATATATATATATATATATATATATATATATATATATATATATATATATATATATATATATATATATATATATATATATATATATATATAAAGAATACAAATCATATGGCGAATAACAACCCTTTCAAGGGTACTGGATCCACCAAGGAATAACGAGTGTCAGGGAGTGATTAAAATAGATGCAATAAACTGACGACGAAATGTACGAAACTAGTAACTAACTAACCTGAGCGCTTTCGACTCTTAATGAGTCTTTTTCAAAGGTAAATACAAAACATATATAAGACAAACAAATAAACACAAAAACGTTGTGTTTGTAAACCTCTACATGGCTGTCTCCACATGAGGTAAACTATAAATACAACCAGCTTGTATAGACTTGTTGCGGATACTGAAAACGGTGTATAATTCCCTAAAAGTCTCCAAGCCAAAGCGACATCTATTTTTACTTTTTTGTACAGCTTTTTTTTGCACGGTGGTACAATCATCGCAAAACACTGGTCCACCGTGCAATCGTCGGACATACTAAACATAATACTTTCAAACAAACCTGTAGTAGCCTACCGGTCACCAAGAAACATAAAGGACATCCTAGTCAGGGCAAAGCTAACGCCAATCGCTAGTCAAAACCAACCTAGTCAAGCTGGACTCTTTGGTGATAAAAGATGCAGAACATGTCTTCATATAACAGAGACCAGGACATTCACTAGCACAGTGACTAAAGAAAAACTAAACATACATGGTCCAAACAAAACGTGTAAAACAGAGAATGTGATTTATCTCATCACATTTAACATCCGTGGCCTTCCGTACGTCGGAGAAACTGAAAAGCTACACAAAAGGATAAACAGTCATAGATCTGATTGGATGACAAAAAAGCTGTACAGAAGACCGGTCGCAGAACACTTCTCCTCCCCTGGCCACACTTTCAGTGATATAACACTTATCGCTATTACTAACAACCACAGCTGGAGTTCCGAAACCAGGAAGGAAAAGAAATCATACTGGATACGCCGCCTCAGAACATTGCAACCAAACGGTCTAAACCAAGAAGACTAGAAAAAAACTATGCATTAGTAGATTTTAACTTTTTCTAAATCTTCTTAGTATCCTTCAATTTTTACTATAAGAATAACCGGTATAGAATCAAATATCCGGGATATAATCTGCGTTAAATAAATGTACAAAAAAGTTAAAATAGAAAATAGAAAAAGGCCATTTACTAGAAGCATTATCCTTTATTTGATTGTCTTATATATGTTTTGTATTTGCCTTTGAATAAGACTCATTAAGAGTTGAAAGCGCTCAGGTTAGTTAGTTACTAGTTTCGCACTGTTCGGCGTCAGTTTGTTGCATATATATATATATATATATATATATATATATATATATATATATATATATATATATATATATATATATATATATATATATATAGAGAGAGAGAGAGAGAGAGAGAGAGAGAGAGTCTTCTGGCAAACAAAACAAAAAGTGTCAGGAAACAATTCACAAGGCAATGCATGATATCAAATTTTGTGCCATGGATGGCTAAATGGTCTAAAGCGCTATCTTTTGCTGACTTTGCCGATTCCTGCCTTCTCTCCTATGTCTGCGTGTGTTCCAGTATATAGACGGGCCAATGTGGCCGAACGAGAAAGCATCCAGTAGCTTCCTGTAGGTCGGTGGTTCTTATACAAGGTTCTTCTTCTGGAGTTTTCCACGGTTTGTCCTCCACAAGTTATGCTGGCGCCATGTACAGCATGCACTGAGATATGGCGTTAAACCTCAAACTAACAACATTATTAAATACAAATAGACATATTAAGTGAGATTGATACGGGGAGAGTTTATACTATTTCTTAAGATCCTCCGGAAGAAACTAAACTAACATTGCCCTCATCATTGAAATGATTCAAAATGTATTCATTAGCAAAATATTTTTTTTTGCTATTTATGAAAGACGTACACCATTAAGCGTAAATAAATTTCATGCGATATGTTCATGTTCATAAATACACATAATACTCATTCTCGTTCTGTAGTTTTCATTAGAATTTGAAACTTATTTTTATAAAAGTTGAAACATCAAAGCATTAGTGTAACACAATACACGATTTTAGCTTTTTCCTACTGGTCGCTTTTTCCTGCAGTTAATAAAGTCAGGGTTTGGGATGATATCTTTTAGGGATATGTCACGTTGAAATAAGTCTCCAAGTGGGATTCAACCAACAACATTCGTAAAGTATTCATAAATAATGAGGTATTAGATATTCAAGTGAAACTACATCAGAACCTATCTATATTTTCTCTTTCCAGAGATAATGATGCCAACATCGGAAGATGCATACATAGGAAAAGTAATATAAAAGTGCCTTAGTTATATATTAATAATACAATAAGTCTTTTAGCTCACCTTATGTTTGAGAATTCCAATTCTCATTGATTTATTTTAAGTAGGACGTACACAAGCGAAGTCTAATACTTAATTAGTGTACATAATAGTGTGGGGAAATCATTGTGGAATTGTGGTGAAACTATACTAACATACATCGAGCTTTCGTAATTTCTTGTCTCTAAATTTTGACCAAACTTCACAGCCAAAACAGCTGATGGTATTACAATTGTTTTTATACAAACTAACGTAGGTACATGATTCACTCTAACTTCATTTGTGCCTATTCGTACAGAAAATAAAATGATATTAGTGCAAGCCATGTTTACCTTTTTACAAAGTTTCATATTTGAGGTAACAATATTTCCAGCAGATTCGTTTGCACATACAATATGCACATTATGTTTGGCTATTTCCCATTTGAACTTATCATATGTTGTTTGCCTGTTTTGAGTAAAACTAGTATACATATTTTAGTAATGTTGAGGGCGAAAATCCATTTCAAGAATCTTTTGCAACTGGATTGGTGTGTTTGCAAGAAGAAATATATCACCAGCTATTACTGAATTTGAAGTAGTCCTAATTTTGGATCCTGTATTTCGTGTAGAAGGTTATTAATGTAAAACGGAATATAAATGTCGATAATAACTCCCTAAGATCATTTCCTTAGAAACACCTTTAGGGATTTAGCAAAATTAATTTCATTGGAGGCTGATTTTCTCGACATGATTCCAAGCCATTTTGGAAAAGAAAATGTGATACAAATACTTCAATTCATGGCTTTTTGTAAGCTCAAAAACATAGCAAAATATCATACCCCTAAATTACGATCATATATAATAAAACACAAATATACAGAATCACCCGCAGCTACTCTCTATATTGCAGTTGAGCGAGTACTAGCTTTACTTGCAGATATCAATGATTATAGTGATTGTATGCGAATTTAAAATTTAAGAAATGGCTAACAGAAAAAGGCGTATATGATCTCCATAGTATCGTCTATATGAATGTAATTTGAAATACTCCACTTACTGATTTGTATTTCTTTCCTCCCTAAAAATAAAATAAATCAAATATCCATGCAGTATTCATACTAGTAGGAGTGTGAAATACTTTCCGATTACATGCGTTTTACATCTTCGTTACAAGCAGCGATACAAGTTATCATGTTCTCCCATTGCTATGCATGAGGACGAAATTTTTGTTGTTAGATAAACGATGATATGAAGTGACATTAGAATGGATATCTTATATAATTATACTCTTACAATGTTTTTCAAGTTAAAAATTAACTATGTGTATCAGTCACCTTCAACATAAAGAGCATTACTTTATTCAGGACAGTTGATGTTTTTAATTCATGGAAAAATCAATTTGCAAAAGTAGTATACATGCTGCAGAATAATTTGATATTAGTTGCATCAAAGATCGCCTATATATCTTCTATACAAATTGTTCATACCAAAGACAATAACAAATTGGCAATTTAAATTGTCGGTTATCACTAACACAAAATCTCCAACATTTTATATGTATCTAATTATGAAACATTCACTGTAGAAGAGATAGAATGATAACATATAATGTACAAATGCAAATAGAAAGATCTACGAATCGGATTAAAATTTTTTGACTTTGCTAATGTGCCTACCACGAAATTTGCATTTATATGAATGTCTGAACTAATACTGAAACGAAAGCAAACTTTGTAGTATAGAAACCAAAATCATTCATATGACTATCATCTTTAAAAAGATATATGTGTTACAAAATACTCCCAAGAATCAAACTTACATTTTTTGTATCTCCTTCCTAAAATGATAACAATATCAGCATAAATATTTTTACAAGCACGAACCTTACAAATACATTTTACGTGCAGAGCTGGCTTTCATATAAATGTGTGCAGTATGGATTGGATGGCTACTCAAACGAAGATTAAATATTTTGAGAGATATCTGTCATTGTTTGAACATTTTTTTATATTTCGAGCTTCTGTTTGTTGCCCTCGTTGCACAAAACAAGTATGCAAATTTGGACCAACCTTTTAAAACAAAGAATATGTTAGCAAAAAGAAATGAAATAATATACACTGAGTCTACTCTTTTGCTTTATAAATTTATTATAGAGAAGGACAAAGCCATTATAATTTAATCTTGACAACTACCCATCATTATGTCAAAGGTATATCTGTGAGGATTATGATACGTGTGTGTTAGTCTAAAATGTGATGCATTATATATGATATTAAATTTAGAAAATAACCTATCGAAAGGTAAAGTAAATGTTTTAAGTGAGCAAAATATTTTGACCTGAAAAAAAGTAAAATGTAACTTCTTTAAAAAATGATGCATGTTAAATATTATTGGGTTATCAAAGGATACATATTAGATAAATATACGTAAATAGTCTTGCAACGTGTCCTAGCTATATAATAAGATGATTGATAAATACGACCAGCCGAATAGTTTCGATTAAATGATTTTGCCGTATCAAACAAATCTTTGAACAACGCCAAACGTGATCTTTCACGATTTAGATAATTTACCGAACACATTGTTGAAACAGCGTAATATTCTTTTAAAACAGATCGACTGTATTGCGCTACCGATGGACTGTAGCAAAACAATGCTAACAGGTATAGCCGTCTGAATGTTTTCTGTATCAGTAGCAACACAACATAGATGAAGTCGTACCTAATGCCAAACTTAGCATAACAATCTATGAAGCAGTTTTCCCTAATGACGTCAGGATCATCTAATTATTACCAGATATCCTTCCTTCAATTAAGATAACATGACTTTTAGAAGAAAACATAAAAGTGTTTATCAGCAACACATTATCAAGTTAATATATTAAATGAAATTTAAATCGGCAAATTAGTTGAGATTGAAATTAGTATCACTTCTCTTGCAATCTAAAATGGCCTTCAAATGAAAACCAACGACAATAACAAGATCAATGAAATTCTTGAAAATATCAATGGGTAAACTGGTTTTACATTTTTGTCATAAAAACAAAATGTTTTATTGTAACGTCACCACTATATATATATATATATATATATATATATATATATATATATATATATATATATATATATATATATATATATATATATATATATATATATATATATATATATATATATATATCTATATATATATATATATATATATATCTATCTATATATATCTATATCTATATATATATATATATATATATATATATATATATATATATATATATATCTATATCTATATCTATATATATATCTATATCTATATCTATATATATATATATATATATATATATATATATATATATATATATATATATATATATATAGATAGATAGATAGATATAGATATATCTATATATATATCTATATCTATATCTATCTATCTATATATATATATATATATATATATATATATATATATATATATATATATATATATATATATATATATATTCGTTGATTTAAAACACATAATACATTCACACTCCCAAAGTAATTAATACTTTAATATATATTATCCTGTTGGCATATAATGAATCAGCATATATTAGAATACAATTTTATAAAAGATTTGAACCTCACAAGTTTTGACGAAACATCGATTGAGCGTTAGCAATGTCAGGGATGGGTGAACGTTGTAGGATATATGTAAGTTATACTAAGAAACGTCCTCCAATTGAACTGCATAACCAGTATGTCCGAGCTTGTTTATACAAATTGAGGTGGAAAAAGCCAAATAAATAAAAACAAACTTCACCCTTTTTATTCCATTGTTTTGTTTTCTAACAGGACTATATAGCGTCAATAACACAAGAGATTATATTCTCGTTGTATCCTGTATCTAGACATAACTTAACCTGCTAAATCAATGAGATTAGAATTTATAAAAGTTTCTGAAATAAAATTTAGCAAATATCAAACTCGTTAGCACCGGGAACTATGTTCACTTGAAGATCATCCATTTTCACTGCCTGCGTTACAAAGTGTTGCAAGATATCACACTTACTTCATTTCTTCGATCTCCTTCCTAAAAACAAAATAATAAGGTAATATACAAGTGCCGAGTTGAGAAGGTTATTATTGACAATACGGTTTAGATGGCTACACAAAAAATAGAAAACACCTTTGAAAAATATGCTTCATTTCTCATACAATTTATCACAAGATATTAACGTCCGTTGAAAGAGCAAAATTGCTTCCGTATGTTATTTTTTTGTTTTGGTTTGAAGGACATGTTAGAGAAATGATTAAGACATATAAGAACCACGTCGACAGAAGTGCTAGAGCATATAATGGCGAAGAGCTACACCTATTTTTTAGACTTTAATCATGACAATTGGGCCTACATAGTAGTGCACTGATGAGTGATAATGATTTATGACTGATGATTTTAAAAAATACTCCATTAAATCGATGTCGAAAGAAAAAACATATATTGAACGTTAGTGTTGTGCGGAAAAATATCATCATTAATGTATCAAGAAGGAAAACGTATAAGCATGATTCATTATCTTTTATGTATAAAATATCAAATGAGATTAGATAAATCTATTTTTATCTTCGCGGACTATATAATAAAATAACGACTGTGTCATCATTTCAACCAATACAATTTTGTGTAAGTAAATATATGACAGCTAAGAAATCTAAGGAAAACGACACAAATATCAGTTTAAAATCGCAATCGCTTCTACCAATAGCAATTGTAACGAAAACGTTATGAAACTGAAATTTATTTTCAAAACATTTGGAATATATGTTTATCCGCTGTATCACAAAAAGAAATGCAGGTAAGTGTAACGATTTAAATTACTCACTGCAAGGAGCAGCAATGCAACATAAATCGTAAAACTAGTAATCTAGAGTAATAATCTCTGAGGTCATTTTCTTCCATACTAGTCTAAACTACATTCGGAATAAAATCCAACAACAAAGAATGTATCAATGAATTATTTGAAAGCATATTGATAGTTAAACTATTTATTTTGTGTTGTTCACAAAAGAACAAACCAAATGTATGAAAAAGAACTCTAGATGATAGGTTAGTAAATTTTAAAGCACACAATGCACAATCACTTTCAAAATGTGAGATTCTAATATATGATCATGTATTTTTAGAAAACGAATCGTCAAATATTTGAATACAAGTAGCTTAAAGATCTCATCACCGTCTGTCTTGCTCCACCTTTGATATCTGATAGGACTATTAAAGGATATCATTATTGGTCCTTATTATAATATTTGTTGGTCAAGGTTTACGTTGAAATAAGTCTCTCAATGTTATACCTCGATACCAGATTATGTTTTAATTGTGCTTTGTATGTGGACGATATATAACCTATTGGATCGACGATGAAACGACGTAACTGATTGCAGAATATATTAGGTAATTCTTACTCCGATATTTATCAAGACACCGACAGTGTTTGATTTTCACTATCTAAAACGTTTGGCAAATCCTGTTATTATACGCAGACCAGTTATTTTAACTAAAGCTACATGGCTCGGTTCATATTTTACAAAACATTTAGAGAATATGCTGCGCAAACATTTTATTTCAATGATATCGACATTTCATGTTGAAACAGCAATAATTATGTTGCCAGTTAGGACATCTGTATATATCTTTAATAAAGCAATCGCTTATACCAATGAAAATAACAGACTGGCGTATGCAACCTCGCCATCTCATAAGCATGTGAACTATTAAATTTGATATATTGCTGGTTACGATAAGAGTTATAATGGAGTTAAGATATGCACAATTGCCGTTTCAAAGATCTAAGAATCAGTTTTATAACTGTCAGTTTAGTCTCAATATGATGAGCATGAGATAAGTATTTAGACGGATTTCTGAACTAAATTCAGCAAATAGCAAACCCATTAATACAAGACCAGGAACAGTTCCCAGTACCATTAACTACAACATTTATATGCACTATGAAAAAAAAATCGTATACTATCAGACTTACTCTATTTGTTCTGACTCCTCGTTGCTAAAAATGAAAATAACATTAACTCAAATGAGAATATATGTCACGTGCCGAGTTGACTAGAATGTATTATTTTACAGTATGGATTGTATTTGGCTCTTAAGGATAGAAGACAATATTTTCAAAGATATTTTTAATTTCTCAATCAATTTCTTTCTCAAACATTAAATGATTGATTCGAGAAGAAAGGTAGAAATCTAAAAATTTGAACTCAGGCTTTGGAAGATAACGATAGAGAAAATATTGAACGTTAACGAAATTGGGTACAAATAGACAAAACGTGATAAAAGAAAATCTCGTTTTAACTGAGCGATCCACCTTTCACATTGAGAAGAGCAAAACTATCATTAGAATTACATCTCGAAAGCTACACTGAATTAAGACAAGTATACTTGTATGAAGTAGATGAATAATGATTCATTACTGATGATTTTTAAAAATAAGACCATTAGATGCTTATGCTGTATGTATACATACATATATATATATATATATATATATATATATATATATATATATATATATATATATATATTACATATATATATATATATATATATATATATATATATATATATATATATATATATATATATATATATATATATATATATATATATATATATATATATATATACATTTCAAGCAGCAAGGGAGCTCGTTTGTCAGGGATTGATTAAAATAAATGCAATAAACAGACAACGAACAGTGCAAAATTAGAATCTAATTAGCCTGAGCGCTTTCGACTCTTAATGAGTCCTTTTCAAAGGCAAATACAAAATATATACAAGAAAAACAAATAAAGCACAAAATCCGTTGTGTTTGCAAAACTGGTTCTAAGGAATTAAACCTTTAAATGTATTGTGTTTCAACTAGTATATTTCAACTTGTTGCGGATATTGGAAAATATTTATATTGACCTAGAAATCAATGAGCCATAACGACATCTGTTGTTTTGTGTAAATGTATGTAAGCGCAAATTATATTCTGTATATCTATTTGTCATAGTAGTATGTTAAAAGAAAATGTGTCGGCTGCAAAAATAATTTCATTTGTGCATGGCTGTTTTTCTAGTCTTCTTGGTTTCAATGTTCTAAAGCGGCGTATCCAGTAAGATTACGTCTTGTTTCCTGGTTGCGGAACACCAGTTCGGGTTGTGAACAACTGAATTAAGTGTGGCCAGGGGAGGAGAAATGTTAGGCGACCGGGCTTATGTATAGCTTCCTTGTCATTCAGTCAGATCTATGAAGGTTAATCATTTTGTGTAGCTTTTCAGTTTCTCCGACATATTGAAGGATACAGATCTTACAAGTGATGAGATAAATTGCATTCTCTGTTTTGCATGTTTTGTTTACACCATGTATACTTAGTTTTTCTGTAGTCACTGTGCTAGTAAATATTCTGATTTTTTATATGTTGACAGGTGTTGCACCTCTTATCACCACAGGTACCAGATTGACTAGGGTGGTCTTAGTTAGTGATTGGCGTTAGCTTCTCCCTCACATAGGGTGTCCTCGAGGTGCTTTAGCTACTACAGGTTTGTATCGGAGGATTAACGTTAGTCCATCTGACGTTTCGACGATGGGCTAGTGTTTCCCTATGATTTTTACCAAATTTGGGGTTGTTTGGATAGTAGATCAGGAAAAAAGGTATCCTATCGGCCTTTTTCATCTTTCCATACTTTAGTAGGCCATCGCTGTTTGTTAGCCTTTTGGGTTGGTGCCGCAATCAGTTGTTTGTCGTAGCCTCGGTAAATTAAATGTTTAGATAGCTCTTAAGACCTTTTTATGATATATGGGATGTTGTTAATGCAATGATGTTTAGATAATAGCTGGTTGAGAGGAGATACTAGTGTTTGTCGGTTGGTTTCGAGTAGATATCTGTATGGAGTTTGTTTTCTACCAGACTGGTGTTGTGTCCAGGAACACGTGGTTTGAGTTGGAGACTTCTGCCGTGAATGTTATGAAAGGATGGAAGTTGTTTTCCTCTGATATGAAATCATCCAGACTTTCTCTTCCATGTTGCCACTTCTATTCTATATCACCGATAAAGCGTATCCACATGTATGGTGTAAGTTCAACCGAATCTGTTGGAAATCCTGTTCCCTCCAAAATGAAAGTTTGGAAAAGATTACATGGCTTGTACTAATATCATTTTATTTTGTTGAACTAATTGGCCCAAATGAAGTTAGAGCCAATTATTTACCTACCGTATTTGTTTGTCTTGTGTATATTTTGTATTTGCCTTTATAAATGGCTCTGTAAGAGTCTAAAGCGTTCAGACTAGTTAGACACTAGTTTTACACTGTTCTTTGACAGTTTATTGCATTTATCTTAATCAATCCCTGCACACTTAATCCCTTGCCTGATCCAGTACTCTTGAAAGGACTATTATGCGCCATATGATTTGTATTCTTTATATATATATATATATATATATATATATATATATATATATATATATATATATATATATATATATATATAAGGTTTTGCAGTATATTCTGACTACATAAAAAATACCAGCTGAATTATCTATCCAGTCGAATACTCTTTCGATGAAATGGTTTTGTAGAATAAAATATCTAGGAAAACATGCAAATGACACATCTTACGATTTGATTTTTTGACGAAAAATTGGTGGAAATTAGACATATTTAATTTAAAGCCTGCCGCATGCAATTCATTGTCGCTCTACCGCAAGAAAACAAAATGACAATAAAATATAGATGTCTATATGATACACTGCAAAATGCAACATTATAATATAGATCATATCGTATTGCAAAAATAATGTATTCAGTGTAGCAATCTCTGAAGCTGTTTGCATTAATTACTCCAGTACAAATTTCTCTCCAGCCTTAAAATGTTTTTAGTTACTATAAAGTTGTATACTTTTACCAGAAAGGAATAAAAGTCAACAGCACATTAGATCGGTAACATAATCTACATTACCGCTTACACATATTGTCATTTTATTTTATTCGCATCACATGTTTGTGTATCAACACAGTTTCTTTAGAACCTAATGTGGTCTCTCTACTCGTTATTTGACTATCGTTCATATCACAGGCAATAACATATTGACATTTGAATCAGCGGTTTATGGACAACTAGATACCTTCAGAATTACACCACATGCACAGAACTAAGTATATGCTATTATCAAAACACTCACAATTTCCAATAAATATACCTCCAATTCAGTTGACAATCAGTTTGCTGATCCTAAATATCTCTATCAATACACGGTTGAATTTCTCAGTTTCTGATTTGAAACAAAGCAAATAACATACTTGCTATTACAAAACCTTGTACTATATCCACATTAACGTTTAATCGTATTCCGAAAATATGGCACTTACTTGAGTTCTTCTATTTCAATTCTACAATTTAAAATGATACATATACAATAATTTAAATACAATCATGAACATCAAATTACCTGCAAGATACATAGTTGACAAGAGTATATTAGTTTTCATAACTGATTGCAAGTTTCTCAAAGGAAAAAGAACGATCTTCTGTAATATGTTTCATTTATAAGACCCATTTCGTTTTCAGACTTCTAAACTCATTGGACAGTAAAATGTATCGAAATTCGGAAACAAAGTCTTTGACAGAAAACTTTAGAAATATAAGGAATGTAAACAAAATACGAAAAACAATCGATCAAAGTCAATTCCGTTGTATCACAAACTCGACATCCAAGAACTTTGAAACGTCACTAGGTACGACAGAATGGTTCTAAAATAAACACCATTACCAGGTGAAAGATCTACGAGTCGGTTTCAAAAGTTTTAGCCTTGTGTAAATATTCCTAGCATGAGATTTAAATTTGATAATACTTTATTGATAAAGGAAATTTAAGTTATGATTGAATATTCTTTATGACGAATCCTAACGCAGCTGTACTGGAATCTAACCTTGACTGCTTCACATCACTGAGACATATATACTTGTATGAATTTTAGGGAAACTTATGAATGGTTGATGATTATAAAATGATAATTCAATATTTTGAGAAATACACAAAGAAAGATAGGATAGCTATCCTAAATAGAGAAAATATTTTAAGTAAGATTGCATCAAGAGGAATAAGTAAAATGAAAAATTTAATTTGCAAACTGGTATGTTAACTACTATTGTATAAATATAATTTGATATTAGAGAAATATGTCTAAGATCATGCAATATATCCCGATTTCATGGTCCAACAAAACCAATATAAAATAAATAGCAAATTTAACAAAATGTGGATTTTGTGTAACGATATCCTTACCCCATTTGTTTGAAAGCGTTAGTTAAAGTTATTCATTACCAGCACCCAATCTCTCAAGTAGAATAACTATATCAATTTTGCCAGAAAACAAATCAGCCTGGCTGCGTAACAATTTGCAAGGTAAATGCGTAGTAGCTGATATCTAACTTAGACGTCAAGTATGTGGAAAACAATTTTCATGTTGTGTATTTACTTAATTTCCATAGCAACACTTTTTTGGGGTTAAAAAACTTAATTTCGTTGGCAAATAACTTGCTCTTTATTTCAACACTATACAAGTTTATGGTATTGTCAGTGAAAACGTTGCAATTTAATTCGCCTCTTCTCACAAGCACGAAATTTACAACAAAGTTTTAGCTTAAAAATTACAATACATTACCCATGTATAACAAGAATGGAATATGTAGACGTGCAAGTAACACTATTTATGTATGAGTTATGGTGATACTTTCATTTAAAATGCCTTCGTTGCAGTAAATCTTTACTAATTTTAAATTTAACTTGAGGAAAATGAAAAGACACAACACGTTCCTTAACATCACCTGTATAGGTGTATCTGCGTTGAAATGTCTGTCCACACATTATACTTACTGGGTTTTCGCACGATTTTCCCTAACAAATAGAACAAATGCCACCTTAGCATGAATACAATCATTATATGTAAAACGATATGTCTGTTACATAATTTGTAGGCAAGTATCATGTAATTGTTTCAAATATTAATTAGTTGGTAAACAAGATATAACTTAAGTATATTGTTAAATATAATTCATTTGAGTGGTAAAACAATGTCAAGTACATAGAAACCTTTAAGTGGAGAAAATAATGCACATCGAAATTTGTTAACATGTTCGAAATAAAAACGTGATATTTCTTTCCAATTCTGGATTGATATTTAATGTTGTAAAGAACATTAGATGATTTGATTAATGCATGTATATAGTGTAGTAAAACATCATCAGTATATTAAAACTTATTCCTTAACACTCTCTTTCTTCTCCGTTATAGAAAACGTATAACCGTCCGCAGGAAAAAGGAAAAATATTTCACAGCAATAAATTTTCAAGGTAATACATTATGTCGCACTCATATAGACAAATTAGTTGAAATTTACCTGAACACAATGTATATTATTATGTTTAATAGAATACGACAAAAATGTTGCTACAATAGCAACATCACTAAAATGTCTAAAAACATTAATATGAGACAGGTAGGGATATTAACTAGCCCTCATTATAGATAAAATTATTACGTATAAACATCGGCACTAGATATGTTCTTTTTTAAAAATTTCATATGATGTGATAAACGCTTCCATCAGTATTTAAAAAAATCATTTCAGCAGGTAGTAAATCAATGAAAGTTACAGTGAAATAAGACATAAAATTATATATTTGTCAGGAGCGAGCCAATTGTCTGGTGAGGAAATGCTAGGGATTGTGGTGACATTACAAGGTGCAGTTCGACCTAAGACACAGCCTTCCAGTGCAACTGCACCATCTCATCTGCTATTCTCAGTGCAAATGTGTTTAGAAGTTAGAAGCAAGCCAGGAAGAGAATATTCACCTGCTTTACCTGCCTTATTGACGACTAGACATATTGGACCTGCTTTATTTACGACAAGGCCTATTGGACATTTAACAATTACCAAATCTATCTGCACAGAAAATGTCTTTGCTAGATGATATTCCATATTTTTCATATTTTTCATATTTGCTGACGCGGACGTGAAAATATGAATAAAATTTCTTCTACGGCAGTTATTAACATGCCATCCATGTTCAAATTTAGCTCACTCATTTGTGTATAAAATTATCATTTTATATAAATGCCATTGATTGTCATGAATTAATACTAAAACCAATTCAAACCTGACAAAATAGCACACATAAAGTAGAGAATATGCCCCTTTTTCCATATAAAAACATCTTTATTAAGAATACTATCAAAGTATTTCCCTTACCTCTTTTTAGAGAAATCCTCCCTAAAGATACAAACACTGCCTGCATTAATATGAATAAAATCATGTGGGTTAGTAGGGACATCTTCGCTATGTAAATGATATGTATGTCTATATATTGTATGTTAATTTTTATGATTATAGATTGTACGGATAAATTTTAACACATTACAAAACTTCTAAATAAAAGGTTGTATTTTAATTGGAGAAAGCATGATATATCAGCCTTTTGACCTTGGAAGGTGACAAAAAAAAATCTTGCTGACGAAGTTCATAAGATTGGAGAATTTTGAGACCAGATCATAGGGTTCCCCAAGGAAAACAATTGTATCTGACTTCTGATTTGTTAGCCGGTAAAGTACGTTGCAACTCTTCTGTGGGATCTACCAGAACAAATACGAGTCTGGCAGCGGCAAAATGCTCAATATTATTTAAATACTAGTGGAAATTAACAAGAATATAAATTTAATTGCTTTTAAGACGCCTAGAAACAAAACGCAACGACACTGACACAACCGATCAAATGTTTTGCAAATGTAATTTAGCATAAGCAATATGATGATTGTTTTCAACTAGAAATAAACCTCACAATGGATATACCTGATTAGTGTATTAAAATCGGAAGCAGCAACAATTCAAACGCAACAAGGTATCCACGTTCACTTTTAACACCCTCTTTTCTGCTTTGTTTACGAATAGCTCAGTCAGACGGTAACAATAACAGAGTATATGATCTTCATATGATATATCCAAATGAAATTTCGCCATATTTATCCATTTCGAAACAATATCTGACTTTGTAAATAGTTGATCTCTAACTCAAATGGAGTGTCATGAAAATAATTTGACATAAAAGATAGAGCTACATGACATGAAATCGTTTAATCATTATGGCATCAAATATTTGGGATCTAACAAAAATACTTTCTTTGTGACCTAACTTCGTGTACACGTTTCCATTATAACTAGCCGTTGGACGGAAAATGTATTAGCATTTCAACTGGTGGCTTTTCAAACTAGTAAGTGAAGACAAATCGTCAACCTGACCATTATAATCGAGACAATGTGCAATGAATGCAAAAGGTTATATGTTAATTATCTTATGATGCTATCGTACGCTACAAAGCCTACTTCTAACCCAATCAAACTGAGCAAATGGCAACCACTAAAAGGAGAGCACGCTGTCACTTTGCTTTGACACGTACATATTAATGTGATACTTTGTATAAAGACATATATCCGCTTACATTGCTTCCACTTGCTCCGCTCTGTGAAGAGAAAAACAACATCCAAATAAATATAAATTCAAAAACGAATATAGATATGTTTGTTACATAATTGAGTAGAATACGATTGTTTCAAAAGAGATTGAGAAGCTAATGAAACGCAGAAGTAAATCTGCTATTAGATATATTTTGTCTGGAAGACAAATCAAAAATAAGATACAGATAGTGTTTTTATTTGCAGAAGAATATGGCAAACTGGAGGTTTTTGAAGTGACGAGTTACAAAGTGAGTTTGCAGTAGGGCATTGTATATACTATTACACAAAAATCAAATGATATTAAATAATCATATTATGAGATTGTACTTCTTTTGTCTGTAATCAAGTACGGTTATCAGGATCGCACAGTATTTATCCATAATTAACTGATTCAGTATGCTTCAGCACCTCACGGGTGTCGAAAATGTATCGTATGATAGGAACTACTTTCTATTGTAACTAAACAATGTACGCTCATGTAGCAACCACAGGAGCCTACAATTTATAAGATTTGTCTATTTGAATAGCTAAGATATGAAAATAGCGATATTAAAGATGACGTTCTGGCTATGATTATTGAGTTACACAATTTTCCGCCGAGCAAACGTCTGAATCTGATATCCGTAATATCTAACAATAGCGTAATGACAACGAACGTGAGCACATCAGTTTTGAAAATGTCATATCTTTATTTAGAAGAAAACTTAAGATCAATTGACAAATTGAGTGGTTAAGGCTGAAAAGTGCTGTATAGAGTCTACTACAAACAGCATTTAAGGCATATTATTAAGGGAAAATGCTATTCCTTTTCTCTCAGAAACGTCCCATATTACAAGTCAATTCAAGCTCTAAATTTGAGAACAACATAGCATTCATAAAGATGATTTTGATAGGAAAGCAATTGTTGCTTTAGGGCCAGTAAGCCAAAATGCCGGGGTTTTTTTTGCTGGCGACATGTGCTCTTTTACGAATGATTTAGAAACGTTTGGGACTTTAGGTACAAGTCATACAGGTCATTTAGCTGTGGTCTCCCCATTAAATAGCGTACAGTGATCTAGCATTCCTGCAAGCATTATTTTAATTTAGCCATCTTGCACAATTTTGTTTTATTTAAGTGATCGTAATTATGTAGGTTAAAATATTTGACCCACACCGCACAACTGTACTATAACTTAGACAACAACTCGAACATAAACCAATTTCAAAAGAAGAATTGAATTCACTGTAAAATGAATGAATTTCCTATTCCCCAAACAGAATAATCAGCGTGCGTCTTCTTGAGTAATGTCAATACAAGAATGACAGAACAGAAATGCATGTGCAGATGTTTAGTTTGCACGAAACCAATCCATCACAAAACGAAACGCTGAATTCAGTGCGAGCGACAGAACAAACAAAATCACTCCATTCTGAGTCAACTGGAAATTTTTTTTTTCAAAGCGTATTCATTCACAATATAACATGGCATGCAAACTGTAAGTAGGCTAAAACGAAATTTATCTCATTAAACGAATGACTGAGCCTGTGGTACGATACTACGTTCTGTGTTCATTGGTCGATGCTATGTGCGCAGCAATACTGAGCATTTGTTGAAAATACAGGTTTATTTTTGAATCCAGTAGATACTATTATAGTGTACCTTATTTATTATTCAGGTTAAGGAACAAAAATAAATTGGCATGTAATAAAAATGTTACCACGCTTGTCGGTAAAAGCCTTAAGTCGTTATTTTTTCTTTGAGAAATACGTTGCACCTAATGTTGTGCAGTGGGTAGCCCAAAACTCGTTTATATTTTGCCAGGCAATTGCAGTAGCCCCTAAAGATACCACAATACAGTCTTTAATAAAGCAATGCAAAGGAATTCATTGATTTTGAAAAATAAATTAGTTATCTGGTGTAACATTCTCGTCAGTCATTTATGTGAATCACACCTGCAAATATTATTCATTACCAATGTACTTCCTTTAGTTTGAATAAATATATAACATTCTCCAAGAAGACGATACAAGCGTTTGGCAGAGACAAGTATTCAAGTTAATGCATTATGTGAAGATTGAATAAACAAATTAACTGACATTAACATAAATGCCACGTGTTAGTACGTATCCAAGAGAACAAGCAATCTTGGCAAGCACGATGGAAAATTATTATTTGATTGCATGACTTGCCATATGCAGGCAGTCTGGTAATATCAGTAGCCTATATTATACAATTAATTCATTGTGGAGCAAATATAATTGCACAAAATAATGTATAATTGTGTATAACATTCAGCATATGAATAAGAATAAGTGTATCCTTCCTGTTCAATAGTATCTTAAATTAATGTGCTTACTGCAATTTATCTACCTCCTTCCTGAAATAAAATGAAATATCCAAATAAATATGAATACAAAGATATACTTGTTACACAGATGAAATGTATCTCCTGGTTTCAAATATGAGTCCATAGCTAAGGCAAACATATTGGTAAATGTATCGCTAAATATATTTCATTTGTGGCATTTGTGATGAATATCAAACATATTTTTTCAATGGTACACTTATTGCACATTCGAATGTTTTCTTGCTTGGATATTGCCAATTACCGTTCATAGCATCAAAAGATCTTAGGGAACTATACTATATTTTCGAAAGTTTAAGAAAAATATACTTTTTCGGTACTTTACCAAAGGAAACATAAAACTAAATATATTAAAACCACTTCACCAACATGTTTCTGTTTATAAATACATATGTCACTCTCTCCCAATTATTTTACGTCAGTATTTGTAAGTTGGATTTCAATATAATAAAGAATTCGTTAGATCAGTCCAACAGAATATACTATTTCATCCTTGTCTGACACGAGTTGCAATTGTTGCTTGATAGAGGTATCGAATATCTTAGTGATGGCAATAATACATCTAGGCGCAAATACATCAGAATGTAAATCTCCCAATGTAGATAATCCACCAATATATCAATCACGGTTTATTATGCTTTTATCAAATGAAATAAATATATAAGATGCATTCTTTGTAACTAGTAATGATGTAAAAGCAAACGATGCGTTAGTGTATAAATTATTTTCATCTCTGCTAAGTATCGAAATACATATCATCAGTGAAGCTAACTCATTCATCTGTTTTTGTAATATGAGAAGTAGTTATAGGTTCTTTCGACAACACATTGAATGTGACTTGTAAAACAGATCAATCCATTAATAACTAAGAGGTAAAAGATATGGAAAACAATTTGTACAATTCGATTGAGCTACTTGGTGTAAATTCGTTCAATTTACAAGGTGTCCTCATTTTGGCTCTTATTAAAAAACTAATTTTTTATGAGTCAATTGCGTGGACGTTTTCTAAGACAACAAGCGTTCATCGTATAGGCAATGAATGAAAATTCAGTGTTCCAGTTGGTTACTTGTCGCAAGCTAAAGGGGCTAACTGTTGAAAATCTAAATCTACAAACCTCATTATTTGAAACTTATGAAACGATCGCAGTGCAAAACATGTAGTGGTAGAAACCTATGCAGAAATGAATGATCAATTATACATATTTATGTTGAAAAATGGGTTAGTTGTTTATTAACAAATACCAATCTTTATAGTTGGATTCTACCAATTATACTGTAAAAGTGACGAAATAGCTGGTTAATTGACTTTAAACTTATAATCAGAATATCAATCTAATAACGTTTTAAAGAATGTTTTGCACACATGCATATCTTTTTTTAAAACATAACCGAACTTAATGTTGTCAAATATAACTTATATCATTTTAAAGTCAATATTACTGTAACAAATCGGTTAACCAGTTTGTTTTCTGATAATATCTAAAGACGGTATGGATTTGTCACATCACATGATTATAGTATTTGCCAAGAGTCAAAAACTCCAATTTATGGAAGTATATAAGGGTCGAAATGTGAAGGATATCAATGCGCTTGTTTCCTGTTGGTTTTTTGGAATTGACAGGGCTTGATTCTAAAAATTCGTTGTACTCATTTTATTACTTTCTGATGTAACACTTGAAGGTGTGTATAGAAATTCGTGCACGACATATATTTTCATTATAACGACAATCCTGATTCACTCCCCCTCCCCTACACAGAAGGTTACATATGCATTGCTTTAATTCTTATGTTGTGGAAGGGCACTGGTGACAGACTATTGGTCATGCACTTTGTGCAACATATAAACTGAAGCGCTATGGTATCGTAGGTCTTACAGTTTGCGATCGGCTAATAAGTAACTTAAAACACCGATGTTCATTATATATATATATATATATATATATATATATATATATATATATATATATATATATATATATATATATATATATATATATATATATATATATATATATATATATATATATATATACCTCCAGTTTGAATCACATCGCCGCGGGACTCAATCGATAAACAGAGGTAATGAAGATACCACGTTATGAAGGAGGAGTTACTCTGATATCGGGGTCATAGCAAACATTATTACTATGTCAAATCTGTAGTTGTCGTCATGATAACAATGGCACATATGGCATTTGAAGGAAATGTTTTAAGGCTTGGACCGCAACAAACGTGAATGATATATAATTAACCAACGTTTTTATTATTGCGTCAAATCTGTACATGTCCTTATGTTGCGAACTTGATGTCTTTGTTGCACAAGGTGTACGTCAACTTGAGGAATGAATTATATGCCCATGGCACTCGTTATGCCACCTGTGCCGCCCAACAAAAACTTATCCGAGGTATTATAGAAATATATCTGTAATCACCTGCCACGTTGGGAGTAGCGCTGTGATTGTCGTTGAGAATAGACCACCAACATGAGCCTACGAAGTATATGTGAACCTCAGACTGTTCCAAATCTTCCGATGTTCCAATGAAACGTAATAATGTATATACAACAAAGGTTAAGTCAACACCAGTCAATTGGGAAAGCTATCAGAAAGCAACTACGACCCATTCTTCCCAATTTGATTCTTATTTGATATCATCAGTTTCGTCTCATTGTTCTTAATACATATAGTAATAATTTGATAAGTCTCTTGCATGGTATATTTAGACATTACCGGAAAAGATAACGAAATTGGTAACCGATTTGTTACAATGATAGCGGTTTTAAAAAGGGTGAGGCCATTATTTGGTTTTCGTGGGTGTATTTTTAAAATAGTATACTATTCAGCAATCCCGACATTTCCGAAAGTCAACTGGTGATGCAGAACTTGTAACGTATTGTCGTGTATTGAAAACGTCAAATACCGCGATTCTGCAGAGCTCATGATATTGAAGGAATCTACCATAACTATGTGCCCAATATTAAGACACTATCGTTCAAATATTGTTTCTGTACTTTTCAGAGTAAATCCCCTTCGATAACCTGGAATCTACCTGGTGTATATTTTACGACCATTCCTCACAATCATCTGAATTATATAATTTATTTTAGTACTGAACAAAGGAAAATAAATAAACAGCTACAGGATTTTGAAATTCATTCTCTTTATTTACTTTAAGACCATGGATACCAAAATACTAATAAAAAAGTTTCATGATGTTCTAGCTAACGTCGTCCATATAAATGCTTATTGACATACAACTCGAAATATTCCACTTACTGCAATCTCTCCTTCTCTGTTCTGAAAAAAAGGCAATATGTGTGAGTGTGCGCGTGCACACAAAGAGATAATTATTACATAATTGATTTGTATTTCCGTGTTCCAAAAATGAATTCGGTATCTAAAGAAGAAATACAGGTAAATATAACACTAGATATATTGTATTCGAGACGAAGAAAATAACATACCTTTTAAGTAAAATATTATTTTCGAACCGAATGCATTAAGATCGATGATGTAGAAACATGCTTTTTCATTCTGTTGCAAGCTTCAACAAGACAAATTCTACGATATTTTAAAACTATTCATCTAAAATAACGATTTCAGAAGATTTGTTTTCTTGTTGACAGCAGTACTAATTAGTTGTTCACAAAATATCCACTTCCAATGAAATCATATAAATAGCTTTCTTTGGCACTGACATTTTAGAAAGGTAATATACTGTGTTATATATATATATATATATATATATATATATATATATATATATATATATATATATATATATATATATATATATATATATACTGAGTCATTAGATGGTGAGTCTGAAAGACGAAATACCAATTACAACATCAACGACATGTATTAAATACATCAAAAATCTAGTGTACATGAATATATTATGAGACAAACATTTACCAAGAATTTGCAGCAAGACATAACAATATGGACAAGGTTGAAAGAGCAAACATGTTAGCAAATGGAATAACCAGATATATGGTATTATTAAAGAAATGTGTTTAGGCTTCGACCGCAAAACACATGCATGAATCAGATATAGTTAACCAAATTTGACTATATATGTACGTCGTAATATAACTATTTGGACAAAGTCTGTCCAGTCAGCGTGCTAAAAGAGGAAGCATGAAACACACAGTATACTAAAGAAAATTTTATGACTGCAACCTGAAAACAACATTATAAAGTAAATAATGCGTATGCATCCGCTTCAAATATGAACAAATTTGAAAGAATCATATAACTAATACAAGATAGTAGATAACGATTTTCTATAGAGGAAGGTATGATGGGGTGAAGGTGCGACAACTTCCTACGGATATAAAGATAACACGTCTGGATCCCAGATGGAAATAGGCTCGACTGTAGCAAAAGTAATTAGCAGAAAGACTCCATCCGCTCTCAGCCGGCGCAGAAACATTGCGACTGGATCGGCAGGACACGTGAGTAAATAGATCTTTAGGAATATTGCACATTAACACCATGTTACTGCCGGAAAGCTGACGAGAATAAATGAACCTAATAACACATCCCATCAATGTTCTTATCGAACTTAAATATATTTATGATCGGTATTTCTTAAGAAAAGCACAACACGTTGTATCTTAAACAAAACTACGCCAAGATGATCTTGGTTATTATAACGTTTGTAGCATTCTATTAATGGAGTTTTACGTCTGCAACCGGTTTTACAGATAATGCATTATTTAGATCGGTATTATAAGACACAAGGTTTCATCCTTGTCTGTTCTGCATCTGTTTTGTATTTTGAGAAGGCTATTGAAGGTTGGCAATGTCAGTGATCGTAATGATATTTCTAGGTACGGCTACACCAGGAGGTAACTCACTCAAGATAAATTATCCATCAATATATCAAACTTGGTTATTATGCGTATAGCAGAGAAGTCACCAGATAAAATGACATTATTTTAACAAATGATGATGCAAAAATGAATGATGCCTTAGTGTTGAATTAAGTTCGTAACTGATATATGTATCATGATACATTCCACGACTGAGTCTAACTCATTCATTTATTTACTAATGAGAAAATCCGTTATAGATTCACTTGTTAACAAAATGAATGCATTGTTTTTAGAAAAGAAAGTTTCATTACTAACAGGTAATGAATATGGAAACTAATTGTACAGTACAATTTTGATCAGAGTGTGAATGTGCTTAATTGCCATGATGCCCTCATTTCGGGTTTTAAAAGGAAATAATTTTGTAATGAGACAAGTTCATGAAAATGTTCCTCCGATAATAAAAGTTTATACCAAAGATAATGAAACATTGATACTTAATTTGTTGACTTGTTGCAATCACGAAATCTATAAACCTCATTATGTTGAAAATTAAAATAAGTTGACAGAGCAAGAGATATTACAGGACTAACTCTTAAGAAATGATTATTTATATATCTCTATTTTGTTCAAGTGTTATCTTTATTTACAAATTCAAAGGTTGTTTGTTTGTGTCATTTGGAACGTAAATATGGTGAAATAGCAAACATGACACTCACACTATCATGATCCGTAGGTTGTCCAGATTGGTGTAAGTGACGTTAAACCTTATAGCAAAATATTGATCTTATCGCTTTTTAGATAACGTGGCTTTAACAATATCCAATATTCACGTCAGTATTTATGTTCTCCACAATGTCATTAATATACATGCTTCTTTGTTGAAAACAATCTCGAATTATTCCACTTACTGCAATTTCTCCATCTCTTTTCTGAAATGAAAAACAATATCAACATAAATGTACGTAAACATAGATGCCTATTAAATAGTTGCCGTTTATCTCCTTGTTTTCAACATGGATGCCGTAGCTAAATAAAAAATTCAGGCTAATGTATCACTCAATATATTTCATTTGAGACCAAGAATAAACATAGGAGGTATGTGGATAAAATATTGCATACCATACTGCATTAAGATCAACGACAATGAAACGTTATTGTGGTTTGCTAGCCTGAGAAAGAGTATGTCAATAAATAATATCTTAGACAAATACATCTACATGCCTCTGCATCTATATTATATGATTCGGTATAAAAAACGGAAACACAATGAAAATGACGTCAAAATGCGCAAAACGATTCAATCAGTGTAAGTAACTCAGATTTTGGTTTCCGCGATAAAAGCAACAAACATTAGTCGTTATCTAAATCCTGCCTCTAATTTAAAGTAATCATACATATTTCGATGAAAATGAAGGTACAATAGCTTGGCAGAATAATTTTGCAAGGAATACAGTAATCAAAATTTAAATTGAGAACTTAGATGATATATATGAATAAGAGTCAAACATCAATGATATATTTGCGATCATTTGTATTAGAGAAAATTTAGGTATGTTCTGAATTTCTCCAAAGAAGATTTAAATGGTGTGTCATAAAACTACTTCTCCAAAGACATTCCTGAGTATAAAGATAAATGTAGCTCTCACCCAGTGTATTAGACATTGAATGAGATTTCTCATTGTATGAGAAAATTAGGCTGTATATGCACATCATGTAATTATTTTCGTTTGAAAATGATCATGTGAAGGCGAATGAGGAGTTAATGCATGAATTAATATCGTCCATAACATTTATTATCAATAAACGTGCCATGATTGAGTTTTAAAATGTGATTAACAGTCAAATGTTAATTCTTTGACCAACATAAGATGTTTTTCTAAAGCAGAATAGTTGATATCTATCTTGGAGGATACGTGTATGCAGAACTTTCAAAACGATATGGATATAATGTGCATTCATTTGATTCGCAAGGGGCCATATTTGTGGAATTTAATTGTTTCAAGATAGTACGCGTTTATGGCAATGCAATGGAATATTATGATTTGATTTCAGGGCATTGCCGCATGCATGAAATCTGTAAAATTAGTTAATCCAAGAAATAATATAAGTTCTCAGTGAAAGAGATTTAAATCAACTAAAATCCTAAAAATTGCATTACAATATGTGTGTTGAAGTTTTCAAGTTGTTAATCCTATTGGCATATACCAATGTTGAACAGCTTATTAAAACTTCATGTTTAAAGTTTATGAAAGAGCTCGAATGATAGGGATACGTTCGCTCGCAAACATCCGTGTCAATAATGTCACGTCTATTACATAGTTAACAAGAAACATGATCTTTCAAATAAGTAGTGGGTGACTGACAGAAGATAAAAACAAACTATAATGCTTTTTATATATGTCATTTCATGGGCAACATTAATATAAGAGCAAATAAACTATTCTTTTCTTAACGCCATCCATATAAGTGTATTTACGTTCTAACATCTTTCAATAAAGAATACTTACTGCACTTCTTCGATCTCTTTGCTACAAAACACACATTATAAACAAATATGAATACAAACTTCAGAGAGAATAAATAAATACCTATTGCTAGTATATGACTGTTACAGATATGTATCCAATGGATAATAAAACATACAGGTGAGTATATCGCTCGATATTTTTCATCTGAGACGATGAGAAAAGAGAATAGACACGTTTTCAGTGGGGAAAATAATGCACACCAGACTATATTAAGATCATCGAGTTAAAAACTTGATTATGCTTTGCTATCCTGTAATGGTCTCTATTATTGTACGATATATTAAATAATATAAAAATATATCTATGATCATAACATATGTATTTATTATAAGATCAGCTGAATCCTGTATCAATACAATACAAATCAAAGTCCTGGATTTTACATAATTATTCATTAAGTCTAACGATAACCAAAATATGTTCCTCAATGACGACTGTAACAATCGTTCATTGCCTGAACAATTCCTCTTAATTACAATAATTATACAACTTTTATGAGAAAAATAGCTTGGCAGCAACACACTCTGAAGGCAATGCATTATGTTAAATTTGTAATGAAAAGATTATTTGATATTGACGCGAGTATCTAGTATCTTCATCCCAAAGTGGGTCGTCTCACATTTGCTCTAGCAGCAGGCAGGGTGAACCCTACAAAAGTTTGCTCGAGTCATTAACAAAATAAAAAAGTTCCTGCAGAGGCTGAAAAAAAATACGCCAACAACGATAAAGTCTTTAACTTTTCTATTTCCATGCCTGAGGTTACCTTATTATTGTTGACGTATTTTTTATGATTTTGTTTACTCATAAAGCGACCCAAATGTTGTCCTTCACCATGCCTGCTGCTATTGATGGTCAAGGGAGTTTAACCAAAGATTTTATCTAGACCAATCTACGAGCGTATGTATAAATTAATATATAAAGTTTCGTTTCTCAAGTCAATTATATTTCCATCCTGATTTGTGAGTTTGAAATTCATTCTTGAAAATAATGGATTATGAACACGCAGGTAGATTTGATTTATTGACTCAGACACAATAAGCCACCCTGGAGGTGCTTGAATACTGGACGAATATAATATATATCCCTGCTGAGCCTGATTAGACTTAGAAAGGTCAACGTGATAGCTACGGTCAATTACATCGCATACTAGATTTAGTGCGATGGTGGATGTTATATTAACAATATTAGGTGAATTATGACGTCCTGTTCCATATGGGTAATTATTATATCTGAGAATAGTTGGAAACGTGATTAATTTTTTCCATGAATCTCATATTCTTTTAAAGTGTTCATCAATAAAATCTTTAACTGCTTTCTTTAACTAAGGCGAGTCAAATCCAGGAATGATAAATGTTGATAGTTGCTCTTTTGTAACTCCAAAATATTTAAGAAAAACTGTTGTGAAAAAGCAATAATTGCATGGAATATGCTGAACTGGATCGTCTTCATTGACTATATAACCTGTATCATAGAGAACTTGAGTTAGTGGTGGTATTACTATTTTTTTCTCTCTGTTATTAAAAGTATTATTCATGAACTCTGAAGCAACTTGATTCAAATGCTGTACTGATTCAATTATTTGATTTTTTAAATCATCGTTGTAAGAAACATTAATACTTAAAAGTAAATTTTGTAGATTTTTAAACACGCGTTCATATTCAGATTTAATTTTATTAGCATACAAATTTATTAGATCAATACCTAGTGTTATTACTCTAGCTTCTTTATCTTTCTTACTAGCAATTACTTTTGTAAAATGATTTTTCCACTCGATCTATATAATGCGCAATTCTATTAGTACCAGAATAAAATTTCCATGGATGTGCATTTTCTACTTTTCGATATTCTGGAAATTGTATAAATTTTTTAATATTTGTGACGAAGTCGGATCTCTTTGGTTCTGGTGGAACCTGATAAACAGGTGCGACTTCAAACCATTTTAACACTGATCTAATCGAACTTTGATAAATATCCACAGCGTAGTCAGGAGAATATATTTCAATCACCGACTATAATGTTGGTTCGTATACAGTAATTGCTATCTTTGACTCTTTTCCTGTTATTGACTTAATTCTGCGCTGGAATTCCTCATTAATTTGCTATATTTGATAACTTCCAGTTGGATTACTAACTACTTGCCAATCGGGTGTTCCATCAGATTTATTCTTATTTGCGAATATTAATGAATTATTTGCCTGTAGTCCACCAAATGGTTTTGATCTAATATTAGGCCAGCTATAATAAGCACGCAACTGTGCTAATGCTATCTCTTTTACTGGAATTGCAGTTGGAAAGTTAACGCTGAATTCAGGATCGGTCGAACTTATTGATATCATAGCATTTTTTGATGGTGTCGTATTAGTGACGATCTGTTGCAATAGTTCTCTTGAATCAGACATTATTATTATGTTTATTAATTAATTCTCCATGCTTTCGTTATTGTCACTAGATGATGGGCTATTTTCCATCACGAATGTTTTGTCGTAGGTTTTCATTATCATAACGAACTCCTCATCAGATAGTTTACCATCACTGAGGTACAAGGAACGATGTGAGCATAATTTAGTATAGGCGGTTGTTGCTGTGTGTAATTTCATCATGTATTCGCGTAATTTATCGCTCGGGCATGTAGATATTTTCTTAGCGATAATACTGAGAATACCTGCACATATTGTTGTCGTAGAAACGACAATCGTTAAAACCGCAGGAGCCGTCATAGTTTGCGTTGATAATAATAATCCAGTTCCAGCAACAACAGCGAAACCGAGTAAACTACTACATCGATAACAACCATGCGTCTGCGACATTTTGTTTACTTTCAACGTGTATTCGTCGATGATATTTTTTAGTTCAGTCTGACACTTACACGCCTGATTATATATGTGATGTTGAACGTCAATGAGTGACTCTGTCATTGGATTCATTATACTTATGACGTCATTTAATTAAATTATTTAAATTGGTAGCTTTATTTACAAATTCCAGACACCACCAGTAATTAGCGGATGCCAAATTTCTATCCGACGATTCCAACGTGAACGTTTCTTCAGAATCTTTATCCAACATTTCAGATACAGTTTTAGACAGCTTATTAACTAATGAAGATGTGGTATGTTAAATTCTACAACTCTAAACACAGATAACCTATATATATATATATATATATATATATATATATATATATATATATATATATATATATATATATATATATATATATATATATATATATATTTATGTATATATATATATATGTATATATATATGTATATATATATATATATATATATATATATATATATATATATATATATATATATATATATATATATATATATATAAATATATATATATATATATATATCAGCGACCTCTGCGGTGTGTTTTGATGGTTTTATTTCGTTGTGTCCATGTAGCTGCGCCGACGACGTGCACGATGTTAATGATCTGCACAATTGTGAGGAATTTTAATCAGGCTTGTTTTTTAACAATATCCAGAATTCCACTAATAATATCGTTGCGTTTTGTGTTAATATCAGTAAGTTTTATATCAACATTTGGTGGACTTCCAAACAATTCGTTATTAGTTTTGTTTATATTTCTACGAAAATTTAGAAACGTTTTTATGTGATTAGAAAACTCAGTTTTAAATGCAGCAACTTCATCATTGATTGTCGTTAACGAAGTCGTTATTGGAATTTCCTTAGAATCGACGTATTTTTTTGTAGCAGCATCAAACTCAGATTCTGGTGTTTTTAAATTACTAATACCATTATACTTCATATTAAGAAATGCACGCTTTATACCACCGTTGGTTAATACGTACTTAGATTCCTGATCGTCAACATATTTTGTTGTTGTAGCATCACTATCTGTGGTTGGATATCCAAGATCTATAATTTTATTTTTGTTCATAATAAGGTCTCCACTTAAATACACCGCCAGTCGTCTTGTCATAATCGTTAACTGACTTACTGGAATCCTGTAGTTTACCCTGATCAGTAAATATTACAATATTATCAGCAACTGCAGTAGGAATTCGTATAAGTACGTCTGGTAGTTGTGTATTGCTTTTCTTTAATCGCCCTTGTTTGTCTTGTAAAACAACCACTTCATTTTGATCCACACTTGTAATATTTAATAAATCATCAATCTCATTTCTGAGTTGTTCGAAGGTTGCATATTTAGATAAAACACCTTGCTGCTGAGCTTTACCACGAGCAGATATTCCACAAATATCTACCATTATATTTAATGATGTCTGTTCAAATGTGACAATGTGGTATATTCATGTACAACTTTATGAGGTGGCTTTCCTGGAGGTGCCATGCATGCAGCGTCAAGCACATTAAGTACTTCACGACCACATATTGGTGAATCAGTTAATGTTTGTGTTGGTAGCGTTGAATTATAGATTGGAGCAGTATTATTACTGACATAATGAAGAAATTCTTTTGGTGGCGCTAATCCATATGAATCAAAATAGATAATTCCACGTGGATCAATTGCATACGCTACCCAATACGTGCCAGGTCCAGAGTTTTTATCGAGATTAATAATACCGGTTTCAGTACTGTTAGGTTGTTTTGGTAATTGATCGCGCATAAAAACACCTCTGACATTTTTTATATTTAATTTTTTAGCAGCATCGAGTAAATCAAAATTAGACATAGGCGAGATCAGTAAACTGTCCATAGAAGTACTAGACCTTTTCCGTACCATGAAGGCGGGGTTCCTGGTAATCTGAGACCATTTCCCTTTTTTGATTCCACGTCCGGTTGATTTTTTAACGCGATTCCATCAGCAGTTCCAACAACGCCTAATGCAGCTGCTTTTGCAACAGCAGGGGCTGCTGCGGCTATTAATGCTGGTATAGCTGCGAGAAGGGAAATATACCACCCATTTTAAAAGTATATTTTATGGCGTCGGCAGAAAGACTAAGTTTGACGCATTTATTTGATTTTTTTGCTTCATTAAAGTTTTTGAATTGACGATCGGTCAACGATAGTTTATTTGAACCGCTCATCTGTTCTTTTATCAACGATATTTTGATTCCACAGTTATTGTTTGATGCTGATTGCAGTCTTTTGACCTGACCAGGAGTCAGACTCACACTAACGTGAAAATATGACATTATTAATATTATGAGCGATCTAATTGCATGTTCTCTACTGGAGCATCAATGACTCTCATTCGTCCACCAACATCTTCGAGTAATAATGATTTATCGCTAAGTATAACAGCAATTGCTCAATAATTTACAATGACACCAGTATCTCTATTGACACGAGCTCGAAAATGTATATAAACTACTGATTGTCTGGTTAAATCTAAATGTTCCAGCGAAAAGTTATAAATAGGATACAGAGTTGTAAAATCTAGTTGTGATATTTGTAAACCAGTATCAATGTTTTGATTACGACCCATAAACAACACAAGACGATGATACGCACGTGCTACATGATTTTGATCGAAATTCAATAAAATATCCTCGGATGGTTCTTGATGTCCATTTATTCTTAATGAAACCTCAGTAATACCGAGTTTGTCAATTACCATAATATTTTCATTTTGATCGTTTACTCGTGCAGCATCTAGTAATGCAATAAATATATGTCTTGGTGCAGAAACATCTTGCTGAGAAGCTATTTACCATGTGAATAAACCGTTAATATTACTCTGGATAGGATCTGTGGTCATTGTTAACCATGATAACGTTGATTTACCGCCTTGACTCATGAAAGATAGCAACCGGTCTTCTTAAGATATTGATGGAGACATCATTGCCATCCACAAGTAAAGTTTTGTAAGAATTATTCTACCAGTATCACCAATAGGTTTCCATATTGTATCATTATCGGTACTTTTTCGCACGATTACAATTGTATGTTTAGCTCCAAAAATAACCATTTTTACATGTCTACAGAATCCAAAGATATGTGACAGTGGAAGTGCTCATAAAAATTTTCTTCTATCACCTTTTAACATTGATTTGCGCACTGCAAATCCTAAGTTGAAATTTGCATTCATCGATAATACTGCAGGGGTAGTGTTGTCCCCGGCGGCATATCTCACATTACCAATAGTCACGTTACTATTTTCTGGAAATGAATTGTATCCTTTGCAAACATCATTGATGGACCAGCTGATCTTGAGTAATAGTCACTGTATCTTGCAAGACCAAGAATTGTTGTAGCAACGTCAACGTCTTTCTGAATTGATTCAATATTTTTCTCCGTCAGTCATGTATGTAGCACTATCAAACAATGCCATAATAACATTATTAACAAAACCAACACTAATATCGGCTGCATATGCTGCTTGTGCTGCAGGATTAACGATATTTAAAATTTCACCTTCGACTTTAAAAAAATGCTTCAACGGGTAAGAAATATCTACTTGTATCCTGAACCTGTAGTTCAATTCGTCCACGCTGATCTGGTATTCATGCGTCATAAGAATAATACTGATAATCGCGCACAGACTCATCTTTCAGAACCGGTGCGTCCATGTCAAAATGCAGGGTCACTTATGCGCTTGAACATCTTTATTATTATCATCTTCGTCTAACACGAAGACCACTTCAGGAAGTGAGACCACTTCCTGATATCAGACTAGCGGTTATATTCTTTTTCTTTTTCCGACATTGGGACATCAACTAACTCAGCTAGTTTTTTATTAGCGGCTTGATATATTATTTTACTTACACTTGCGGACATCACTTCAGTTCTGGGCAATTTCACTGGTTGAGGTAGGACTGCTTGAGATTTGCGTATTAATCGTGCTAGTCTATCTTTAATCGCTGAGAATACTTTGCTAGCAAGGTTACCAGCAGCGTCTATACCTTTTTCACAAACATCAATTGCTTTCATACCCAGCTGCTTTGCAATAGGTATTGCTTTTAGGGCTATTCTTCTAAATAGACCCTGAACAATATCACCTAGTCCATCTCTCTAGGTTGCTTTATATACTGGTAGTCGAGAGTTTATTCTGGAAGTTTTTCAAGAATCTTTTTTTTCTTAGTTCTTTTTGCTATTTTTTCAGTTGTTTCAGCTGTTTTTTCTAACACAGGTTGAATACCTTTAGTGGTCTCAGTGATAGGTTTAAATAACTGTTTTGTATCCTCCTCAAATTCAACTTGTAGTTGTTGCTTAACAGAATCACGAACAGGTAGATATTCCCTGGATTACCATGGGCTAAGTATGCTGGTGAGAAACACCGTCCAGGATATAATTACTATGGTCCTGGAACTAGACTTGATATCAGACTCGATAACCAAGATCGACCAAGACCAGGAGAGTATCTAGTAAATAAGATTGATCAAACATGTCACATTCATGACGTTGCTTATAAAAGTAAAGATTTGCAACAATGGCATCTAGCAGATGTGAAATTGATTCATGCATTAAATTCTATACTTAATAAATCTGTTAGAGAAAAACGCTCTAGTTTCCTAATAAAATGTGCTATGAAAAGTAAAATAATGTTATGGGCTGTTAATTAATTGTATAATTATTATAATGGAATCTATTTATTATAGCCCAAGAGGGTATTGGAGAGGTAAATCAGCAATCACTAAACTTGCTAAAGCAACAAAAGTTTCACGTTATGTTGCTTGGTTAGCACGACAGGCAATATGGCAAATTTATTTACCACCACCAAAAAAATTCAATATGCACATTTTGATGTCAGCGTTCCTAACGAAGTTCATCAAGCAGATATTTTGTTTCTACCACACGATTCTATTAAAACACGTGGACGAAAGCCACGCACGTACAAATACGCATTGACTCTTGTTGACGATGCAAGTAGATATAAAAAGCTGAACCATTATCAACAAAAACAGCATCTGAAGTTGCCACTGCGTTTGAGCGAATTTATCAACGTGGTGGTCTACGATGGCCACAGCTATTACAAGTAGATCCTGGCAAAGAATTTATTGGTATAGTATTAACTTTGATAAAAAAAAACATAACGGTACAATCAGACGAGGACATACTGAAATTCATCGTGATCAAGCAATTGTTGAACGATTTAATCGAACATTTGCTGAGCGGTTATTTGGATATCAATATGCGAAGGAAATATCTGCTGACTTTAAGTCTGTTGAGCTATCTTGTGAATGGGTTGCAAGGTTACCAAGAGTGATATCTGCATTAAATAATGAAATTACTCGTGCAAACTTCTATGAAACCTTCTATTGCAATAACAAAAAATATATACCACGTAGCGATGAATACGGACAACGAGGTCAACAACCAGTATTAGGTAATGTAATTGTGAGATATTTATAAGAACCATCGGAGTTGGAGGGTGGCAAAAGACGAGCTACTGACCCTATTTGGAGTGTGACCACATATACAATTTCTAGCGTGGTTAGATCCACTGGAAGACCTCCCATATACAGACAAGATTCTACTGCCCCTCATCGTGGATTTGTGCGTGAAAAATTGCAAGTAATTTCTACAGATACACAATTACCACCGCGTTTACTTATGTAAATTAGTACCAGGGCGTCCAGCTCCCCGACGTCGATTACATTCAAGACAGGTCAGCATTACATTTTCACGTGTGTGACCTAGATCACTATTTATTCTGTCTACTGTATATTGTCTTGGATTATTATTCGAATATTGCCATAACATTATTGTGTTACAATTTGCACAGTGATTATTCTGTAGTTGTTTTAGTTTTATAATAAATTCAGTATCAATATCAAAGTTACGTTTATTTTTTGTCAAATCGTTTATAAGACGCTAATTTGTTCTTTATTACAGCATAGTCATTAGTAATTTCTTCAGTTATTACGTAATCTATGATAACCCTATGTATTTGAGTTATTCGTCTGACGCGAGATACTGCAAGATAGACTAAGTTTGACCATTTGGTCCGGTCATCTACAATATAGATATTTGTATCAGAGATAGTTAATCCCTGCGACGAATGAATCGTTATAGCGTATCCTAACGTCCACGGTGATTTATCCATATTCAATGCCCCTTCAACTGTACTAATAGGTTCCAAAATAATGTCATTCAATACCAGATTTTGTATTTGGACACTTTCAGTGTCTACACTAGGAATTTCAACTTTTCAATATTAAGTCGTCGAGTATCTGCTGGGCGATAACATAATCGTACAGATAAATGTGAAAATCTTTCTTTATGTAACGTAAATAATTTCTTCATCACGAACTATCCTTGTACTTGCGACTATCAAATCAGTAGGTCTCCATAAAGTTAAAAATCATTCATGGTAGTTTCTGGAATTATCTCACGCATTATCTCACATTGTATTTTATCAGGTTGTAGTCTGATTAATCTTTTAAATTCTTTCAGCGGTTCATCAATAGCTCTATGGTCATCATGTATTTCTTCATACTAATCCACATTATTCTTTAGCCATTCATGTGGAGACTGTCCAACAAAAGGTGGTGGTTTACCATGATCACTACACATAATCACAGCAGTGTTTTTTGTCAATAACCACTCAAGAAATGTTTTAGTGTTCCTAACGACACCGTGTCTATCTCGTCCCATATTATATACTTAGGTATATATTTTTCACCCATTCGCTCAGGAGTCCATGTATCTCCACACCATCTAAAAAAGCTATGATATGTGCAAATTTTAACTCCTCGTTCTTTTATCTCTCTGGCTAGTTTATGTGTAGCTTTCACAACAATCATATCTGAACTGTTGTTCATAAATAATTTAATCGCACGAGTTGTTTTACCTGACCCTCCACACCCATTAAGATAAACAGTCTTATATCTAGCCACAGGATCGTACACAGATGGTGCAGATGACTCTGATATTTGATTATTATTTCTGTACTATATTTCTTTAATTTCAACTTCAGCAAATTCAGAATAACTGAGTATACTTTCTTGCTTTATCCTCCATGTTCCCCATTCACCATTACCGAGTAGCGGATTTAATAAATCCTTATACGTTTTGTTTATATAAAATGAATCCGTAGCGACTCTAACAGCGTAACGAGGAAATATATTTATCATCGACAGTAGATTTATAGAAACATAGGCTAGCATTGAAGATCTTAAATGAGTAAACTGCGGTGAGTCGCCATGAAGATAGCTCACAATAGTACCTAGTTTGGTCCCATCCGATAAATAAGCATTATTTCGGCTTATAAATAAGTTTCTCTCTGTTGTATCAGCGATTATAAAATGTAACTCAGCATCGTCCATAATCAATCTTGTACAGTGTCGTTTATAACCGTATGAACCACCCTGAGTAAACTTACCGATGATCTTTCTACCGAGATCTTTTGCATGCTTCTCATCCTACTCTTTTCTGCATTTATATATTTTAATAATGCCATCTTCAGCAGGATCAGGATATTCTTTCCTGACATCTTCTATATTAAATATGTCCGGTTCTGGTAATCAAACTTGCTTTTGTGGACTATAGGATATAATTGCTTCATTTACCTTTAACGATACTAATATTCCAACATCAAGCATATATCTTAATAACACTATTGGTACCCAACATTTTTCTGAAAAGTGTTTACTAAACCAAACATAAGTAATCGGATGGAGATCTTTTGCGAACTCGAATGATTTTATATATGCAAATCCAGTTAAGTCAAAATCTGGTAAGGGTTCATTTATTGAAACTCTTGTCATGTCATGTGTGGGAAGTCCAAATCTGTTAAAGTATTTAGAACACTCACCAGAAAACACCCAGGATAACATGCAGTCATATCGACTGACATAACATCATTATAATCGTATTTAGTATTTCATAATCCACCGTGCCCATATTCTATGCAACTTTTTTGTATATCCTCAATAAATTCTGATCTTTTAGGTTTCCATGAATTTTTTTCCTGAGCGAAATGGGCCGCAACAGATGGTACGGTTAAACAATTATTCAGTAGTTGTCTGATTTTGTCATCGTCAGAAGTATATTTCAGTGCAACATTTCTCATTTCTTCATAAAGAGATTCTGTATGATAAATATCACCATTGGGTCGTACAAATTGATCATGATAATCGTGTTCCAAACTCTGAAATAACCAAGGAGATACTGGGTCACTTTTACTAATATTTTTAATAAAATCTAATACATGACCATTATAAAATTTAATCCTTCTATCTCGTGGAAATACAGTTACAGCATCAGTCCATGCATGTGCATTATGATCAATGATTGGTTTGTACAATATCTCTCCTGTTAGTGTTTTTACTGTTATTGGAAATCTTAATAACTTTTCTAGCTTAGCAGCATCCTTAACAGATGCACCAGTATCTTTAACTGTCTCTGCCCGTTCACATATTTTTACGTCCTAAATCTGTTAAGCCATTACCATGCATCGCATTTGTAAAATGTTCAGTAATGTGCTCCGCAACACAGTTTATTCTTGACTCTGATAGTCTCATAGGTTTGAGATCCGCAATATTAGGTTTATCATTCAGTAAAAACAATCCATATACCACAGCAGTAACTGGATACCCTCGCTCAAAAAAAGGTTTATCAATACCAGTCAGTATTCCAGGTTTGGATTTGTTACTTAATAATATTGTTTTATTATTTCCAGACTGTATATGAACGGGGTTTCTTTTATCACGAAATATCCAAATTTCATCTTCTGTCTCCACAATAAATTTTATTAAAATAAGATATTTTTGATTATCAAGGTGGTTAATAATTACTTTTCCCCGTTTGTCGTTCATTACATTGATAACGTTTCCAAGTCTAAAATTTGACCACACAAATACCGCACCGTCCTCAGGAAATTCCGTTGTAGCCTCACGGATACGTTTGGTTATATCTGTGTTTGTTAAAGCTAGATCTTTCATCGAAACACTAAATTTATATTCTGGTAGTCTGTCAAGATCAAATCTAGTAGCAGATGGTTCAATTGCTGATAATTCCTCCATCATTATAATTAAGACAAATATTTAAATTAAGATTTAGTATATATATAATGATTCAACAGAAAACAAGTGTATTTGGTTGAAAATTGGACATATTTCGTATTGTAATAAGTCATGCGTAAACAAATACTGTAGTTACCATATGCAAAATATCAGACATGGAAGTACTGGACCAAAACCCTGCATTCAATGTAGTATTGGAGTTAGGGGGAAAACGCAAATATGTGCAAATTGTTGAGGTAAAAGATATAGGGAACTTAAACGCTATTATGACGAAAAAATGATACATGGAGATGTAAATCTCCTATAAAACAAAAAAGGCTTATCTAACCAGATTTCAAAAATAATGGTTTAGACAAATAAATATTATATACAAATAGAGCAAAAAGAATTTGATAGACATCTCATATATACAAATTACGAAGCGTCAAGAGATGGTATTATTAGAAACTGTAGACTAAAGAAACCAGTTGGTAGTATTGATAATACTGGTTATTTTAGATTTAATATTAGTGGAAATAAAAGATATCTATCACATAAGTTCATTTCTGAATGTTATTTTGTGGTCGTTAAAGATGGACTTGTAGCTGATCACTTGGATGGGTCTCAGCATAATAACGAAATTGATAACCTTCAAACTATTACGCAAAGTTAGAATCGCAGACGTGGAAATACAAGAAGGTGTAAGATATTTGAAAAGAGAGCAATTAAATCCATAAATACAGAAACAGACCAAAAATAATATTTAGTTCGATAAATAAAGCAGCCAAATATTTCAGTATCACTCCTGCACCAGTAAAACCTGTAGCTGATCGTATATGCAAATATACATACTCAATAAAGTATGACCAAACTATTATATTTGAGTACGTATAATAACTGTGTACTCAGAATATTTTTTACTTATATAAAGTTCTATTCTATCAATCTTGCCAAGGATTCTGTTTAGCTATAATCACATTTATAGATCCACCTTCATTGTCGCTTATCTCAGTTTGGCTGTCATTTATCACAGAATCAAATAACATAATCTTTCTCAGTCGCATCACGAGAATATATATATATTTTTTCCTTTCGTACTCTTGAGACAGTGCACTTTTATCTTTTCGATTGAACACATAAGAGGCGTGAATAGTCTTAATTGTTTGCCATCTACAACAGCTAAAGATTCTAACATAGAATTATAAATTGCACTAATAAATCTATAGTTGGAATTTACGTAAAGTTATTTTGAAATTTTCTCTTCTGTAATAATTCAAAGTCATACATAATTTTTTCAGGGTCGAGGTTACTAGACATCTGAATTCCTTCATGCTTGAATTTTTTAATAGCAGAAACAATATCATTAATATTTTCACTATTCTTTATATATATATATATATATATATATATATATATATATATATATATATATATATATATATATATATATATAATAAAAAATATTTATTTTCTTAAAATTGACTTTGACTTGGATATATAACAAAGCGACATAACTCCTGCCGAAAAAATCTTATTCACAGAGTAGATTACTTCCTTTCATGTAACACGTCATTTATGTTCATGACCTGTACGCATTATATAAATGCGTGATATTTGCCGTAAACCTAACATATTTTAAGCTTAATAAATTGTATCTGTCTGTTTATATGTCTGTTTAGTTATGTCTGTCTGTTTAGAAACCCAAATCTATTGTTAAAAGTCCTGATATTAATGTGAATAACACGGTGATTATATATCAGTCACACAGCAGCTGAGTCATTGTCGTTATTGATCTGGCTTATTGTATTATGAGCCATTGTCATTATCGATCCACACAGATATGTGAGCTCTGATTACATAACACGTGTATAATATAATTGATTTCTTTATATGTGCAGCGGTTATATATCTTTAATAAATCACAAAATATCTAGATTCATTTATAAAAGTGAGAAATATAATGCTTAGAAATGTAATGCTTAGAAATGTAATCGTGTTAGTGAATAGCTAGCTATATAATGATTTCTCAAGCATGTATTTATAACTGAATTTGGTAGCTCAGTGCAAAGAATGTTGGATTCTAGTACTGAGGGCCCCGGTTCAATTCCCATCACTGACTAAACCGGTGGGTATGGTTCTGGATGTACCAAACAATATTTTATAAAGGTTGGGGTTGGGGCAAGCCTCCGGTTTCGATAAGTACCTCACTGCGCAACCAACGCGGTCGGGTACCTTTTGCGCCTTACCCGGGGGTATCCAGGGGGGTATTTTTCGAAACCGCAATGCCTAAACAGTCTTCCGAATTTCTAATATTTCGTCTTTCGTCGATTAGAAATTCGCCAGGGGATGTGTTTATGCGAAAAATACCCCCTCCCTAAAATAATCAGTAGCATGCCATGAGCTCTCTGTCCCATGGAAGAACCCTCAAAAGAACACTTAGAAAGAGTGTATAGCCGAAAGAAACAGCACATGAGGTGCCGCATAATAAGTAAAACGAGAGACGGCCATGTTAGGATCTCATGAGAGACACAATGGCTATCATGGGATTCTATGAAGGTAATCGCTAGGATGCTGCTGATTATTTTTTATAAACATTAGTTACATTCTATACATACTACACATACATACTATACATACATAGCAGCAGGCAGGGTGAAGGACAACAATTGGGTCGCTTTACGAGTGAACAAAATCATAAAAAATACGTCAACAATAATAAGCTAAACTCAGGCATAGAAATAGAAATGTTCGAGACTTTAGTTTAGCGTTGTTGGCGTATTTTTTTCAGCCTCTGGAGGAACTTTTTTTTTGTTAATGAATCGAGCAAAATTTTGTATCGTTGACCCTGCCTGCTGCTGCTCTGGAACGTTATTTTATGTGTATTTAATTTGCATTCTTGGTTGGTTTTGATCCATGATTATTTGGTATGCATATTTGTATTTTGTAACTGATGTTGGTACAAACGTTAATGGTCTCTCTGACTAGTGTAATTTATTTTCGAAACAATAACATACTTTTATATGACTAAAGTTTTAATATTCAAATCAGCATTTTTGCAAGTAAATATGTCTATTTGAATCTAAATCTTCAAAATTAATTTCTCACTTTGAAAATGTCTAAACTTGTTGGCAACTTTGAATATTTTATAATGGATACTGATCAAAATACTGGCCATGTTATTGTATCGCTTCCTTTTATACCAACGATGTTTACTTGAGCAATTACGGAGTCTTATTGTTATGTTCACTTTTTAATTAAGGTGGATATATTTATATAAGTTATTTGCTGGAATTATAAATTATTCAATAGTTATTCTGGATTTAAATCATTAATTTTAAATTATTGTGAATTCAGTCAAGAACGTTTAAAATTGTATCATTGTGATATACCAAAAGACTGTTATCACATAGCTCCATTTCAGGTCATTGGCAACTAGAGGACTTGAAATTAGAGACACATCAGTATATTCAATACTCCATCTTATTTCAAACACTAATGGAATTCCTTTGGAATTCTATACATTTGGACTTCTGACATAACGTTTAGGACCATTCCTGATTACCTGAAAATACTGCAAGTTCTTTTTAGATTTCCACTTTTATTTCTAGGGAAATACATTTTTTGTTGAATTTATCAAAACTTGTTGGTCTTTGCTCTTTTCATTTACTTTTTGTAAGTCCATTCAGTCGTAACAATTAGCAATGTTCCAGACTATGATCATATTATAGCCCTAATTTGACCTTGGAATGATTCTACTGATGTATCAGCTGAATCGATATATCAATATATCACAACATGATGGTCATATACATTACATCATCAAATACACAAATACAATAAAGCCCAAACTTGTCTTAAACTGCATCTTCTCAATTTAATTTATTCATACGTCTATTGTATGTTGATAATTATGTACAAGTCATATGATATACTTTGAAGAAATGTGACCTTTATAATCTATAAGGATTCGAAAGTGAATACTGCGTTAATACATGAGGTAATTTCGTTCCGTACACACACACACACACACACATATATATATATATATATATATATATATACATATATATATATATATATATATATATATATATATATATATATATATATATATATATATATATATATATATATATATATATATATATATATTACCGTCTTTGATTTATATTAGCTTAATTATATGTTGAGAAATATGAGTATCAGTTCCATATATTTTATACAAAATATTCAGAGTGCTTCTTAAACTGATTAGTTCACATCAGGCTTCAGTGTAGTGTGCGTAAAACAATTTAATAATACCTGGTGTGAATGAGTTTCTATGACATAACCAGTTCGATCTTTAAAAAACATAGTTTATCTGTGAGTCAATTTCGTCGATATTTTTCGACGAAATTGATATTTTTCGAAACACACGGAAACACACGGAAAAAAAATATGAATAAGTTGTCTATATGTTAACGTTATTTAAAAGGGAGTATCAGTATAGTGAATTTGTACAAATCGAACACTGAATAACTATGAATCAGGAAATGTACACTATACTCTCCTGACCGGTATCCATATAAATGTATCTAGTATCGATCGGGTTTGGTCCACTTACCTTTTGTTCACCTGCTCCTGCCTGCAAAAGCAAAGAAACTTCACATAATGATGAGCATAGTCACGAACGTGAAAACAAGCATTCCAACTAAATAAGTGAATTCAACCCTTGCAAGGTATTTTCTATGAAACAAAACATTATAAACTATTTTGATTATTTAATTCACAGTAGTCACCATCAATACTTATACAATTATGTCCAAACGTTTGTGGAAAAATTAGTATACTGTAACGATTACCTTTAAGCATGTTCCAATATCTCATAAGATGTGTTCATGTTTTCAATACGAAAATAACGATCCCTCTTCTAAAGTTATTTCACTTTGCATTAACAAACGTTGCTAAAGTTAGGGCAGGATGTAATAATTCAATACAGTAGGACACAATATTTCATCATGGTCTGATTTGTCTAATTTGTTTGCTTCAAATGATCAGTGCACACTACCAATGCCAGTAATTGTAAACATATATATATATATATATATATATATATATATATATATATATATATATATATATATATATATATATATAAATACCGAGAGAGAGAGAGAGAGAAAGAGAGAGAGAGAGAATTTAAGACTGCTTTTACTGAAATTAGTTTCCATGGCATTACTTGACATTTGACATGTTTCCAACACAATTTATATAGCAAAGAAAATAAAAAATTCAGCATTTGAATTTGTACCTTGTCTGAAGCACAGAATTTACGAAACTTACAGGCCAGGAATGAAGAATATTTCACCGTGTGCAAATGATATACAGAAATAAAATATGGATGCACTCATGTTACTATGGCAACATATATGGATAAGGAGTCAAAGTGTTAAATTTATGTACAAATGCCTATGATAAAAGTGAACGTATGCAAAGTTTAATTGACATTGAGAAAAAGGAGCAATAAATAGGGCCAAATCACTCCAAAACGTTGACCACTACTTATGTCAATTCTGAAACAATACCCGATTAACCATTTGTTGCCATCGTACAGCTGCTGAGGCGAAATACGTTGCACAATAACTTCTTCCATAATAGTTTCCCATTAAATAATTATGCAGTGGCATAACTGATTGTGGCCTGGTGATTTTAACTCCGGCTATACAAAGTGCGTCGGATTCTTGAGTAGCAATGCGGGAGGTTTTCTACCAGCCATAGTGGCAGAACATCTCGGATAACATAGGTAACAAGCGTTTTGCTGATTTGACTTTATTGATACCCTTGTTTTGATGCCTCGTCACTCTGCCAGACGGCTGCTGCAATGTATATGGAGCCAACAACTGTAATAATAACGCGCTGTTTAGGCTTTGTATTGTTGTACAATGATATAACATAACGTTCTGCAACTGCTTAATCCCCTTGCTAAAAGAAAAATCTTTCACATTACTTATATATGATTTCTTTAAACACGGGTGGCTAATACAACATACAGTTAAATCTATAGCTAGGTACAGTTGATTTGAAATGAATAGTTATTATAAAACATATAGATATTGTTACTAGAAAAATTTAGTTCCCATCGTAATGTACTAAGATGGACTAGCTAAAATATGATCTTACATCCGGTAAGGTATCTAGCATTGTACATAACATCGAATGATATTATATAAGCATATAGCCATTGACGTGCAATATGAATGTATTATTCAATTAGATTAAGCTTGCAGCATAAATAGATTAAGCTTGCAAGATAAATAGGCTCATACATTTCTAAAAATACCCATTCAGTGTAATGATTTCCGTATATGTATGTGTGGGCGAATTAAACTTGTCAAATGTTTCAGATTTATAAGAGTACGACGATTATTTCCAGTGAGATAGCTGAGGAAGAACCTAACAACAATGGCATAAATTAATATTTAAAAAACCTTTTTGTAACAAAAGCATTTGTGTTCATTATTTTCAAGACGATGCATTAAACGCAATGTGAACAAACACATGTGCATGATTTAAATGCACATATAACAATAATTACATACATGCACCTTTCCTTCAGTATGATAAACAATATTGCAGAGAAGGAAGGTACATAAACAATACTGCTTAAGCGTTCCGCTATGAATCGTCGGCAACACCACGATTTTGATATGGCGTGTGGATTCAGTTCTGCCTTATTTTTGTGACACGAATAAAGTTGTTATGTATCAAATAACCCCTGTTCGCTTTCTAAATATGTTTAGCTTTACTGTATGAATCAAAATTAATGTAATGCAGATAATGGGATATATAACCGTTTGATTCAATGCTTCTGCAAGATAATGTTAAGGAATGCACCCAGATGTTTAGAGTAAGAGTGTGATACAGAAATATGGTTAAACACCTATATAGAACGTCATATCAAACATGTAAAAATAAATGGGTGTGTATTAAAAACGCAACCGTATCCTTGTCTGACTCGTGGCTATTTTGTATCCTAAAAAATCTACTGAACATTGGCAATATTAGAGATTGGTAGCACTATAGCTTTAGGCGATGTTTCACCCAGACATAAGCCACCCGATGGGATTACTCTATTTTTATTCTGCAACTTGTTTATAAAAAAATGAGGCACCAACTATTCACGATGCAAGCATAAGCGTGATTGTTTCTTTGATTGCCTCCAGTCGTTTTTGACACTAAGGTCTATTAGACCTTAATAATGTCAAAAGGTAGATCGACTATACATAGTATTCACAGACGAAAAGTTCCCCTATTTCAAATATGATGATTCGAAAGTGAAATAGGCTTGTATGTATCAGTTAATTCTGGCGTTGATATGCTTCAGAACACCGTTTTATTTATCTCATGTATTTATGCATAGGGATTTGAAAATGAGTTTATATATATATATATATATATATATATATATATATATATATATATATATATATATATATATATATATATATATATATATATATATATATATATATATATATATATATATATAACACTGACAACACAGAATGCGCTATTTTTAAAATGCGCCAGTTTATATCATACTTCAAGGTAAAGTGTATAGAACACTTTTGTAGGAGAATTCGGTTACATGACAATAATTAATGTCATTTGTATGCAACGAAATGTTACGTTTAATGGTATTAATATAATTTTATTCTGACTCAGATGCTTTGCTATATTTCTAAGAAATCAAATGTTTATGCTAAACGCATCGGAAGATCAACACCTGAATTTCTTGACTTGTTGCAAAAATTCAACATACAAACAGTTAAGTCTAATAATTATAATGTCATAACCTAGAAAGATATATAATGTGACTAAAATCTACAAACTAAATTATCTTCAAGTTCATGAGGTGTTTGTTTCTTTCAAAATACTTATGGTTGTACTAATTGTATAATATTTCCATTAAAATAGACAAAGCAACACAAACAATTCAAAGAGTATTCTCACTCAAACGTTATCCATAATAATTGCATATCCGTTAAAATTTATCTCGAAATAATATCCTTACCGGCGTTTAGACATGTCCTCCCTGAAACAAAAACAAAATCGACGTAGATATAAATTTAAGCGTGAATGTCAAAAAATATTTTTATAACACGGTTGACCGGTAGGGTTCTATTTTTCAAATATGGATTGATCGGCTGATAAAACACAGAAGTAAATCAATATTAGACACAATTTATATTTTGGCAACACAAACATGATAACACGCAAGCCGTTTTTGTGGAGAAAATATTGCACATCAGAATCCATTATGATGGAAAAAAGTATAAAGGTGATTTTACTTTGCATTTCTGCGATAATAACCTTGAAGTCTACACGAGGTCCCCTTTTCCATCAAAAATGTCATTTAGGGAACAAAACTGTTTAAAATCATACGACATTAAGAGCTTGGTACCAAGAAATTGACAAGAAAATACATTAGATCAAACATGCATCATACATTAGCATGATTGAAATAAGAATCATGTGTCGTTCTCCTGAACAAGTCCAGAAGAAAGCTAGAATGACAAAATCAATGAAATCTTTGCAAGCGTTAAGTATTTAGATTATTTTATAAAACACTAAAATCATTACAAGAGGAAATATATCTACTGGAGATATTCATGTATTTTAAATACACATATGCCAATCAGACTCCCAATGTAACTTTCCTTTTATATTTGGATATATTGTATCGATAATGAGTACAATGACAAATGATATTGCACCCTTGTCTGACTAGTCTAACGTTTTCCGGAAACTGCTGTTGAGCGGTAGCAATTTCAGGAATTGTCATGATATTTAAGGACACAACTTCATAAAACAAATATCTCTCCCAAATGACTTAGTACATTAATATCTTAATCATGCAAGCATGAAATTATGAAATTGACTCAAACACAATTTATTTTAAACACCACTTCCCATTTTCGTCTCTTTTTATAGGTCTATTAAACATTACAAATAGCAGCAATAACGTGAACCAGATATACTATTACTTATTGAGTTTAAAAACTTTAATAGATAACGAACGGAATGTCTAACTCAGTCAAATAATTTGAAATGTAAACATTAAAAAGTGTACGCTTGAACGGACATCTTCCAAAGTTGTTAGTTATATTTATTAGTGCCGATTGCTAAAAGGAATTTCTACCAATTCATATTCAAAATGACAAAACTGAAAACTGATCATGTAACCAATTCCCACGCAAAATTTAATATTCATAAGTGCATCTTCAATACATCGTACATCAGAAACTTTTACTTACTTCCTTTTTATTGACCCAGTCCTAAAAGGAAATATGTACCCGCATTAGAGTGAATATAAACATTACCTTGAATAAAGACATTAATCGTTACATAACAGGAAAATCATATGAATGTTCCAATACATATAAGATAAAAATATAATCGTATGTTTATCTTTAGAAGTGCAAATAAGATCATATATTTATCTTTACTTTGGAGATGGATTAGCTGACCTGAATGCATTAACAGGTACAAACGGGATTTTACTTTTTGCTTGCAATCCTTCTATGACATTTACTCTAGTAAAATGCTTCAAATTATATATATATATATATATATATATATATATATATATATATATAACAGTAATATATATATATATATATATATATATATATATATATATATATATATATATATATATATATATATATATATATATATATATTACAGTAATATATATACAGTACAGTATATATATTACTGTAATATATATATATATATATATATATATATATATATATATATATATATATATATATATATATATATATATATATTACAGTACCCCCATTAATTAATTTTACCGTAACACGTTCATATTTTTAGCGCACAGACATGAGTTCTTTATTTTGTTGACAAGAAACATAATTTGTGTTTTTAAAGAACTGGTATCTACGTTCCATGTAAACAGAACCAAAAACAATTTTACAAACGATTGCGAAACATGAGGTGATATCATTTATTTTAATCATATTTAAGGTTTGAATGAAAATTGTGTTATTGATATAGATGTTCACCAAAATGTGTCTATGAAAGCAAGCGTTTATGAGAAACAAGATGGAAAATCAGCATTTTAATTCTTCCCATATGGCAAGCACGAAAACATGAAATATTGCTGCCACTGTTTTCGTACCATTTTATTCATTGTACAGGAGATACAATGCGACAAGCATCTGCTAAATTGCATGTAAAATGTATCAGTTTAATTAATTGTTAGCTTTATTTACGAATACATGTTGTATCAGTGCAGTGACGTTTTACCAAGTCGGACTGAAGCGGGGGATATTGTAAGCAGGAAATAGAGACTCTGCTTCCTTAACGTGCTCCTTGTAAAGATATATACGATAAATAGCATATTTAAATATTCCACTTACTTTTTTAGCAAGTGCTCATTCCTGAAAAAGCAATATCTGCATATGGATGAATATACCCAAAAGCTTGAACAAAGACGTAATTTTAAAATATTCATTCAAATACCTCTTTCTATTTTTATTTAAAGACAGGTCTTTTAGACGTCAATAAGCATTTACCTTAAATAAAACATTTTACTCCACAACACTATCCTTATGTTTGCTTACAAATAGGTCGTCCATACGCTCACAATATCAAAGACTATGTGATTGTCATGTGGTGTTACTACATGAAATTCTACCTTCTTAATTGTTGCCGATTCAAAACTTAATTATGCGTTGACCTACGAGCGCATTTATACTCAATCATAAGTCAAAATAGAATCTACTTTACCTCATTTATTTATTAAAAACATTGAAAAAAAATATATGGAAACGTTGTCATGATGTTAACATTATTTACTTAAAACTATGGATAAATATTTACTAATATATCCTGATTATATAAAGTACCTGCGTTACTCATCAACATATTACAAAAACATGCCTATGCTTCGTTAAAGATGTCACCGTATGTTAAAATCTTCTAAGTTTTGTTTTATATATGATCCAATTAAAATCCATTTGTATCAATTTCCTTATGATCGCTTGCTCACAAAAATCATTTCCGAAATAAACAACATCAATGAAATAATTGCCAAAGTATTTAAATGGTGACAGTATTTTCCTACTTTGTAGATAAACATAACATAATCGAGTACACAAATCTATCTATCTATCTATCTATCTATCTATCTATCTATCTATCTATCTATCTATCTATCTATCTATCTATCTATCTATCTATCTATCTATCTATCTATCTATCTATCTATCTATCTATCTATCTATCTATCTATCTATCTATCTATCTATCATCCATCCATCCATCCATCCATCCATCCATATATATATATATATATATATATATATATATATATATATATATATATATATATATATATATCTTACAGCTAACAAATGAGCAAAGCGATTAGAATAAAATGACACAAGACTTCATTATTATCTTATTTGGCTCATTCTTATGTTCTTAAAGGACTATTGTACCTAACCAGTATCAGTGATTATTGCGATATTTCTACTTAATGTTTCACCTAGATGAAAGTGTCCCAATCATAAGTACTCCACCAGGATACGAAAATGTGTTTATTACATAATGGGACATCATATATGCAAATACTATGATATTCAAAATTATACTTTCAAGTGCTGCTTGTTTGCGAACATACCTTTTAGTCGTTAACATTATCAGCGCCTGTATTAAACTGATATGCAATTTATACATTGAATTTCAGCATTTTTGTATAAGACGACTCCTAAGTGAATCATTTGACAACATGATTTTATTTGTTTCCTGCTATTTGTTAAAATACCTCCTTTTATTATTTTAGCTCCATCATGTGTTCCAAAATTTGAAAATAGGTGATAAGTGCTTGAAATCGAATTATAATGTATTATGTACATTTAATTTTTTTTTGGTGTTGTTATCATACCATGATTAATCCTATGTATATTTAATTTGTATGGTGTAATTAACCTTTGTCAATAATTTAGGGGTAGCAGTTGAGCCTACCTATCTAAAATACTCTTTTATGGACAACGTATTAAATAGCTGTCTTGTCCATTATTTTATATTATCTTTATAAGATCATTACTACATGCTGGTAAACGTGTTTACGTATGTTGAGCTGAAGGTTAAAGAATGTTTTGGAGAAAGTTGTTTAAGAATGTTATGGCAAAATTATATCATCCTGCTATGATATTGTGTCTTTTCTTACCTTTTTATATAAGTGTCATTTAATTCAGAGTTACTCATTGTATATCATAACATCATATTTACTAGTATCAATTTAACTTGTGTTTTAAACAATATGAGAGTTTTTATTTTAATTATTCAATGGAATTAAAATGTGAAAAATACAATTTTTGGGCTGAATTGCTCTTTTGTGATTATTGCGGATTCACTCCATGGAATTTCAGATTATATCGTTGCAATAAATCAAGACAGCGCACGACATTATTCTGAGCTATTGGTACACAAGCACCTTCATGCCTGGAATACCACTGTAATTCATTATTAATATTCAATACAATATGACTTGTGGTACAAACTATATGACTTTCATTGACTTAGTTCACTTTATATTAAATGAAAATAAATTATTAGTTTAATTTTAAAATACTTGTTTTCTCTCCTTTTATGCTACATAGTTTAAAACCATATAATTCTAGGATTTGTATGCTAATCGATGGAGTACGGTTCAGTTTTAAAATCAAAGTTAATTTCGTGTAAAACAATTTAACAAGAAAATCGCAACATATGATATGATTTAATTCAGTTTTTCCATGCCTCCACTTCTTCAGGTTGTAACTTCTTTCGGGGCCACCTGCTACCATACGCTACGATCTTCATAAACATTAACGTAACAGCAATGAAAGATTAACATTTAACTTTCCGATTAAACACAAGCATGGAAACTAAAAATCATCTATACCAAGATAACCTCTTCTGTGCGAGATGCTAAATTGTCAATATTATTTTGAAGGAGACAACGATTTGATTTATACCAATTCTAAAATTCCAATTAGGAAATTGAGCGAGATGATCATACATGAAACGGAGACATTGGTCTATCCAACGTCAGCCAAATAAGAACATCAACAAATACACACATGGAAGCATTCTACTTACTGCATTTTATCTATGCTTTTCCTGTAAGAATACAATATCCAAATACATACATGAGCCTGGATATGACAAACATATTATAATGCGAACCATCACATACACTTTTCAGATAGGGATTCGTTAGTTTAAAGCATGCAAGCAGATCTCTCGTTATATGTTTCATCTGTGTAGTAAATCGAAAATCGATAAGACCATATACGTGTTTCATGTAAGACAACAATGCACGCCTATTAAATGTACTAAGATAGACGAGGTAAAAACTGAATTTATTTTTCAGTAATATGATGATATTTATTATTCTAAGGAACATCAACTTACAGTATACCGATAGATATGTAACATCTCGTAATATATCCTGATTACACCATTTAATGCAATCTTCACTGTCAGCTTAAATGTGAAGTTCTTTGCTTAGTAAAAGTATTAATCAAATATAACAAAATCTCTTTGGACATTTCGAACGATGACTCCTGTAAAATGCATTCATTACTAGTATTCTTCCGCTGTGTGAGAAAACATAAATAACGTTATGCCGAAGAGGATGCAAGAGATACACCGCATCAGATACGTAAGCTAATACATGAAGGAACACCTAAATGATCGATGTTTTTATAACTGCTACATCAGCGCGAATTATCGTGCTGCTGACAAAATAAAAAACATCATCAATGAAATGTTCTCAAACTAATTTGATTCAAACAGTATAAATCTTCTGCATTAATGTCGCGATAAAAATATTATTAGAGTTAAAACATATCAGTTAAATCAATTCCAGATATTATATAAACATTAAACATGAACAAGAAACTCCTAATGCAATTTTCATATATAAAGTGTTGTTAAAGCTAATGTGATATCAAAGCGCTGAGTATGATAAGACATAATATTGCTTTCTTGTCTTATTGGACTCATTCTTTTCTTCTGAAGCGACCATTCTACACAATAAATACCATGCATTACGGTGATATTTCTGGGTAACGTTTTACCCAGAGATAAATCTCCCAATCGAAATACTCATTCAGTCTTTCAAAATCTGTATTGAACAATAATGCAGCATTTATTCCAATACAATATAATGCACAATTTAAAAACCAAATGATTCGTGTCATGCTTGTTTACGAATAGGTTACTCATGCGTTAATATTATTAGAGATTAAGTGCAATTAGTATGCTATTGTTATATAAAAGCCACGTCATTTATATATTTTGACTCTGAAGAGAACGATTCGTTAGTATATTAGGTAATTTATACCATGGCATGTAATAAATAACGTTCAATTCTAAGTTTAGCTTATTTGTCAGTTGCGAAATTATAAGACATTGATATAAAGTTTGCCTCTAAAAATCAACATAAATTATGTGCAAAGCCATTTTAAGGACGATAAAGATACATGATGTGATTTAATTTAATTTAAATGGTATCACAACTTGTTTTAACATAAATATTTATTAGTTGGATTCAACTGATTCGAAATGTTGACCAAACAATAAGCGGTCATGGTAAAGATAATGAAATACTAGTATTTGAATTAATGACTTATGGCAAGCAAGGAATCTACAAAAATCGTAACCCCAAGATACAACTGATCTGCAGGTGATAATGGAACCTAAAAGCTGCACAACTGCATGTAACATTAACTAGAGATGCGTTGTCAATGTGTTACATTTTTTTTGCAATAATACAATGATCGAAGTGATACAATTTCCAAATATCGATTGAGAAACAGAGTGCAAATATGAACTATGGTCTAGTTAACGACATCCATATAAGTGCATCTACTCAGACAAATATATACAATTTATTCTTACTGCAATGTCTCCATCTCCTTCCTGGAAGAATTAAATATCCAGAGATATATAAATTAAAAAGATTGTGAATAAAAATATAATATGAAATGTTTGAGAATGGTGTTTATATTTAGTATTTCTCTCCGGAAATAAATGTTATTTATGTTACAAGTCAATTAGTTATGTTCATGTTTTAAGATAAATATAAACTTGTCAATCTCTTAGTGTTGGTTTTCATTAGTATTTGAAAACGTTGTTACAGATAATTAAATATTAAAGCGGTGAGTACCAAAACACACAAGAGTGTATCCTTGTTTTCTTCGCTTCACTGATATCTTCGGAAAGACCATTGCACTCTAGCAATATCATTGCTTTGGGGTGAATAATTTTAGGTAATGTTCAAACTAGGAGAATGGTTCTCAATTTAATTACTTCATCAGTGTTCGAAAACGTCTTTATTTAAGATTGATGCATCAATTACTCAAATACCAATAAATGCTCGATTTTAACTTCAAATATCTCCTTTAATATTTTTTTACAAATAGGTATTAGTGTATGATGCGTCAGTATATGGGCTCATTGCTATACATTGCTATTGGATTCGTCATAGTCTTGGTGATAATATTCTACAGTCATAATTGGAGTACGACGAACTTATCAGATCTCCTTTGCATTATATACCACCCTAACTTATCAGTTCCTTATCATCCATCCCTGTTACTAAGAGAAAACTCCGTATGATAAATAGAACAGAGCTAATACATGACATTGAAACATATCTAATAAACGCATGGAACTCCTACTGTACTACACAAGTGAATACGTTTAATGCTTGCAAACATTCCATAGATATTAAGTGCAGAGTACCGATTCATTTGTGGTTACCATGGCATAGTAGCTTTCAGGACCTAGCATTGAGTTGCTAAAAGAAAATGCTCTACGTCTGAGAGATTTTGGATTTCCACCAGAATAAATATTCGAAAGCAGATCTATGAAGTTTGCTAATAAAACTATTGCAAACTGTCTTCATGCAGCAAACGCAGCCTACTACAGCACTATGATCCAAGAAAGGTCCAGCTGCAAATAACTTTTCGAGATTACGAGCAAGGTAATATCAATGAACAAATATACACAACTTCCAACGACCTTCTCTCCAGCCGACCTTCCGAACATGATTACCAAGGCTTTTCATGACAAAGTTCAATTCATTAGAGATAAGCATAGTTAACACAATTTCAAATGACCCATCATCACCATACAATTTTGATATAGAATATGCACGGCAACTATGTAATCTACAAGAATTGTAGTAACAAGAAATCCTAAAAATTGCACTGTACAAGATACATACGAGACTCAAATCTGCAAATTTGCATATAACACATTGGACAATTTATCAATGTGTTAAATTTACTTATACAATTTTATATAAACTTAAACCAATACTAATTTGGAAAAGAGTACACATATCAAACATGCAGCAGCGACTACTGTCTACTTAACCTCATTTCGATCGAGAAACATTCTACTTACTGCAATTGTTCCATCTTTTTCCTGGAAAAAACAACAACAATATCTATCTATCTATCTATCTATCTATCTATCTATCTATCTATCTATCTATCTATCTATCTATCTATCTATCTATCTATCTATCTATCTATCTATATATATATATATATATATATATATATATATATATATATATATATATATATATATATATATATATATATATATATTTATTTATTTATTTATTTATTCATAGCTGACTAGCACATGCTAATTTCTAATATGGACTCGGGCTCTGTGGCTAATAAAACACTGAAGGAATTTTATAATTATATATTTTCCATCTGAGAATATAAGAAAGATAAGAACTTGTATTCCTTCAAAGAATAAAATAGACCACAATATCATTACACAGTTTTCTTAAGGCCCATAGACAAGTCTATTGATCATCAATATATTTATGTTATGTTAGAATAAATTTGTACATATATTAAGAAGTCGATTCTTCAGCATGTTAAAATTTGCAACAATACTAAGTCCCGTGGTTCCCAAGAGCATTTCGGATAAACGCAATCATAATTCCATCAACGAAATGTTTGTACATGTGTTTATGTGGAAATGTATTTGTGTAAAGTATTTTCCAACGTAAAAAAATATTTATTTCAAAATAACCTGGTGAGATATTTACCTGCATTAGATATCCATATGGATGAGTCGGAGTTTTCTAGTCTTTAGGGTAATTGATGAAAGTTCGTGAAACGCTATAATTAGCGATATATAAGATAACCAGAATTAACATAGTACACAAGTGGTTTTTGTCTTTCAGCGAGTGCATTTTACAAATAGTAGATAAATTAGTTACGGTTAAAATATAATGGTTGCTGGAACTATCAGCTGATTATGGTATAAACAAGATGTACATTTAGATCTGACCTACTAACGGTTCGAACGACGCTTTTGCAATTCTAAAGTTATAAGGAGAAATGTTTTAACATTGGGAATGAGATGATATGTAATAGATGCCATCGAGCCTTATATAAATTACTTGGCTTGATTTGATCCATCACCTGTAGTTTTCGTAGGACACTGCATGGCTGTGTATAAGCTTGCTGAACATGCGCAAGATAGGTCCTGTAAAGTGCACACGGGGCACAGCGAGGAGGTAACAGTGTGTGAAACCCAGATTCATTGTGAATGTACAGAAGCACGTAACAACCAGATTTAAGAGTCAACTTAGCAAGACATGGGTATCTACCTTAATTTTAGATTTGTTATTTTTATAATTTACTTAATTTTTATTTTTCAATTACTTTTATCGCATTAACAATTTCGTTACTTAAAGAATTTTAAGATACATATAGTTAATGTTGTATTTTTCAGTATTGACAATAAAAATTTCTAGTATTATTCCAAAGTAATTTCTTCATGAGTTTGATATATATATATATATATATATATATATATATATATATATATATATATATATATATATATATATATAAATGTACCATTTAGTTCATATTCTTTGATTTGTTTGCAAGTCCCAGTTGCATCAATATGTAAAATAGTTCATCTTGATGTCTGGATGCATTGTAGTTAGTAAACGTCGTTTGAGTGATAATTAGTGACATTTTCTCACCGCATATCGTCCCTTTCTTATCAATCGTGTGGTCGCTGAATGAGTCCAGTTTCACCTCATAAACCTCACTTTTGCTAATACTAATTCTGCATGATCATTGAATGAGCCCATTTTTTACTCACACACTACGCTTTTACTACTACTACTACTACTACTACTACTACTACTACTACTAATAATAATAATAATAATAATAATAATAATAATAATAATAATAATAACGAAAACTTTATATACCACCTGATTTTTAGAAGCTCTAAGCGCTTTATAACATTTGACAACGCTTACAAAGAATAAAAATCATATATAATGAAATGATTACAAAAATAAAAACACCACAAAATTAGAAACAGAAAACATGCTGTAAAGGTACGGATACGTTAAAAAGGATACATTATTTGGTTATTAATGATTGTGTGATCATTAGATGAAAGGTATTATTTCCTAAAATGACACATATTCAATTTTATAAATGTATGTGTAATCATTGAATGTATATATTTATCTTCAAATGTTACATTTTCATAGACCGAAACTCTCCATACCCCACAATATCTCACCGAACTTCTAGTAGTCGGCAATTAGGACGCTGAGTAAGGGAACCAACTCGGTGTGGTTGGAAATAATCACAGGAGAAGTTTCATCCCCATAATCATTTCAATCCACTAGAATTCTAAATGATAAAGTCATTTTCTGACATAGATTGGATATTATATAAATAAATAAAATCTTTTCAGTAGTAACCCAACTCATTTGTAAATCAGCAATCAATAATAAACTAAGTCGGAGTCAAGACACACAGATTCAGAGAGTTGGCAATAGTTTTCACCGCATATTGGTGACTGCAAGCAAAGATACAAAAAATCATTCGTACATGAAACATATCCGAATGTCAGACCTCATGTCAAAGTTCACATCTCTACCACCATGAAGTGAATCTAACTGATTGCTGATTATTCAATTTACTGATACATAATTTATTTGCATCTTGCATCATGATAAATGATTATAGTATGCATACAATAGTCAGACTCTGTCATGCTTTTAATCCAGTTTACTGGATAAGGTGTCTGTAACAAATAGTGTCAGTAGTGTCTAGGTTTGTTGTATCATAAAGTGATAGCAAATAAAGTACTTAACGGTTAAAATCCATTACACATACATAATAACTTGCTTAACGCAGGTTTTCGGTATATGAATTCGTCATTACAGATAACGAAGGACCATTTCTTCTGTACATTAAAACCCAAACTTTCATCATTGTGGTATTCATCTCATTCTTTTTTTTCCTGACCATCATACGAGTATTAGTGACTGCCGTTAAATGTCATGGGCATGTTTCAACTGGATGTAAGTTTCTAAATTGAATAGCTCCATCAGTTTTTGAAAATGACTTAACTAACTAATGAGGCACAAATTATATACAAAATGTCATCTTCAAGTGACTCTTTTCATATTTGTTTGCGAATAGGCTTTAAACTGTTAACAACAAACACTGTTAACTTCTTGTCATGCTTCTACACAAAATCCTAACATTGTAATATATGATTTTGTAATATATGACGCCTTGTACATAAATCATGTGTTAATAAATGGTCACATTTGAAACCATCACACTTATCAAAATAGCTCATGCATGCACTCATAAATTTAGAAATTGCGATATATACTTTGACAACAATTAAATGTAGTTCTGCCAACTTCTAACAGCGAGAAAACGTTTGTGGAAAGCCATTGTACGAGTCGCATTTGATAGATATTTGTCATTTAATTTCAGTGGCTTCTCTTCTTCAGGTTTAACAGGGTCATTTATGCCTTTTTTATGAGCGCAATACACGTTTTCGACAAATAAAACGAAAGGCTAGTACTTAAATTCTTGGCTTGTTGCAAACACGAAATATATAAATGTCGTTCGTCCAAAAATATCGCTGGATGGTTTTTCAAGGTGATTATTTACAACAAAAACAACAATGAAACTTATACGAGTTCCAATTATAAATTGAACAGAAGGCTCAAACACAAGTTCAATCTATTCTTTCTACGAAGTCATCCATATTAATACATTTACATCTACACATATCTCAAAACATTCTACTTACTGCAAGATCTCCATATCCTTCCTGGAAAGAAAATTAATACCCATATACATATTGAAACAAACATGACCGTGAATGAAGTTATCATATTATAGGTAAACATGTTTATTTGAAATATATTCTAGGACATTAGTTTTCACATGAAATTTTCTAATCTTCTGACCAACCTAGGATCCTTGAGAAATTGGTCTAAATCCTGGTTTGCCTATTGTGTATTAGCTTTTTATATCAATATTGTTTGCAATGAACAAAATACTTATTCCTACCTAATTATTTCAACTGGACTCAACTGTCTTAATGTAGATTTCAGTTTTGGATTTGGCAAGATTTATTTAAAGTATTAAATGGAATTAGAAAGTGCTCATTAATACTTTAGAAAATACTTTACTACGTTGGAAATATTGTGAATTCATTCAAGAATATTTATATTAGATTATTGTGATCCATCAAAAGCTGGCACATACATTAGGACTTTCTCTTTTAATTGATTCAATAGTCACTGGACACTGTGCGAAAAATCTAAATCGATAGGACTATAAATTAATGATTCTTCAACCGATTCCATAACAGCAAACACAAGTAAATGAACACCATCGTCCCAAATTTTCTGGTATCAAAGACTTATGACCGAATCCTATTCTTTAGAGTTTGATGAAATCTTTCAAAAGTTGCATACCTTTCAGAATACCAGATAAAAGATTTAAATTGGTGAATGCCTTACCTGCTGAAATACTTCAGAAAAATTGACCCTTGATCTGAATGGACAGATTTGAGAAGGTAAAACCGTGTAAAAATAATTTTGTCAAAGCTTTAACTTTTTTCGTTTAATATTCCTTAAAGAAATGCCTCTGAAAATCTTGTGAATGCACACATTATGGTCAATTAATATTGGTTCCATGATTTGGTCTTAGGTAAGGGACTGAGACATTGTACAATTTTCTACTAAAAAGTTAATCAATTGCAAGAAGATGAAGATTAGCATGACAGAGTGTTCCTACAATTTGACAAGTGTCACAAGGTCTTCTTTATTTAGAAATATCACATTTAATATTGGGCAAATAATAGTTATTCAAGATGTTGTGATAAGCATCAATGACGCCTAAATTAACAGCAAATAAGATTCATAGGCTAGACAAAGCATTTTCTAAAGGACTTAGGAACAACAACACGAAAGCTCATAGACTACTCGTTACTCATTACCAGCTGGTACCTCCGGTGGTCTTCGTCTTCGCACAAGGACCGACCCTTACAAACCATTTATAAAAGCAGGGATTTTTATTCAATACATTGATTTCCTGGTCAAAACAAGGTTTGTCTGTTACAACTATTTATCTACTTTTCTTTCTTTAATATTTCTTGACAACCAATTATTTCTTGTAATAACAATTATTTCTTGTAATAACAAAACATAAAAAACAAAACCAAGTACCCCGAGTGGCCGAGTGATCTAAAGCGCTCACCGTTACGGATCATTGCCATCTCACCTCTGTCTGCGTGAGTTCGAGTCTAAGATTCGGCGAATATGGATATGTGAGAAAGCTTGCCAGTAGCTTCTCGTGGGTCGGTTGTTCTTTCCGCTTTCTGCGGATTTCCCGGTTTCTTCCTCCACCATTAATATTTGCTGTCATGTATAGCCTATCGTGTGCTGAAAAACGGCGTTAAGCCCCAGAGCAACAACAACAACAACAAACCAGTTATAAAATCATCAGGGATTTTATATTCAATACATCGATTTCCTGATCAAAACAAGGCTTGTCAGTTACAACTAATATTGATCTACTTTACTTTCGTTAATATGGCTTGATAACCAATTAATTCTTGTAATATCAAAACATGAACCTCTATATAAAGAATGGGTGCCTTTAATTTGCAAATTGAAATTCATTTACTGGAAACTGCACTTTTTTACTTTCATTTGCAATTGTCTATCTTCTCATTTTATCTCCCTAGCTCTCCTTTTTGTCCTTCTGCAGATGCATCTGTTTTGATTTCACTTTTTTATCTTCAACTGTATTTCTCTTCTTTCTTTCTACTGTTACTTTTGCATTTGATTTTCCCTTTCTTCTCGCTGAAGCAGAAGCTTTTGACCCTGTTTCTTTCTTCTGTTTTATTGTCTATTATATTGTTTACTTTCCAGAATCAGATCGGGACTTAATCAAACCCACATTACAATAATCCCAATATTTCGTCTCCAGCAAATATTGAACCAAAGTAATTTCATGTACTGCCTCGTTAATGAAGTCTTCCCTTCAGAGAGATAACATTACCCGGCACGCTTGGGCGATTATTACAAGTTCTAGTTCTTCCTGGTTAAGATCTTGTATGAAGTTTTCTCTTTTACATGACTTTGTCAGAGAGTGTTGCTTTCACTATATATTAATCAAATATGTGAAATTAAAATATATGATACTAAAAATATTAATTCGTAAACAATGTAAAATTAAATTTCAAAACAATTTTTATGAATTGTATATGTATACGAATGTAATATGAAACCTAGGATAATGAATTCACATTAACTCCAAAATAATTATTTGGCCCAAGAAGCATTAATGAGCGATTTGTATTTCCAGTGAATAATTTAAGTATTGCAATCTACCCAGAATAACAACTGGACAACATAATAGGACTTAAAGTAGGAATGAGTAATTCATCTTAAAATAAAAATAGATTTACAAAAGCTAAGACACAGTACTAGAGGCAGTGATTAGGTGGGTTTCTTTTACTAAACCGATCAAAGTTTTCAACAAGTTTAGGAATGTTAAAGTGAAAAACTCATTTTCTATATTTAGATTCAAACAGATTACCCCAATAACCATGACAAAGAGAAATATAAGATATTACTATGTTTCTTGCAAAAAAAGACCAAAACTTTTGCAAGGTAGACGATGATTTATGATTTATGATTAAGGGAATTACAATATATATATATATATATATATATATATATATATATATATATATATATATATATATATATATATATATATATATATATATATATATATATATATATATATGCATAAAATATTGCAACATCCTTAGCCATTTTTCTATATGTCCCTCGATAAAGTTTTCGTTACGTAGCAATTATTCTTCCATTGGAGTTACGCTATAGGTATTCGAAAACGTGTTTGTTAAATAAGGAAACATCACATATTCAGATAGAATTAAATGCAAATGTTCAACTGTATCTTCTCTTTGTTCATCACGAACAAGTTTTTAAAACCTTAATGGAAATATAGATTTTTTTACACCATATGTTATTCCTGCACGACATTCCTTCTGTTGCTTAAAAGACGAATCGGTGGCGAACGTTAGGTCAGTTAATTTATACTCTGACATTTTTCACAAAATTATAACAAATTACCAGTACGAATTGAGTAGAATAGCAAAAGCCAAGCGGAGATTTTTGCCTTCCTATCGAAATCCATGAACGTGTATCTATCTCGAAACATGCTACTTACTGCAAGGTTTCATTTTCCTTCCTGAAAGAAAACAAATATACATGTATATATCGATACCAACAGAAGCGTGAATAAAGACAGAACTTTACTCTGCACGAGTCAAGAAGTGATCTTAGTTTACAATCCTGTCATGGTGTGGTGTCTAGTATCGTCGTATACGCTATGCCTCTGTATGAATCTCCGTGCAATATATATATATATATATATATATATATATATATATATATATATATATATATATATATATATATATATATATATATATACATATATATATACATATATATATATATATATATATATATATATATATATATATATATATATATATATATATATATATATATATATATATATATATATATATATTCATTATCTAATTCGTTACAGATAACTACTAATACCTTTCTTGAGGCAAAAAGAGCTTGATAGATTTACATTCTCAAGGTAATATACTATGAAATTCTGACTGAACAATTGTTGAGTTTAACAAGAACAGCACGTTTCTTCAATCCTTCTCTAGGACAAACAAAAATAAGAAAACATGACAGCAAGGATATGTTTGCAAAGGAAGGTATTGAAATGTATTTAATATGTAGTATTGCTCAGAAAAAAGCGACCATACCAAAGAAGTTCATGGTTTGAGGAATATATCGCTCACACTCCCTAAGCAAATTTGTGCCAAAATCTGAAAACGCTTTTAAAGGTAATGAAATGTAAAATATTTCACTGTTCTAAGGTACGTGTTCTAATCAATGCCTGATGTTTCATCACATTTGTTTCCCGCAAAGATTATTGAATGGTAACTATATCAGGGGTTTTGATAATATTTCCAGGCAAAAAAAATCATCTTAAAAAGTTTTAAATCTATGTTTATTAATGGAGTGAAGCATAAAACAACAATAGTCTTTAGCCGAAAAATTGAGATCCAACGTGAGAGTGATATAACTGAATAAATGTGTGCACAAATGTATGGCTAATGAAACGTGAAAGTAACCAAGTTATTTGATATATTTCATGTTAGAAGAACGACGAAGAAACGGCGTATATACATATTCAGGTGGGGAAAATATATTGCATCGGAAAGAAATAGGAATCACAAGCTAAGAAAGCCGAGTTTAGTTTGAAATCCTGTAATTATTTACCATTGTGTGTGTGTATATGTGTGTATATGTGTGTATGTGTGCATGCGTGCGTGCGTGTGTGTGTGATTGTGTCGTGATCATATGACTCACTACAGTTTTCAGCATTACAATGCAAATGGTGTCAAAGACTTGCTATGAAAATTTTCGTCTAATTATTGGGATCCCATCAGGCATTGTTCTCGATTGTGCAGGTGTATATTTATCTCTACCAATATATCTCCTCAACTAGAAAAAAATATCTAACGTTGTTCTCAAGATAATACATATCAAATAGTCATACGTACTGAGATTATCACGGAAACTGCATTTCTTGCACGTAAGATGGAATATGTTCGAAAGTGTTATGATACGAAGAGTATTAATGCTTAGTATTTGTTTGACTCCGCACAATTTTTGTATGCTTTAGAACAAAATATATGTTCCTGCTTTTTGATACACGGCTATCAATCACTACACAAATGTAATTGTCCGTCAGTATTTGAACACGTTGCCAACGCTTCCGAAGATACAAATATTTGTTTGCAATAAAAAAACATGATTTTCTCCTTAACTTGTCTCATTTTGTTTCTCAATAAGGCCATCGTCTACTATCGATCTAATCACTACATCGGTCTTTTGGAAACTTGTTTATAAACAAGAAGTTATCAAAAATTGGAATACAATCTAATACACATTTTTCTTTCAACTGCCCTTGTTGTTAAACATGTTTATCAGAAAGTACCCGCATTTCATGCTTTATTCTTAAATTACATTCAACCGATAAATATATGATTATTTGAAAGTTAATGATAAAGTCATCTTATGAGATAATTTGTACCAACATTTATAGAAACATCGTTAATTTAGCGTCGTTCATGCGTTTGTTTAGAAACTAGACAAAGATTTAAATTGTGTGGACAACAGTTATACAAGACAGTAGAGTTCCTGATGTGAGTTAGAACATCATCACGTTTTGGGTCTTTACTGGAATCATAATATGATCTATAGTCAGAGATATATTCTCAACAAAATAAGCTTTAATGGCAACAGCAATGGAATATTAATGCTAGAATTTAGAGCTTGTAACAAGAATGTTATCTGGAAATAAGAATGAGAATTGCAAAACATCTTCCGTGTAAGAAACAAAACTAAAGTATGGAATTGCATTACACACACACAAAACGCACACATATTATTTTTGTATGTCTCTCCCTCTGCATATGTATATATATATATATATATATATATATATATATATATATATATATATATATATATATATATATATATATATATATATATACATATACATACTTTGTCAAGGTGATACCTTCATTTACAAGCAAAAATAGCTATAATTAAATTATGCCAATTACAATTTAAAATTAAACAAATTACATTCTCCAAATATTCCACTTACATCGCGTTCTCCGCATTCTTGCTGAAAAGAACCACAAATATCCAAATAAATAGGAATACAAGAGTTGGCTTGAAAAATTTATGTCGTTGATATTTCTGACAGCTCTAGTATTGTTTCAAAGTCGGATTTGGTGGCTAATGAAATCAATTGCTAAATACTTATTTTGAAATGAAAACGAAATAACATAGCATGTATAATTGGAGATATAATGCTCACCAAATGTATTAAGATGAACTTGCTGAAATATGTGACTTTATTTGCAATCCTGTCATGGTATCTGACATTGTGCAAAACATTTAATAAAATCGTTGAAAATTATCACAATTATCCTGAGGGGCCCCGAGTGGCCGAGTGGTCTAAAGCGCTGTCCGTTACGGATCACTGCCATCTCACCTCTGTCTGCATAGGTTCGAGCCTAGGTTTCAGCGAATGTGGATATGTGAGAAAGCTTGCCAGTAGCTTTTCGTGGGTCGGTGGTTCTTTCCGGTGATTTCCCGGTTTCTTCCTCCACCATTAATACTGGCCGCCATGAATAGCCTATCGTGTGCTGAAAAATGGTGTTAAGCCCAACAACTACATATATATATATATATATATATATATATATATATATATATATATATATATATATATATATATATATATATATACATCCACTTAATAATTTCCGAGAATATTTTCCATATCGTCCATTTCACTTAAAATAATATGTAACTTTTTATTAGACAAAATATAAGAGCGTTAGCCATAAATATGTCTTCAAGTGACTTTAATAGGTGTAATATCTCTTGCGATGTAGCGTATTGAGAAATCGCATACGCTGAGCAGGAGAAAATTCACGTTGCAAGAGGTATAATGGGACTGAAGGCTAAAGAGGTGCAAGTAACACAACACACATACACACGAATATATATATATATATATATATATATATATATATATATATATATATATATATATATATATATATATATATATATATATATATATATATATATATATAAAGAATTATAAATATATACTAGACAGAACAGATGGTATATATGTGCGTGCAGGCAAGGCGATGGGTGCCATTTACTCGCGGACCTGGGTTCGAAACTCGGTAGAGTACGAATTTAATTTCTCTAACCTCTATGATAGTATTGTTTGTATTAAACTATATATATATATATATATATATATATATATATATATATATATATATATATATATATATATATATATATATATATATATATATATATATATATATATATATATATATATATATATATATATATATATATGGAATTATTCGGAAAAAGAGACTGTGATTCAAGTGAGGAATTATTGTCATTTATATATTAGACTACATCTGATGTCATTGCATTCCATATTCATACGTCGTCGGGACTCGAACCTGATTTCTTATAGGACTATTTAGTGATAGGGCTTGTCTTTTTAGTCTTAGAATCATATGTGGAATAGATTTATAAACTTTAAATCCTATTTACCAACTTGTACAATGTTGTGTAGGGAAATAAATTGTTTTGTTAAAATTTACAAAGCTTTTTTGATTTCACTCTTTTTTGATACTGGATACGAGCCTTTGCCACGTAACAATTAAATTGGGTCTCGTCCGGGATATATGCATTTTGTTTAAATATTGCAGAAATTTCTTTTTGAAATTTAAATTCCCCTAGTTTCGAAATCCCAAATACTATTTTTATCGTTTTGAAAAACTGCCGAAAATTTGAAATGGCCAAGGGAGTATTGGACTCAGTTACTACAGTGTGTACTAGTTGGTAAAGCTAGTGATATTTGCCATTCCCTGTCAATACAACAGAGTTTGGATTATGATTTGGTTAAGGAGTGCATATTGAGGGGTTATGCGTTAGTCCCTGAGGCTTATCGGCAAAAATTCAGAAACTAAAAAGAAGCTGGGTATACTTATGTCGAAATTGCTAGAGAACAGGAACAGTTATTTAAGAGATGGTGTTTAGCTAGGAAAGTTGAACATGATTATTAAAGTCTCAAATAACTTGTGTTGCATGAAGAATTCAAAAACTGTGTTCCGTATGATATTAAGAATCATCTTGAAGAGCATAAGATTGAAACCTTGGAAAATGCTGCTGATGATTACTCTTTAACTCATAAAGTTCCTGTTGTTGGCAAAACATTCACTCAGCAGTCTACTGTTAGGAAGGTATTCCAGCCTAATATGACTCTCAGCAAATACAAATCTGGTACAAATTCTAAAAAGTCAAGCCACTGAGAGATTTGATTCAAAATCTTTGTCTCTGCTTACATGTAACTATTGCAAGAAAAAAGGATACATCATTTCCGATAGCTTCAGATTGCAAAATTGTAATAAAAATCAAGATAGACCTATCCCAAATGTTCTTATTTCTAAGAGGTCATGGTCATGGTCATGTATTGAAAGTAATAGAGTTGTTGGGCCTAATAAACCCCAGTCTGATTGTATTATGGATACTTATGAACCATTCATACCGAAGGGTTTGATATCACTCTTTGGTGATTCGGCCAATCCTATCCCTATTAAACTTTTAAGGGCTACAGAAGCATGTCAGAGTCTTTTACTGTCAGGTGTTTTGCCTTCTTCTGTTAAGTCCTGTTCTAATGAGAGTGTTCTCATTCAGGGAGTAGAGTAATGTTCCACTCCATTCTGTAAATATGTCATCAGACTTAGTTTCGGGACCTGTGACAGTCTTCATAGTGTATAACCTACCCGTTGATTGCATATATTTATTGCTAGGCAACGACCTAGGTGGAGACAAAGTTGTGGTTAATCGACTTGTAACTGACGAGCCTTCTTTGGATCAGAAACTTGATCCAATCAAAGAAGAGTACCCCGAGCTTTATCCAGCTTGTGCAATTACCAAAGCTATGTCAAATAAAGCTCTTGAGAATGATTTTCATAAGGAAGACATTCCTTTAGCTGTCAAATATATTGGTCAGGCTTTTAATGAAGTTACTTTCTCTTCTAGTTTTGAACAATCGGGTGGCATTGATCACAGTGATCCTCCTTTAAATACTCATCCTCTTTTATCTAATCATTACTTCATTAAAAATGGGATTCTTATGAGAAAATGGAGACCTCTCGAGGTACCTGCTAATAACGAATGGTCAATGATTTATCAAATTGTAGTTCCAAAATCATACAGACAGGAAATACTTAGTTTGGCCCATGAAACACCTCTGGCTGGTCATTTAGGGATAAATAAAACTTATAACAAGAGCTTAAGTCACTTCTATTGGCCAAAAATCAAAAGTGATGTTTGTAAATTGTGTAGATCTTGTCATACTTGTAAAATGGTAGGAAATCCAAATCAGAAGATGTCTAAGGCTCATCTGCCACCAATTCCTGCATTTGGCGAACCATTTAGTAGAATTATGGTAGATTGTGATGGTCCCTTACATAGGACTAAGTCTGGCAATCAATATTTGTTGACCATTATGTGTGCATCATTAAGATTACCAGAGGCAACTCATTTGAAGAATATTAAAACCAAAACTATAGTAAAAGCTTTAAGAAAGTATTTTACTCAATGTGGCCTTCCCAAATCTTTCCAATCAAATCAAAGCAAGGGTCACATTTCATGTCAGGAATTTTCCAGCAAGCTATGCACGAATTGAGCATTAAACAATTTAAATCTTCTGCCTATCATCCTGAGAGCCAAGGAACCTTAGAAAGATTTCATAAGACTTTAAAGAACATGAATCGGTATCATTGCTTTGATTCTATCAAAGATTGGGATAAAGGCATTCATTTACTTTTATTTGCTGTAATGGAATCCGTTCAAGAATTTTTAGCATTGAACTAGTTTTAGGACATACTGTGCGTAGACCTTTGATATTGTTGAAGGAGAAACCTTTTTCAAATGAAGATACTGAGCTCAATCTTCTTGACTTTGTTTCTGATTTTAAGTAAAAATTGTCAAAGGATTGTGAGGTTGCACGAGCAAATCTGCCCTCTACTCAATCCATAATGAAATCAAGATTTGATAAAACTCAAGGGTAGGGTTTTCAACCTGGTGATAAAGTTCAGGCTCTTTTGCCCATTCCACAAAATCCCCTTCAGGCCAAGTACTACCGTCCACACAGGGATGAAAAGAAAGTAATGATCTATATTACATCATACTCCTGGTAGACGAGAACAAAAACAACTTTGCCACATTAATATGTTAAAGGAGTATATTGAAAGAGATAGCACAGTAAAGCATACAATGAGTTTAGTTGTATCTGTCCCACAAACTGATGATTAATGTAAAAAAACTTAATTGAACACTGTTGAACTTGGAACAACAAATCTTCGAAATTTGGAAATTATGAAATATCTAGACCAAAAACTTTTACATTTTCAGCAAGAAGAAAGAAATGAACTTAAAAGGTTATTTTTTCAATATGAACACTTGTTTCGGGATATTCCTACACGGACAATGATAATTTTCATGGCGTTACAATTGTTGATTCAAAACATGTAAAACAACCCCCATTAACGATGAAACCTCTTAAACTGGAATACTTGAAAAAGGAAATTCAGTATTTGCTGGAGAACGATTTCATAGAGCCCAGTAAAAGTGATTGGAGTTCACCATGCATACTTATTCCGAAACCGGATAAAACTTTCCGTATGTGCATTGATTATAGGAAGGTGAATAGCGAGACAAAAAATATTCATTTTCGTTACCAAGGATCGATGATTGCATTGATAACATAGAAAATGCCAAATACGTCCCCAAATTTACGTTCTAAAAGGATTTTTGTCATATTTCACTTACGGTAAGAGCGAAAGAAATTTCGGCGTTTGTGACTTCAAATGGATTCTCACAGTACAAAGTAATGCCGTTTGGGATGAAGTGTTCTCCATGTACGTTTCAACATTTGATGAATATGATTACTTCCGGTTTAGATAATTGTGACGTTTATATCGATGACGTCAGTATCTACAACGACACCTGGAAAGGACATCTAGCCAATATTCAGAAACTCATTAAAAGACTCACTGATGATGATTTGACAATCAATGTATCTAAAAGTGAGTTCTGCCGTGCTTGAGTGTCTTTCTTAGGACATATTGTGGGGCAAGGTCAAGTAAAACAGGTTGAAGCAAAGGTAGAGGCTATCTCTGATTTTCCTATGCCTGTCAGCGAAGAGCAATTAATGCGATATTTGGATATGGCCAGATACTATCGAATGTTCTGTTACACTTTATTCAATATTGCTGAACCTCTTACAAATGTGTTAAGTAAGAGGAATAAGTTTTTCTGGACCGAAAAATGTCAGGAAGCTTTCGATTGGTTAAAAGCAATACTCAAAAGTGCGCCGGTTCTATCAATCAATCAGTCTTTTAACTAATCTATGAATGCAAGTGATGTTGAGTTGGAGCAAGATAGCCATTTGATACCCCAGTGTGTTATTTCTCCAAGAAATTAAATAAGCACCAAAGAAATTACTCAAAAATCGAGAAGGAATGTTTAGCCTTAATTTTGGCATTGAGGTTTACATTAGCTCGGCTCCTTCTCCGATTGTTATGTATAGTGACCACAACCCCTTTACATTTATCGACAAGATGAATAATAGAAACCAAAGATTATAAAAGTGCAGTTTGTTTTTGCAAGAGTATAATCTGAACATCAGCAAATCAACGAAAAAGACAATTTGATTGCAGATGCACTTTCCCGTGTATAGAGATATTATTTCTTATATATATTATATAATTCATTAGAATTCTTTTATGTAATATTCTTTACCGCATGCATAAATAACAGATGGTTAAAACGTAAGCTTTATTATATAAAATTTATTTTTTCTTTATGGGGATGTGTTACGTATATGTGATTAAATTGCTCGTGTGTATATTTTAAAATTGCTTTTGGTTCACTTTTTTCGTTGTATTTAATTGCAATGGATATTTCTTCTCGGTATCGGGATTCTATTTTTAATAGTGAGATATAATTTTAGCACAAACTTTGTTTATTTAAGACAAAAAAGTAATACGTGAGGGATGGCATATTGTTCGCATTATCTAGGTAACAAATCAAAATGAAGTTAAAATGATTGGTCAGCATCAAGTAAATACTTTCTCCGCGTGATCAATGTTTGTAAACAACTTATTTTTATAACTGGTTTTTAAGTCGGTCTGTACTGCGCACGTGACATAAATAGCGTAACAAGAGACCACATGACCAATTTGAAGTGATGTTTTGCAGTGTAAATACGCATTTTTAATATTTGTTTGGACAGAGTCATTCATACCCTTGAAGGAATAAAGTGAGTTTATGTATTTATTATAAATTTGTTGCCAGAATATTTTATTGTTCGTCTGATATTTGGATTAAATAATTTATTTTCCTGGACACTATAAAAGTTGACTTTCTTATAAAAGATTCTGAGGGATAGTCAAGGAAATTAGTTCTGTTATTATTCGGAAACAAAGACTGTGAATCAAGCGAGGAATTATTGTTATTCATATATTGGACTACATCTGACGTCATCGCCGTACATATTCATAGGTTGTTATGACTCGAGCCTGGTTTTTTATAGGACTATATAGTGATACGATATGTGTTTTTATTCTTAGAATCATATTTGGATTATATTCACAACGTTTAAGTCCTATTTACTAATTTTTATATTGTTGTGTAATGAAATAAATTGTTTTGTTAAAATTTACAAAGCTTGTTGGCTTTTATTCTTTTCTTTTTTACTGAGTAAGAGCCTTGTTACGTAACTTTATATATATATATATATATATATATATATATATATATATATATATATATATATATATATATATATATATATATATATATATATATATATATATGTGTGTGTGTGTGTGTGTGTGTTAGTGTGTTATTAACTTTATTAACAAATACGAACGGATATAATAAATGCATGTCAGTACCACTTTCACATGAGAATATTGTAAACATGATGCGGAGAAAGCGCTCGCCCTAACGGTATCCATGTTAGTGATTAATCTTGTATGTTTAACTTACTTAGCTTTCATTAGCTTTTCCCTGAAAAGAAAAATAATATCCTCATTGATATGGAGACATATATAAGAGTGAATTGCTATCGCAGTGTTGACTTGCATATTATTTGTTTCAGCTATTGCTTGTTAGACTAACAAAGTTCACAAGTAAATCAGAAGATTACAACATATATATATATATATATATATATATATATATATATATATATATATATATATATAGATATATATATATATATATATATAAAAATTATTCCTACTATTATCAATTATTCCTTTATAGAATCCACGGATAGCACTATATGTTCTGTTTGGTATTTATTTATAATTCTTTGTAATAAAATATCCTATATACCTTGATTTCTTTTATAGGAATCTGGAACAACTGTATATATATATATATATATATATATATATATATATATATATATATATATATATATATATATATATATTTATATGAGTATTAATTACTAGTTCGTTCTGCTACACACTATACAACCAATTCATTGTGATCATGTTTTGTGATGCGTGCTAAGTCTTGTATAATCAAGATGCTATGTTTATTTAGAAATATTTATAATGTTGTGTTCATATGACATTTCCAATTCAAAATTAATGATATTTTAAGAACTTATATTGAGAGTAAGGTCACTCTAACGCCATCCATGCAAGAAACTGAGTAAAAAAAAATTTTCAATAGTCAACTTACAGCGATGTATTTATCTGCTCCCTAAAAAAATAAAGAAGAGCAATAGACTATTAAATTCAGTATTATTTCAACGTTGAAAGTGCATGAATGCATGCATATTATCTGGTTGATTAGCAGATAATTGTTCCGAATACCTACTCTCGTTGGCAAATGGAATAACGAGTGAATCTATAACGACAATGCACACTAGAGTGTATGGAGATAGACGTGGTAAAAACGTGATTAATCGTTGCAATCCTAACATAGTACCCACTACTAAACGATTACATCAAGTGATATTATATTAAAATAGCGATGTGTATTTCCAAAATATACGGAGAATGCATATGATGTCTGACATTTCGTTAGATATATATCTAGCTTAATGATCTACAAGACGTTTTCACAATGACACGTCATCTTGCATTAGAATAAATGTAAAACTTTCTAAGAGAAAAATAAGTTTTCTTAACTGTAATAGATGCCCATGATTTCATGGCAAATTTAAATGGACATATAATTTGAGATTTAGAAAATTACCACGTCAATTGTTATCTTTCTTTACTGTGGATAAAGCAAAAAGCATAAAGCACTTTATCAAAACTTTTTTTTTGCAAACGTATTATTTATGTTCAGAATTTGCTTGTGAAATATGGTTTTATGGTTCAACAATTCTACGAGATACAATAATGTTTAAAAGGCAGAATCTTCCAAAGTAATATTCCTTTTGGATTTAAAAACAGTTTCACATTAATTAAGCATTAAGAATTTGACTCTAACAAGTTCAAAGATTTGATCCTTTTCTGACTTGTCTATTCTCATTTCCGTCGTTGTGAATGTAAAGGCTCATCATGTTAGTTTAGTGATATGGGGCATAGTAATAAGACGCCCCTATCTGAAATGTGTTTATAAACAACGAAGCAGCTGATATTCAAATATCATAAAGTACTGTTACCATCAGGTAATTCTTTAACTATGTTATGTATATTTGATTTGCATTGTTTCTTAGTGTTTTTCCCAATATTTTATTTCATTATATGGCATTGTAATGTAACATTGTATGGTGGACTTAAATTCTCAAAATCGAGTTTATTTTCTACTAGATCTGAATTATTTAAGATTTGCATTATATGAACAAGTAATTTATAGCTAAAATATTATCTATGTGTAAGGCTTAGGTATCAGGATCATTATCAATAGAATTAAGTATTGCTATGTATATTTAATTTAATTATTTGTGTGTTAGTTTTTTTAAAAAAATTATTACATGATAGTGTAATGTAATTTTGTTTTCTGGATTTAACATTGTCCATAAATTGAGTTCCGTTCTGCTTGACCTGACTGTATTTTTTTATTTTATTGATAAATAACCAGTAACAGAGGCACTGTATCTAGATGCTGACCTCATACCAGAATCATCTTCATCTTTCCTATAGTATGAATTATTAAGTCAAGGTCATACATGGAGTACGTGACGGGTGGCATGTAGCTATTTTACAAACTTTTATTTTTTCAAGAACAATGAACCTTCGACTCTCATCCGAAAATCTGTGTTGCGTCTTAATGAGCGTATAACTGTTGTTTTTGATGGAAAGTTTTCAGTCGGGCTCCAAACAATTGATACGTTACGTTATGTTCTGACCTGCTGGAGGTGAAATTTTAGTTTGTTGAATTTTAAATGATTATTTTCCCTGGAAATACATAGGTGCTCCTTATACAATTCTTGGACAAAGACATTAACTGATTTTTTTATGGAATTCAAAACTGCAATACTGCTTTTATTTATTCAAGAAAAAACACTGATGAAGCATCAGCACCTTGATGGTCACAAGATACGTCACCGTTTTTCATTTTTGATTTCATTGGTATTCGAAGTCTGTTTCATTCAAGACGTTTTATTACTAGGACTTCTATTTTTTAATTCTTAGATTATATTTTTGAATTTGTTTGTCAAATGGAAAGTATTTTTTCTAATTTTTCACTTTGTATTCTAGAAAAATAAATTATTTTTTAAATTTTACATAGCATGTAGACTTCACTCTTTTCTTGTATTTATTTCAAAAGCATTGACTCGTAACATTATGTTTATTTGGTTCTGGGTCTAGCTTTTTGAAATTCCGCTACAATTTACCTTCAGTACCTAACATAGCCCAGGTTCTATGCTAAACGTTTGGAAATATATTTCTAATTATAGCTGACATTATCTTGCAAGCCTTAGGAACATCTAGAAGGTTATGTAGGTAGGTTTTTAGTAGAAAATGTTAATTCTATCCCGAGGTCAAGTTGAAAACTATATAATTTTGTTACTGGAAAGATTATTTATTAATGTTTAACATCTAGCAAAATGAATTTGTGTTGTAGTTGTGACCAGTAGTTAATTTGTGCTGGAATTTATTTCTTAAAACTTTTCAATTTAATTGATTGTTCTCTGGAAATACAACAATGCTCTGATAACATTATTGAAAAAAGAGACTTGAATTTTTAGCGAATTACAAACAAAAAGATATATTCTCGGAATGTATTACTGTGTTTGAACAAGACTTTTGGTATAACAACACAGTACATGCCGACACAGGCACATAAACACCTTCCGCGTTGGACTTAACTTTGACTTCAGAACCATAAAGTACTATGACTTCTGTCTGTAATTCGAAGATTATTTTGGGATTTAATGTTCAATATTTAATTTTTGTCATTTTAACCTTGTCTTCTAGGAATACAAAATATTTGTTGAATTTTGAAAAGCTTGTTGACTTTCACTCTTTTCTGTTACTTTTTTACGAGGATAGAGCAGTGACAAATGCTTATCAGATGGGTATATCTTACGTTATCAATATCAGCAATAATGTTTGACTATTCTGTAGGTAATGATGCATTGAAGAATCAGTTAATTTCTACTATGCTTTTATAGCATTTTCATGGTTTTCGATTTGCTCAAAATACTTATATTTTTTGTGAGTTCATACCAATTCCAACTTAAAGGTGAGGAAAGAGCAAAATTAGTCTACATAAGTATTGTATGATAGTATACGTACTCCATTTTTGCAAGCTTCTCCCTGAAACGAAAACGATCAACACATATACGAATACAAACATGAATGTGGATAAAGATATTTAATGAATAAATGAACCGTTTGTATATATATATATATATATATATATATATATATATATATATATATATATATATATATATATATATATATATATATATATATATATTCACTTTATTCACAGAAAATGTAACGCCAATTACAAGCGAAATAATGTTGGGAAGTATGCTCTCCGTGATGATAAAAGTGCAAACAATTTCCACATCAGATATTAGCTATCACGTTCAAGCAATGCAGATAGACGTGGTCCAAACAGTATGTGCAAAACAGATAATGGAACGTACAGCGGCCCTTAGCATATCGGAGAAAGCACAAAGATACAGAAAGTATTAAATCTCTGTTAGACCTCTATGGTAATAAACTAAGTAAAAAAGAAGCAAGACCAACACGTTTTATAAAACTTAACAAATAACTGAATTAGTAAATTTATCAATAAAACTGTGAGGAAGTTACAGTACTATGAAGTTAATCAAAATTAGTCCTGATTAAGTTCTATGATAGTTCAATAAAATGTGAAGCTCCGTATAAATTTCAAAACCTCAAATATACTGGTGTTTTTGCCAAAATGGTATGGTCCAGAACTTCTTTCAAAATTGACAATATGTCCAAGGAAATGTCAAATAGTCCAAAAACTGTTCACATTCTATTTCCATTGAAATGTCCAGATAAATATTTTCCTCTTAGATATTAGATATATAGCACAACATATGGCTGCAGATTTGATGTTACGACAGGAACACAAGAAATATAAATGACTCCAAAATATTAATTAAATTTGATTGATCACTTCTCTCATTATATATACATTCTATTACGACTTTATTTGACAACATGCCCTATGTGACAGGCAATTCTAATATTACGAAATGCCTTTTCAAGTAACCTTGCAAATTCAATGGCAAAATTTAATAATTTTCCTAGATCCATCCTAATAGTCTTGTACAAAGGGAAAAGAGCCGAATTTCTTTAACAGGTTTACTAATTCTATTATTAGTAACAGTCAAGTCATACGTAAGCACCTACCTATAGATACTATGCAATTATATGCTCTTGATATTCCTAAAACAGGCCCTAGTTACGTAGGCTGAACGTTACTAAACATTATCTGCATAATTTACTACCAGTAAATAATACAGAAATATGATACAATATATATATATATATATATATATATATATATATATATATATATATATATGTGTGTGTGTGTGTGTGTGTGTGTGTGTGTGTGTGTGTGTGTGTGTGTGAAACACTTCCATAAATCTGGTTGATTTGTATGGAATCATAGCAATTCTTTTCCCCTTGCCACATTTTCTGTGCTTTTAGTCTGTTTGCAATTAGAGCAATCCTATCCCAAGTTCCCAAGCATGGAGAAAAAGAAATCCTACTAAATACGCCGTCCTAAAACACTAAAATCATAGATCTAAAACTAAAAAGAATCCAAATGGGTATGTGCACTCAAATATAATTATCATCTGGTTACAGACACCACTTCCTACATTAAAATATGAATGTTTCTTTATGTATAAAGAAGAACCGTATATATATATATATATATATATATATATATATATATATATATATATATATATATATATATATATATATATAATTTCAACATATTTTGTGTGTAAAGCAATTTATCATTTTGACGGGACAATAGTTAGTAAATTCTCGTAGTTTCCCTAGGTGTCCGCAAAAATATTTCCCAGGGACCAAATTTTCTCGATATGTTTCTAGTTGAACAGACTTAATGACTGGTGTGTGAATTTGCTGATTGTTAACAAGTTGGTTACGTATACCTTATTTATTATTCTTCCTTTAATAATCAGTAAATAATGGGTTGCTCATTCCCGATTATATATTGTTTACATCAGGTTATTTCCTTATTCCTTAGTCTGATCGAAAAGTTTACTTATTCCTAATTCTCAATCTACCATGACTTGGTTACCACTTTTTTCCAACTTAAAATAATGCTATGTTAACTTTGAACGCTCTTAACGATATTCGTATAAATTATTCTGACGCAGCTCGATAAATAGCTGAATTATGTTTGGTACCATCTATATAAAATGAATAAATATAGACCACGGAATACATGACAAGTATCAACGCTCCATAAAGTATTTCCATCCGAACCCCTGTTTGACAGTTTCTGGTTGGTTATTTCCTTCAATAGTTGGGAAAGTTTACAGAAAATCCTTTGAACCGATTTCGAAAATGGTGAAAACCTCGTACATTCATAAAGAGACCAACACCTCTTGAAAAGAATTTGAAGTGGACCCATCTTTCAGGTTTTAGTTTCATGTTATATGTTCGACCCACAAAAGAAGTCTTCACTAACTTATACGAGAGAAGTCAGAGAAAAATGAATGTAAATATGGGTACAGGTAGTAAAGAGTAGACCAATTTTGAAAGAAATTTGCACCCATTAGATCCCTCACAAAAAGCAGTTTGATTTCAACCCCTCTCTGAGAGTTTCTAGTTAAGGTCCGAGTCCAAATGTGTGAAACGTTTAGAGCAAATTCGTTGAGCCGTTTCCAAGAAATAAGTGCGATGCAAGCAAGTACAAAACCCATGCTGAGCATTACATCTTAAAGATATATACATGCTCCAGCGTACCCCGACAATACTTTTACTGGGATATGCATTTGATATCATAAATCTATGGTAATGTCTGACCTACAAAATAAGTCTTGAGGAGTGCAGTAGGTGATGCATAAAATCCATCTTATATAAATTTTATTTCATCTTATTAGACTCTAGGTAGAGATCTGCTTTTGCAGTAATAATTATTTTGAGATAACATTGTTTAGCCCCTGTGAGAAATAGGCGGTTAAATATATGAGGGAGGAAGAGGAATATGGCACAGGCCGAATGGTGAATAAATGTTACATAAATATTCAAAGAAGTGTAAAAGAAAACATGAAGTATGTTTTATTTGTGCTTATTCTCCCATTTGCTGAGTTTAAAGACTAATTGTATTATTATGAAGAGTTGGTGTTGGAACAATAATTAAACCTACAGATTAATTAAACAAATTCTTGGAACATGCGACATAATCTACAGTTGTTTGCGAGATCTTCATAGCAAGGATTAAATCAGTAAAATGGAACTACCGTAATTCCTTAACATACTGATATGTGGTACATATAAGTGGTTAGAGATCTGAGATGGAATAATTTCTTTATGTAGGATTCTTTGATCAGGTCATGTGGTGAATTGTGGGAAATACTAGCATTCGGTTCAAAGAGGCTTACAAATGAGTGACACAAATATAAAGCACGAAATAGTATTAAAGAGTACAATTATCGTGTATTGAGTTTAGCATGGATCACTTTTGACACGTTTTTTAACATATCAATATAATTATCGCATGGTTATTTATTATTGATATCTTTTGGGTACCGGAATATTTAGCTCTTTGCGTACAATCCAGTATTTCTCTCCAATTCTCAAACATACATATATACCATAGAAGGGTTCCCTTATTACAGTATGTTTACTGCAGTGTGTAAAGCTTTTGTTACTTTGTATGCAGCATTATACTTGGCATTCGAAAGAAGTATTGATGGAGGTCGTCAAGACCAACCGGAGACATTGGACGGATTTTAGTGATACCGGTTGTATTAAATCATTATAGTCCTTGGATCGAATGTAACTATTCTCGTTAACGCCTACATACACAATATGTATTTGATCCCTGTTTGAAAGTTCCTAGTTAGTGAACATTACAACAGTTGCAAACGTTAAGAAACAAGTTGTCTAGCCGATTTGCTGGAAATTGGACTGGGGATACATAGGGTTAAGAATCACGCCGTAAGACAGTCGATCTTACGTATACATCTGGATCCTAACAGCCACTAATTAACGAATTTCAGCATGAAATTCTTTTGTCAATATAACTGATAACTTATGGTACAGGGTATGATATCAGGCACAATGTCTTTCGATCCTATCAATAATTTATTGCAACTGAACTCTTACATAGAGAATCTTGATTTTGGATTTTGGACATTTTCTTGTTAATGACATATTCCAACGTAAGGTTATGTTGAACTAAACTCTGGTGAGCTAATTTTGTGAAATGGATATCTGTTGCGGATAATGAAACCCACAAGGAGATTCCCTCTTCAGATTATGTATAGAGTATAAAGTCCACCCCTTAAAGTTATTTAGACATGAATTGTTCTTTGATAGTTTATATGTATGTATATATTTGACTCTCGAAAGAAGTCAGAGAAAGGGTCTCTATTGGCAAAAGCAGTATTAAACCGATACTGCCTTTCGACCGATCATAGTAAAGTTCTGAAATGTGAAGATCAATATACGGTAGTTAGAACACAGCCGATAAAGAGACATCTCCTAAGACTATATAGATACAGTTCACTCCTAAAATGTTGTAGTCAAGGGTCATTCATTTTGATATATTTGCCTAGGGATACGATCGGCTCCGCAAAATTGTTGATGAAGTTCTTAAAAAGCAATCGGAAAATAGAAATTTCTTATGGATAGCGGCTGAATGAAACCGTTATGGTTTAACACTCCACCGAGATTATTTTGAATCAATCTGTCAAGCAGATAGTACAGAGTAATGACTCTTTAATTGTCTAGCGAGAGACTCTGGGCATTCTGCAGATAATGGAACGCAAAACCTTTGGTTTACCGTAGGTTGCTGCGACTAGGTTGAAGTAGTGCTTTTCTCGACCTTTTACCGCCCTTGCTTTGGCAAGAGTTTGAAACGGTGACAGGCAGGCGTGTCAAGAGTTAAAACAGTGGAACTATATATATATATATATATATATATATATATATATATATATATATATATATATATATATATATATATATATATATATAGCCTTAGACGTTATGGGCGTTTATGCTCGATTGCAGCAGGTAACGTTCTTTACGAGAAATAACTAAGATTTTCATACCATAATGGCAGGTGAAGTGGAGCAAACACGTATCTTAATTCATGTTGTGCTTGTAGTAATGATAACTCCATCCTTGCCACCCCTCAAGTTTAAGCCACATTTTACAGCAGCGAAAGAACTATTATCTACACCTGACCGCATATAGGTTTATGGTTGACTCCACTTCTCAATCGACCGTGGTCTATTTCCACTGCAAACCGTGCGTATTCGCGTTGACCCCATTGCTGGTGAATGTGTTTCTCCACTATCAATCAATTTCCCTCGGCCATGAAGGCGACTGTTTTGTAAGCTTCGCCAGTGCCTCAAACAGGTTAAAGCGCCTAAAGTTGAGTTCCTTGCATCTGATCATGTTCATTGCGGCGTACATCGACACGTAGCTGCTGTGAATTCTTCATTTTAGACGCTACTCCTTTTTGGCCATAGCTCTCATTCTTGGCCCTCAAGACCACATTCAATTGGATTGAAAGCTCCACTCCTTTGACTTGTGTTGTGACTCCGGTGAAGGTTTACAAAGTAGAAGCCTTCCCAAAGATGCTGAAAGTATTGCCATTGATGCCAGAGACCAAATCTCGAAGGTTGTGTGTTGGGCTAAAGCTCTTAAAAAGTCCGACTCGCTTGTTTTCATAGTTCCACCGACATTGGTTAGGACAGATTTGTTAAATTTGGCGTTTCATGATATGCGAACTCTGCGAGGTCAGCCTTTGTTTACACGAGCAAATCGCCTGGCTGAAGCCGATTTTTTGTTAGGACTCTCTCTCTCTCTCTCTCTCTCTCTCTCTCTCTATATATATATATATATATATATATATATATATATATATATATATATATATATATATATATATATATATATATTGATGTCACCGATCTCTTTTCAGGCGGAGTTGCAAGGATGCTGTTCAATCGGTTTCTTTATTACTAGCAACAACTAATGCTCAATAATGACATTATCGTTGGTATTCAATTAAGATAAGTGAATGACCTCACAGTGTTGATATCTAGTGTTTATCTACCCTCTGAAAAAAATTGATTTCTATTAAGAATTTATTGATTCAATTTAATCTCTCTACGATTATTACTCATGGTATAATGAAATCATTGTCATGGTGGATTTTTAATGTCAGTTATAGAGAATCGGCATCATCATGATGTTCATAATATACATGCAACGCGTTCATAACATTTATTAACAACAACGACTTGATAACATTTAAAAATTCTAAATAAATGACTGAGTTACAATTGTCGAGCCATGAAGATCAACTATCGCCTATTAAATTGTGAACCAGAGAATGATGGAATGAGTTGTTGACTGTTAAGTGTTTCAAATCACGATAGGTTCATACCTTAAATCAAATTTGTATTATCCACATGGTTCCTTATGTCTTTCTCCGCCTTGATCTAAATGTGGAGACGAAAAATTAATTGCCTATCAAACTGAAATAAATAGACTATTAATGTTAGATTTTTATTCTTTTCCGCAGTTGCACCGAAAAATAGAACACATTCATAGTAAATTAATTTAATTAATGAGGGGTTATCCTTATAGTCCTGACATCGAAAATGTTTAGTCCCCACACAAAATTATATCGGTCGCCAAAAGTTTTAAAAAATAGAAAACATGCTCGATAGATTCGGAAAAAGTGGATTAAAATGGACAGCTGCGAGGGCTTGTCTTATGAGGAGTATGAAGCGGCTAAAAATAAATTTTAAATACTCAATATATTGCGATACCGGCGCACTAAAATCAAGTTTATAAATGTAATTGCCCGATGCAGCCAAAGAAAATGTTAGGCTTTTTGGAAGCTGCACATCAGACAACGCAGCAACGGCAACTATTTAAAAATGCAGTTTTCAGTTAAACTATTGCAGCGATCTAGCGTCTGCTATGGACGAGATATATTTTCTATTTGCTAAATACATTTTTAATGGGTACAGTCAATCTGCAGATCTTTCTGTCAAACATAAGAAATGGACAGTTTCTGTATTGATAAACCCATTATTAGAAAAGGTATTAGTTTTAAAGAACTATGACTCAAATCCTATAAAAGATGAAAAAAATCCATTCATACTTCTGTAAAACCCACAATTTTATGGCAAGGTCCAAAATAACCCAGGAGAATTAAAGCAATAACATCCCTTACAAACGTTCTTATAACTGATTAAACTAATACCGTACACATATGTATCGTTGCAGCTATTCTTAGACAGATATAATAATCTATGCAATTTTTTTCTGTCAAAACACTCTGACAACGAGAAATATTTTGGACATTATAAACACGTTTTACATTCGTCTGTATTCCTTCTGAATATATCAGGTGCGGAATTTATTAATCAACTCGTGCGGAATTTCCAAATGACGTCGGCTTTGATGAGGCCGAAATACAAACACGAAGTCTGATCCATTGTTCTCTGCATCTCTAATATTTGATTATTTTCTTATTAATACCATCGATTTTCAAGTTATCAAGATTCGGAAGACCTGTCATCGTAGAAAATATCATAGTCTTATATATTTTTGACATAATATATAAATTATTATTTACTGTACTGAACTAGTGATGACGTGCAAAATAATTAAGTACTAGAACTATATTTTGCTTTAGGGTTCAAATATGAGAATCCTCAAACGGACTTCTCTCATATGTGACAATTTTCTAGTGTCAGCTGTTGGTTCAATTACATAAAATCACCTGCCAAAGCTAATTAAAAAGACTTGCTCGTAAGTATATTATTTTACATTTGCACAAAATAACAATCGAAGGTTGTGTCGCAGTAGTTTTCTAGTCTCTTCTTGGTCGTTGACGTATTGTTTCGAGGATTCGCAGTGGCGATCAACATATTTTATTGAAATTTTGTCGTGTGTGGCCTTCTATGCTTTCCACCGAACAAACAGTTGCCTGCTGTCGAGCAGTGTGTCGTCAGCCTTATACACCACCAGGATCAACGTGTGCACCAGAGCATTTTAGAATCTTGGCGGTTTCATTCAGGTTCGAAGCATCGAGAAAATATTCTAATCTGAGACCTGATCTTTGGTTATGTGCTAGGCGAGGTCTGCCAGTGTACACAGTAGGGTGTCATTTTTCTACAGGCATCCCATGTCCAAATAAACTAGGTCAAGAGGCAGAGTAGAGCCACAGTTCAGTTACTTCGGAACCTCAACAGGCACGTGACCGTGAATTTACTTTCTAACCCGTTTCTGGACAAGGGGTATGGAGAATGGGGTTACCGCTGTGGGCATCGCAGAGTTACACGACCATCGTGTACTGCGGCTAAAAGTTGTACCGGCCAACCACATCAGGTTATAGAAGCAGCACCAAATGCATCATGCACGTAATGCGATGAAAAAAGTCCTTCAGGAGTTGGGAAAACTGCAGAAAAAGCACGTTCAATGTAGCCCTCACCTTAGCACCAGGCATTATGTTGACTTTCTCTTGCCACCATTGAAAGGGATGATGATATTTTGAGCGGCTGTGTTGACAGCAGTGCTTCCTCCATCATGAATCTTGGGATTGACAGCAGCTGTATGAGCCAGAGACGTATAGATTGATATCAAAGGAAATGGGAAATTCCTCAGAATATAGATGAGCCATCAAAGACATCGTCGTACATTGTATTTCGGGCAACAAAGAGGCGCATGTCTGTATAAATGTTAGCATTAGATCGCAAAAAGTAAACCGTATCTTAGTGCTCCAATTGAGGTTCCTGGCGGATATGAGCTTTCTCAGCTGGCTGGGGCGAGGGTAACAATGTATATTTTTTAGGGATTGTGTATGCCGTAGAGACTTTTTAGAGGTAGGAGTCATAACCTTGTCTTAAAAGTGCCAGTCCCAGTCGGCGTTGCTTCGTGGATTTGGCTGCTGCCGTCGTTAAGGTTATTCTAAACGGGAAGTTTGCTGTTATCGGAAAGTATCCCTGACTAGTAACTATCTAAAAAGGGTTCAAATGGAGATTTCTGAGGTAGGTGTTCTCGAATGACAAAATTTGAATATAAACGTTTTAGACATTGCCAGGATATACATGATGATAACTTTAAAGACCATCCATTTTCTCCGATTGTATTAAAGGAACCTCATTAATATTTCTTTGTGAAATCAAGCATATTTCTAAGTACACAATATCAATGAACATTATACCTTAAAATCATTATTAAGGGCGCACGTATGGTCCATATATTGACTGATAGTGTAACCCTCCTGGCGGTTTTAGCGCTATATTTCTCTAGGACGGATCGATAAATCTTCCATGGACTTTTACAACTGTTCGAATAGATCTCTAACTAGCAACATTAAACGTTTCATGGAAATCAATGTCTCCTAAGTATCGGTTTAAATGATGCAAATCATGGATATAAGCAATACACATTATAAGTGATACCTCAAAAATATTGGGCACGTTCATCTCAGTGATCTTAGCAAGGGGTTCAATAAGTACAACTGATCCACCTTGTACTTGTATTTCATATCTGCTATCAATAAGGTACCCTCTTTTTGGATTGAAACTATACTTAGAGACTTACTTTTCTATCGAGAGTAACTCTCTGAAAAAATAACAAATATATATATGAATAAAGACATGAGTTTAATTGAAGACATTCACATGCAGATCAGCGTATGATTATTTCAAATCCACAACTGGTAGCTAACAACACAACGAAGTAATATATTGTTAGATGTATTTCATCTAAGAGTCAAAATATTTGCAGCAATGCATAGACCCTTAAAGCAGTTAAAATGAAGGACACAGGAGTATGTTAAAAATGGGTGAGTTGAAAAGCCGATTTTAGTTTGCAGACCTGGCAATGTTTGCAAGTAATGGACCAAACTAGCAATTATTATTAGATAAATATATGCATACTATCAATGTCTATTTGCATTCTAAATCAATTAATAAAACGATTTAAGAAAATATTAAACTATCTTGTCTTTTATTCTCATTTTTATGATCAAGGCAGTAAAACGTATTTATAATTTTTCTTCCTTGCAATTAGAATAAACTTGACTTTTAACTCGGCAGCTAGAAATTATCATAATAATACCATATCTCAAATTGAAATATACAAATTATTTAAGATTGACAGGAGTAATACAAACCGTTTTACCGAGCTTACATGCTAAAGTGACAGCAACACTGACGATAGCTTACATAAAATGTTGCAAACGTATTTTGGTGAGAGAAGCAGGTGTTTTAGTAGTTCCCTAAAGGATGAGATTATTATTCCTGTTAAAATAATTTCCGAGATATTTTCAAGTTTTTAACACGCATTTAACCACTCTCTCTCTCTCTCTCTCTCTCTCTCTCTCTCTCTCTCTCTCTCTCTCTCTCTCTCTCTCTCTCTCTCTCTCTCTCTCTCTCTCTCTCTCTCTCTCTCTCTGTAATTTTGTATTAGGATGTCAATTGCTTTTATGCAGATAATGAATTATCAAAGACATTAGTACAGTATGTTACATATATGTAATTAAGTTCATTGTGTGTTAGTTTCAAAAATACTTTTTTATTATACTTTTGTTTCATTACTTTTTATTGTAATGATTATTTTCATGGGATTTGATATATTTGTTTATAAAGTACAGTCTGTTTGTACAGAGCTTAAAGGTATTTCATTAGCGTTATTTTTTAGCTGACCTCGTTCAGACACTTGGTAAACCTGATGTTTGTATGATTGATCTTTATCAAGGTCATACATACCTCACTCGCATGATCACCCTGTGTCATCAAAGATGTTTTTATTATTAGATGTTAAATAAGACTATCCGGGCGCTTGTGTCACGTGCCTTGTGTGTAATGATAGTATGACCTATCATGAGTGTCGACATGACGTTTTAGTTGGGTTAAATATTCAATATCACTTTTTTTTAGATGAGTCGTAAAATACCTTAAGAGGTCAGAAATATTTTTTCTTGTTGCTAATTTTGAGTTTTTTGTTATTTAAGAATAATTTGTATTCTCTGGAAAATAAGTGCTTCGTCATCAAAGCTTTGAACAAAGAATTTCAGTGGAAGCCGGAATATTCTTTTGTGATTCATAAAATTCACCTTCGAACTTTTGCCAATATTTTCTTAAGTAAAAAAAATTCAAAGTGTAACTTTTGACATCAATATTTCATTCGTCTGACGTCATCATCCAGCAACTTTGAACTTCACCAGGATTCGAACTTGGATTCATTTTAGACATTTTAGTAATAAGACTTACATTTTTCAATTCTGGGACTATTGTTTGGATTATACTAAGACATACAATTTCATCCTTCTCTGATTTATATTGTTTCTATTTCTCGATACAAGTGTAGGATAGTTACCTAGAAATTAAATTACTCCATCAATGTTTGAAACTTGTTTTAATCAAAGCGTTGTCTAATATTAATATGCAATGCCATTTATATATACAGATAGGTCCTTTAGATGTGTTACCAATTTCAGACATTTAACAATTTCATATATTATCCGCACTTTATATGATATACGTAGACAAGATTTTCCTTTTCCCATGTATGATTGTTCGGAAGGTAATTATGCGCTAAATTATGGTTCAATTTTTTTTGTAACATTTATCAAGCGATTGTCCTTATTTAGCTATATGCTTAGGAAATTGAGAATGGAAAAGCAATTTTGCGAAACGATTAGAATACATATTGTAAAATCAAATAATTTATATCACATTGCTTTTTCTCTACTATTATAAGTATAACGTCATTGCAAGCCAAACTTTTTCATTTTGCTTGCAGCTAAGCAGTGATTAATGATAAAGACAATGTATGACCTGTACTTTTTTTATCGTCTGTCGAAATCGAGAAAGCACAAAAATGTTAGCTCATCAATAATGATCAATGCAGAGTGCAAAAATTATAATGGTAGCCGAATCTACAGGATTGTATGCAATATTACTTATAGTTAGGTTCTTATGGCTTTATTTTTAGTTGCATATAGTCATATTGAATACTAAATGAAAGCAAAGATATAGGTAGAAACACAACATAGACTGTGGTCTTCATAACGTTTTCCATGCTAGAGTAGCTACATATTTGAAAATAAGCCACTTACTTTCTTTTCATTTGTTTCTCCCTGAAATGAAAAACATTATTAACTTAAGGATGAAAACAAATGAGAGATCCAATGAAGACATGCTTATTAAACAGAGGACTAACAAATGATTATTTCAAATCCTGGCTGGGTGGCAAAACACTTTCATCCTAATATTTTGTTATATTGATTCCATTCGACAAGTAAAACAAAGAAATAAATACATATAATCTTACATGGAGAACCTTTTATTGTAAAACACCTACCATCATTGTTTCTTAATTCAGATGAAAATGTTTAAATGTCTAGCAACTCAGTTGTGTCCGATGAGATTGGTCCTGTATTTCCCATTTGAGTTCAATAATCAAGATGAGGAGACATGCAGATTTGCTGATTCCTTCTGGATTGGAAAAGTATATATATATATATATATATATATATATATATATATATATATATATATATATATATATATATATATATATATATATAAATAATTATAAATATATACCAGACAGAACAAACTGTGCTATCCCTGGATTCTGTAGTAGAATCTTGATAATAGTGGGCAGAAATAATAGTTTAATACAAACAATACTATCATACAGGTTAGAGAAATTAAATTCGTACTCTACCGAGTTTCGAACCCAGATCCGCGAGTAAATGGCACCCATCGCCTTGCCTGCACGCACCAACCCATATACCGTCACGACTAAGCACGCATCACCAAAAAATGATGGCACTGAATCGGTGTTATATAAGCCCGTGCGTAGCAGACACACTCGCATGACGACCTAGTAATTAATTCTCATATATATGTACACAGTCGTTCCAGATTCCTATGAAAGAAATCAAGGTATATAGGATTTTTGTATTACAAATAATTATAAATATATACCAGACAGAACAAACTGTGCTATCCCTGGATTCTGTAGTAGAATCTTGATAATAGTGGGCAGAAATAATAGTTTAATACAAACAATACTATCATACAGGTTAGAGAAATTAAATTCGTACTCTACCGAGTTTCGAACCCAGATCCGCGAGTAAATGGCACCCATCGCCTTGCCTGCACGCACCAACCCATATACCGTCACGACTAAGCACGCATCACCAAAAAATGATGGCACTGAATCGGTGTTATATAAGCCCGTGCGTAGCAGACACACTCGCATGACGACCTAGTAATTAATTCTCATATATATGTACACAGTCGTTCCAGATTCCTATGGGTTGGTGCGTGCAGGCAAGGCGATGGGTGCCATTTACTCGCGGATCTGGGTTCGAAACTCGGTAGAGTACGAATTTAATTTCTCTAACCTGTATGATAGTATTGTTTGTATTAAACTATTATTTCTGCCCACTATTATCAAGATTCTACTACAGAATCCAGGGATAGCACAGTTTGTTCTGTCTGGTATATATTTATAATTATTTGTAATACAAAAATCCTATATACCTTGATTTCTTTCATAGGAATCTGGAACGACTGTGTACATATATATGAGAATTAATTACTAGGTCGTCATGCGAGTGTGTCTGCTACGCACGGGCTTATATAACACCGATTCAGTGCCATCATTTTTTGGTGATGCGTGCTTAGTCGTGACGGTATATGGGTTGGTGCGTGCAGGCAAGGCGATGGGTGCCATTTACTCGCGGATCTGGGTTCGAAACTCGGTAGAGTACGAATTTAATTTCTCTAACCTGTATGATAGTATTGTTTGTATTAAACTATTATTTCTGCCCACTATTATCAAGATTCTACTACAGAATCCAGGGATAGCACAGTTTGTTCTGTCTGGTATATATTTATAATTATTTGTAATACAAAAATCCTATATACCTTGATTTCTTTCATAGGAATCTGGAACGACTGTGTACATATATATGAGAATTAATTACTAGGTCGTCATGCGAGTGTGTCTGCTACGCACGGGCTTATATAACACCGATTCAGTGCCATCATTTTTTGGTGATGCGTGCTTAGTCGTGACGGTATATGGGTTGGTGCGTGCAGGCAAGGCGATGGGTGCCATTTACTCGCGGATCTGGGTTCGAAACTCGGTAGAGTACGAATTTAATTTCTCTAACCTGTATGATAGTATTGTTTGTATTAAACTATTATTTCTGCCCACTATTATCAAGATTCTACTACAGAATCCAGGGATAGCACAGTTTGTTCTGTCTGGTATATATTTATAATTATTTGTAATACAAAAATCCTATATACCTTGATTTCTTTCATAGGAATCTGGAACGACTGTGTACATATATATGAGAATTAATTACTAGGTCGTCATGCGAGTGTGTCTGCTACGCACGGGCTTATATAACACCGATTCAGTGCCATCATTTTTTGGTGATGCGTGCTTAGTCGTGACGGTATATGGGTTGGTGCGTGCAGGCAAGGCGATGGGTGCCATTTACTCGCGGATCTGGGTTCGAAACTCGGTAGAGTACGAATTTAATTTCTCTAACCTGTATGATAGTATTGTTTGTATTAAACTATTATTTCTGCCCACTATTATCAAGATTCTACTACAGAATCCAGGGATAGCACAGTTTGTTCTGTCTGGTATATATTTATAATTATCTGTAATACAAAAATCCTATATACCTTGATTTCTTTCATAGGAATCTGGAACGACTGTGTACATATATATGAGAATTAATTACTAGGTCGTCATGCGAGTGTGTCTGCTACGCACGGGCTTATATAACACCGATTCAGTGCCATCATTTTTTGGTGATGCGTGCTTAGTCGTGACGGTATATGGGTTGGTGCGTGCAGGCAAGGCGATGGGTGCCATTTACTCGCGGATCTGGGTTCGAAACTCGGTAGAGTACGAATTTAATTTCTCTAACCTGTATGATAGTATTGTTTGTATTAAACTATTATTTCTGCCCACTATTATCAAGATTCTACTACAGAATCCAGGGATAGCACAGTTTGTTCTGTCTGGTATATATTTATAATTATTTGTAATACAAAAATCCTATATACCTTGATTTCTTTCATAGGAATCTGGAACGACTGTGTACATATATATGAGAATTAATTACTAGGTCGTCATGCGAGTGTGTCTGCTACGCACGGGCTTATATAACACCGATTCAGTGCCATCATTTTTTGGTGATGCGTGCTTAGTCGTGACGGTATATGGGTTGGTGCGTGCAGGCAAGGCGATGGGTGCCATTTACTCGCGGATCTGGGTTCGAAACTCGGTAGAGTACGAATTTAATTTCTCTAACCTGTATGATAGTATTGTTTGTATTAAACTATTATTTCTGCCCACTATTATCAAGATTCTACTACAGAATCCAGGGATAGCACAGTTTGTTCTGTCTGGTATATATTTATAATTATTTGTAATACAAAAATCCTATATACCTTGATTTCTTTCATAGGAATCTGGAACGACTGTGTACATATATATGAGAATTAATTACTAGGTCGTCATGCGAGTGTGTCTGCTACGCACGGGCTTATATAACACCGATTCAGTGCCATCATTTTTTGGTGATGCGTGCTTAGTCGTGACGGTATATGGGTTGGTGCATGCAGGCAAGGCGATGGGTGCCATTTACTCGCGGATCTGGGTTCGAAACTCGGTAGAGTACGAATTTAATTTCTCTAACCTGTATGATAGTATTGTTTGTATTAAACTATTATTTCTGCCCACTATTATCAAGATTCTACTACAGAATCCAGGGATAGCACAGTTTGTTCTGTCTGGTATATATTTATAATTATTTGTAATACAAAAATCCTATATACCTTGATTTCTTTCATAGGAATCTGGAACGACTGTGTACATATATATGAGAATTAATTACTAGGTCGTCATGCGAGTGTGTCTGCTACGCACGGGCTTATATAACACCGATTCAGTGCCATCATTTTTTGGTGATGCGTGCTTAGTCGTGACGGTATATGGGTTGGTGCGTGCAGGCAAGGCGATGGGTGCCATTTACTCGCGGATCTGGGTTCGAAACTCGGTAGAGTACGAATTTAATTTCTCTAACCTGTATGATAGTATTGTTTGTATTAAACTATTATTTCTGCCCACTATTATCAAGATTCTACTACAGAATCCAGGGATAGCACAGTTTGTTCTGTCTGGTATATATTTATAATTATTTGTAATACAAAAATCCTATATACCTTGATTTCTTTCATAGGAATCTGGAACGACTGTGTACATATATATGAGAATTAATTACTAGGTCGTCATGCGAGTGTGTCTGCTACGCACGGGCTTATATAACACCGATTCAGTGCCATCATTTTTTGGTGATGCGTGCTTAGTCGTGACGGTATATGGGTTGGTGCGTGCAGGCAAGGCGATGGGTGCCATTTACTCGCGGATCTGGGTTCGAAACTCGGTAGAGTACGAATTTAATTTCTCTAACCTGTATGATAGTATTGTTTGTATTAAACTATTATTTCTGCCCACTATTATCAAGATTCTACTACAGAATCCAGGGATAGCACAGTTTGTTCTGTCTGGTATATATTTATAATTATTTGTAATACAAAAATCCTATATACCTTGATTTCTTTCATAGGAATCTGGAACGACTGTGTACATATATATGAGAATTAATTACTAGGTCGTCATGCGAGTGTGTCTGCTACGCACGGGCTTATATAACACCGATTCAGTGCCATCATTTTTTGGTGATGCGTGCTTAGTCGTGACGGTATATGGGTTGGTGCGTGCAGGCAAGGCGATGGGTGCCATTTACTCGCGGATCTGGGTTCGAAACTCGGTAGAGTACGAATTTAATTTCTCTAACCTGTATGATAGTATTGTTTGTATTAAACTATTATTTCTGCCCACTATTATCAAGATTCTACTACAGAATCCAGGGATAGCACAGTTTGTTCTGTCTGGTATATATTTATAATTATCTGTAATACAAAAATCCTATATACCTTGATTTCTTTCATAGGAATCTGGAACGACTGTGTACATATATATGAGAATTAATTACTAGGTCGTCATGCGAGTGTGTCTGCTACGCACGGGCTTATATAACACCGATTCAGTGCCATCATTTTTTGGTGATGCGTGCTTAGTCGTGACGGTATATGGGTTGGTGCGTGCAGGCAAGGCGATGGGTGCCATTTACTCGCGGATCTGGGTTCGAAACTCGGTAGAGTACGAATTTAATTTCTCTAACCTGTATGATAGTATTGTTTGTATTAAACTATTATTTCTGCCCACTATTATCAAGATTCTACTACAGAATCCAGGGATAGCACAGTTTGTTCTGTCTGGTATATATTTATAATTATTTGTAATACAAAAATCCTATATACCTTGATTTCTTTCATAGGAATCTGGAACGACTGTGTACATATATATGAGAATTAATTACTAGGTCGTCATGCGAGTGTGTCTGCTACGCACGGGCTTATATAACACCGATTCAGTGCCATCATTTTTTGGTGATGCGTGCTTAGTCGTGACGGTATATGGGTTGGTGCGTGCAGGCAAGGCGATGGGTGCCATTTACTCGCGGATCTGGGTTCGAAACTCGGTAGAGTACGAATTTAATTTCTCTAACCTGTATGATAGTATTGTTTGTATTAAACTATTATTTCTGCCCACTATTATCAAGATTCTACTACAGAATCCAGGGATAGCACAGTTTGTTCTGTCTGGTATATATTTATAATTATTTGTAATACAAAAATCCTATATACCTTGATTTCTTTCATAGGAATCTGGAACGACTGTGTACATATATATGAGAATTAATTACTAGGTCGTCATGCGAGTGTGTCTGCTACGCACGGGCTTATATAACACCGATTCAGTGCCATCATTTTTTGGTGATGCGTGCTTAGTCGTGACGGTATATGGGTTGGTGCATGCAGGCAAGGCGATGGGTGCCATTTACTCGCGGATCTGGGTTCGAAACTCGGTAGAGTACGAATTTAATTTCTCTAACCTGTATGATAGTATTGTTTGTATTAAACTATTATTTCTGCCCACTATTATCAAGATTCTACTACAGAATCCAGGGATAGCACAGTTTGTTCTGTCTGGTATATATTTATAATTATTTGTAATACAAAAATCCTATATACCTTGATTTCTTTCATAGGAATCTGGAACGACTGTGTACATATATATGAGAATTAATTACTAGGTTGTCATGCGAGTGTGTCTGCTACGCACGGGCTTATATAACACCGATTCAGTGCCATCATTTTTTGGTGATGCGTGCTTAGTCGTGACGGTATATGGGTTGGTGCGTGCAGGCAAGGCGATGGGTGCCATTTACTCGCGGATCTGGGTTCGAAACTCGGTAGAGTACGAATTTAATTTCTCTAACCTGTATGATAGTATTGTTTGTATTAAACTATATATATATATATATATATATATATATATATATATATATATATATATATATATATATATATATATATATATATATATACAATGTATAGAAGGATCGATTAATCAGACGTTTTGTGTCCAGGACTTGCTAGACAAAGGTGAAGGTTTTTGCATTCCATTTAGGTTTTGGCATTCCACTTTTGCACCAATAGTTCCAATAGAGTTCGATCCTATCGAGCGCCTATTGAGTGAACTCTGATGGATTAAGGGACCATCCATATTCTATCAGCTAATATCAGAACAATGCATATAGTCAGTGTAGTAATCTTTGAACTTCAACGTGGATTGCAGTTGAAATCAGCACTTTAAAAAAAATCCCAAACAAGGAAACGAAGGACTGTGTATTTGTTCCTAGCTTCTGCTTGAGATTAGCCACCACAGTGAAGTTATCGGCCACGCTCCCATGTCAGTCGAAAAATGTAGGAGACTTGCTCTACCCGCCATCATTGTTTGCGTCCGTTCCGATTGTCATTACCAGATGCTTATAGTTGTATTGTTGTCCAAGGTGCCTTCCAGATGCAACCTCGTATGGTTGCAGATAGTGTGAATTTGTTCAATTTGTCAAAGGAACGGTCTCCACTTCGACCATGTAATTAGTTTTATGGGAGCCCAATAAAGCAACCAAGGACTAAAACGTCCCCTTCAACATTGAGCACAACGCGTACAAATTCTCATGCAGATTGACTAATCAAATTAGGCATAGAACTAAACATTGTAAATTGCATTAATTCATCAATCGCTCCTTGGTGGACATGTTCGTTTTACTTGAACATTTATTCTAGTTCTAATCGATCTCATCTTAAAAGGGTATGGGGTCGAGATGTTCTTGTTGTCAAAAAGATTGACAATGAAAGGATGGTATCATCATGTCATGTTCCTTGGGTACCCAAATGGAAAACATATAAAAGAATGCATTTATGATAGCATACATCTATAGATGTGTGAACTTGTAATTGACGATAAAATTAGTCCGAAAAATTTAGAGAGTACCTTACTTTTTGAACTTGGGAAAATCCATGCAGAGCCGCCCACTATGATAAATGCATAACAAGGAACAATCCCGTAACCCAAGAGGCTGTTGTGGCACCACAATGAACTTTACAAACAATTCTCCCAATATTTTTCAATTCTCTACTGCCCTTTCATAATCTCTAAATCCCACGCCGGTCCACTCTTTATTGTTGTCTTCCTACTATTTTGCACCCCAGAGCCGTGCCTTGCAAGACTACTTTTGCCAGTTCAGATTGTCTTGAGATATGACCGTACCACATCATTTTGCGTTTCTTCATAGGGTCCTATGGCTCGCTGGATCCTGCATTGGACCTCTTTGATCTTATGTGAGCGTTTATATTTCACAAGGATACATAAAAATAGATCTTTAAGTTGTTAATTGATCGCAATTACTTGAAACTTCGGACTGGTTCCAGATTCTGTCTAGTGACCTTCATATCTGCACTGATGCCATTGTTGTTATTAGTCATTTTGATTCTTCAGACGCTAATCTCCATACCGTATATTGTGGAGGTTCTGTTGAGGCGCCCAAAGAAGTCAGACAGTTCTTATTCATCTCCTGCTAGGATATCAATATTATCTGCGACGCGAAGGTTCATGATTTCATATTTGGTGATTAAATAATCATTTGGTAATCATATAATCATTTTTAGCACAAATAGCCTGTAGTAAAATCAATTGACTGCCTGTGCAGGTAAAATACATGCAGCGGCAGTTATAGTACTAGCATGTACAAACTGAAAGCAAATAATAAATTCTTGCAACATCTTACCTTGATGCTAATATATATTGCCTATATAGATAAAATCATTGAAGTGTCACTTTTAGTGATATAATTGAGCTGGAAGATACTGTGTAAACAACATATAGAAAACGTAAATGTACTTAAACAACCAGAGCGGAAGTTTTACAGTAGTGTAAGCAAGTTTTTTATATTTCGCATACAATTTTTCTCATAAAAACTAACTGAAGCGTCATTATAAATAACTATAATGTAGGCCCAACAATATCCTTTATGAGACAATGTTGCCGTAGGAAAAGTCCAAATCACGTACTACGCAGGTGAAATCAGGAATTCGTCGCTTATGCTATTACACATTAGACACAAATTGAAGATAATATAAGACGTGCATTTATCCTGACTAGATCGGAATGATTTAGCAATATTAAATGAATGTTCTACATCAAATTCAGACCTGCGCTAATAACAATGTGTACGAGTAAGTAATTGCTGCTATTGCAGGAATGAACCAAATGCGTCTAATTGTATTAAGATGGAAACCAAAAACATAGCACGTTAGGAAACTTCGTCATCAGCAAACGGTAAAACAGAAAAGTTGGAAATTTATAGAGTATACTTCTCTGAGATGTTGAAATCCCTTTCTACTTTCTTGCGATAGACAACTTCCAAACTCCTTGTATGGATTTGCGATGCATCGCTGGTGTGCTGCTAGACACAGCGGAAATAGTAATATATCATTTCAGGTAATTTGTTGTTAAATAAACAACAGATCTTGGCAGTAAGAAATGATCATGATAGTACATGATGTCAACATTAAACAGACAAAGTAACGGAGATTAACACGAATACCATGTCACTTGCTACATATCTTGGCTGAAGAAAAAAAAACAACAAAATCATGGACAACATCACTGAATGTGACAGATGTTTCAGCGTTACATACTTTAGTCAACTATTACAATGAATATATACCAAATCACTTTAAGACTGAGGCAAAAGCAAACACGGACCTTTGCTATATGTCTCTTCATGATATAAATGATTTGGCGCTGAAATATATCTCGAAAGATCAACTTACTTTTTTCTCAATAGCTCCTCACTGAAAACAAAAACATCCACATGCACATAAATGCAGACTTTTGTATGACAAAAGACGTTCTTATTAAAACATTGAAGAGTATATCGTAATTACAAATACTGATTGGGTGGCAAATGGAACATATAAATTTTAAGATATGCTTAATTTAGAAAGTAAAGTAGATAGAACTTATATATTTTTCAGCGGACAAAACGAAGCACACCAGAATATGACCAATATAAAAACTTGATATTTAGTTTCATTCGTGTTATGAGACTACCAATTAATAAAACATCAATTCATATTAGATAAATCTTAATTTTTGTATTATTAAATATACACATACGATGCCATGTAACCTGCAGCAACGCAATACAAACTAAATTCTAGATTTCTTAAAATATGCATCTAGTGTAACGATCTCCACATCTCATTTCCTAGACAACGCTTGGATATTTGTTCATTATTATTATCCATGCTCGCAATTATGCTAAATGTTTCTTTCTACTTTGGGAACGACAAGAGATCTTGGCCGCAATCTATTCTCATGACAATACACTGGCATGTTTAAACAGACAAATTAGCCGAGATTGATATGAGTACTACTAATACTATTGAACATGGTTGCCAAAAATAACATAAAAGACAATATCAATGAAATGTTGTAAACATATTTTATTAGAAACAATATTTGCCATAAATTATTTCTTACAATAAAGAAATCAATTCGTGCATTGCATCCGATAAATATAATTGTGCTTTTCAATACGTACATTACCATCACTATCAATAATGTTTTCGTCAACATTTGAAAACGTTTCTACAGATAATGCAGCATCAGCTACTATAGTGTAATAAAATGCAATATTGTATTCTTCACTGTCTCGTTAAATTTGTCTCGTGATAGAACTATTATACGATCTCAATATCTCATTCAGGCAGGTATGATAAAAAGTTAACATAATTTTAATCTCTGATATTCATAAAGTTTAATAGACCCATGAGTAAGCAAACGAAGGATAAATAGGAGTTGTCATGAATTTTATAGATTAAATTGTGTTTAGAAATAAGTCTTCCAATGCAAATAATTCATTAATTAATTATTTGTCATATAGACTAATTGAGGCATCATATATTCAGAATACTACAACCAAGTACATAATTGCAAATGCAGCCGAATCTGGGCACTTCACTCAAACCCAACTTTTTCCGAAACATGATAAGTCAGGCGCCACTGATGCATAAAAAATGTGAGGTAATCATACTATCTGAGAGCATGCACGACTTTAACTACTTGTATGTATGATGGAATACACACTCACTCACTCACTCACACACAGAAACACACACACACATCGTAATTCAACACAAACGTAGGCTAATATCGGTCAGTTAGCATATATATATATATATATATATATATATATATATATATATATATATATATATATATATATATATATATATATATATATATATATATATGACACGAGGATCAGACTGCGTATTTCTAAATGTCTGACAATTAACTATGGAAAATAGTTTCACGGACAGTTAATTTATTGTTGTGAATTGATTTAAGTTCTATGACATCATCTGTTTGGGTGTTAGCAAAAATATTTGCTATGCAACCTACCGCTTTGCCATGACCTCCTCCCTGAAAAAGAAACCAATTTCCAAATAAATATTAATATAAACGTGTGTAAATAAATGCACACACAAATATATATATATATATATATATATATATATATATATATATATATATATATATATATATATATATATATATATATATATATATATATATATATATATATATCAATAATAATAGCATGGTATCTACAATTGAACAAACATGAAAAGATATTAAATAAATGTATAACTATTTTCTTGCAAAATTATCCTTATTATATGATTCAAATTATCAACGTAATACAAATGACGTCTAGATTTTCATTTATTGCAGCGATCTCCGAGATCAATTTCCTCAGTGAATATATTATAGTAATATGTATTTCATTACCAGCATCATTACGTCATATTTAAATAAGCAAAATTCGGCTATCGGTTCTAAAAGCAACTCATTGCTTCAAATTTAGATAAATAAATTATTTGGTATTGACACCAGTTTTATAAATAATATTCCTGACATGGCTGGAGAAGAGAATGCAGCAAGTATGACAAGGAATGAAATTATTTAAAAATATGTTAACAAGAAATATGCTGTTTGTATTTCTTAAAATCAATAAAAATTATAATAAAATAACTTACAAGACATACGCCTATTTTACATCAAAATATAAGAATCAAGTTTCCAATTTCTTTTTTCGTTATCATTTGCATTGGATTGCACAGATAATGAAGGTTGAAATACGCACGTGCTGTAGCACATTTCGATTTTATCTTTGTCTAATTTGAGCAACATTTGCAAGCGAGAGCAACGTTAGTGGTTGTCGTCAGTATCTCTTTGTACCATTTTACCTAAAACAGTCTCCGGCTGGAATTACTTTATCAGTATTTTAATTGATATTGAGGCATCATATACACAAATACAACCAATAACACCAGGCTGTTATCCCTCGTTTGCTTACTCATGGGTCTATTAAACTTTATGAATATCAGAGATTAAGATTATGTTAACTTTTGTATCATATCTGGCTGAACAAATATCATTTTGAAGCATGATGAGCTGGAAGTCAATATTTTGCATCACAATATAAGCTAATGTCTTCTATGACAGTTGGCAAATAACCATCCATATTTGACTTTAATTAGTTCATGTGTTATGGGCTTGGAATCACTTTTGGAATCTACAAATGTTTGTTTCCAAGATAACAATTCCACAAATGAAGCAAGAACAAAAACTGAAAAGAACATTCAATATTGAAAAATATTATAAATAACCAGCACAGTCTTTGCTGTATATATATATATATATATATATATATATATATATATATATATATATATATATGATATACAACTAAGTAAAGATGATATACAAAGAAATAATATAAACGGTTGCTCAGTGATGAACGTTGGTGCCTTTCATTGATTGTAAATATCAAATCTCATTGCCAAATAGCTATCATTGTAATACTGTTAAACCGTTTCCAATTGCAAAGTGATGATGTACAGTCTATTTGAAAAATAGGTACAAATTAATTGAAAAATGAGTAAGTACAATTCTTTGGAAATGAGAGGAAATCGCAAACACAAAACTTATGTTATAGTTTCAGTAACTTCATAAATATAAATCTATCGGCGTTGAAACGAATCTCGAAATATACCATTATAAGATTATACCAACCATCTCAACCATGAAACAGTAAAAAATGAAGATCTAAATCTCACAAAATATTCATCTATTGTATTGACTTCCGAAGCTGATTTCCTCAAAAATGCTGGTAAAAAAGTTGTTACCGCGATTGTTCCTTTTAATTTGAACATACATATCACTTCTACTAGAAACAGTATAATAGCTTGTTATCAGCAAGTTCCCATTGTAGAATCTGTGAGTTTATATAATTATGGCTAAGTTATGCCAATGTTAAAGAGCCATATATTGTTATTTGCAGGAGCTCCACGTATTTTGCTATCCAACGGAAATGATGGCGTATAAACAACGCCAATGACAGACAGTAAAATGTCTGCAATCTTATATTGATGCATAAAGAGCCTATTTAGTATCTGACTGAATACAATAACTACATCATTTATGCTAAAACAACTCCATAACATTTATACTTAGTTTACATATACATATAGCACCAACTCACCCAGTACCATTTTGGTATTTTAAACCGTTCTACAGAGAGTGAAACATCAAAGAAATGAGTACTTGTTTTATTAGTCTAAGTGTTGTTACTCGAAAAAGTGCAATGTTATTAATGTTCATGATATTTTTAGGTGCTGAGTTCCCATGAAATAAGTATTGCAATATAATTATTTGATCATTATCTTGTTACGACATTTTGGTCTGAAACTAGGTAACAGAAATATGCGAAAGAAATGTTTTGTAAAATTCAACAAACAATTTATGATATTAGAATAATAAAATGAGAGTCAAAGGTCAATTACAGCATTGTCAATTTAATCAGAAATAATTTTAAATATTCTATTACAAATAAAAAATTGTATGAAGGTCAGAGGTAATTATAGTGTTTATGTACCAGTAGTTTTGACTGTACTATGGTGATGATTTTCCATAATATCTTTGAAAGATTCCTCAATATTTCCAGAAAAGTTTTAGTCCAAAAGTTAAACGTCGGTCTTTTAGTTCCAATAAAAAATTGAATTGAATACATTATAACGGTCCACAACTTAACGTGATTCTCCAGACTCATATTTAAAACGGAACGGTGGCTTTGTTATAATATCTATTGATGTACAAACTGTTCCATCAACTATATATCAACCAAATACATTGAATACGGGTCCTTTGTAAAGGTAAAATCCACAACAATAACATTATGAAGTTCATTAGCAACGACAAGTATTTAACTCATATTCAAGCCAACATCTTCAAAACATACAAGTCAAGTAGGTCAAATCTCAGCTCTTAACTATATACATAACAACTGGAAAACGTTTTAACCTACAACAAGAGAGAGACGATGAGTGATAGATAGATAGATAGATAGATAGATAGATAGATAGATAGATAGATAGATAGACAGACAGACAGATAGATAGATAGATAGATAGATAGATAGATAGATAGATAGATAGATAGATAGATAGATAGATAGATAGGTAGGTAGGTAGGTAGGTAGGTAGGTAGATAGATAGATAGACAGACAGACAGACAGACAGACAGACAGATAGATAGATAGATAGATAGATAGATAGATAGATAGATAGATAGATAGATAGATAGATAGATAGATAGATAGATAGATAGAAAGATAGATAGATAGATTGATAGATGCAACTGTCAGAACACATTATTTGTTATTTAAGTCTATGGAAATGATTATTCAATAATGTTCAAACGCGGTGTTGATAAATGTTGTAATACATTTATTTTCCTTGTGCCTTTCCTCAAAAAGTGTTTTGTTGCATAGACAACGGACAATTAGCAGTTTTAATCGTCCCCTGTCCCAATCGCGCAATACAAAAATTGAAATACATTAACTGTACAGCAGGTATGATGCTACTATAACTCGCAGAACTGCATCTAAACACACACACACACACACACACACATATATATATATATATATATATATATATATATATATATATATATATATATATATATATATATATATATATATATATATATATATATATATATATATATTAGCCTAAGCGCTTTCGACTCTTAATGAGTCTTTTTCAAAGGCAAATACAAAACATATGTACGATAAACAAATGAACACAAAAACGTTGTGTTTGTAAACCTCTCCATGGCTGTCTTCACATGTGCTAAAACTATAAATACAACCAGCTTGTATAGACTAGATGCGGAAACTGAAAACGTTGTATAATTCCCTAAAAGTCTACAAGCCAAAGCGACATCTATTTTTACTTTTTGTACATATGTAACGCAGATTATATCCCGGATATTTGATTCTATACCGGTTATTCTTATAGTAAAAATTGAAGGATAATAAGAAGATTTAGAAAATGTTAAATTTTACTAGTGCATAGTTTTCATTTTCTAGTCTTCTTGGTTTAGACCGCTTGGTTTCAATGTTCTAAGGCGGCGTATCCAGTATGATTCCTTTTCCTTCCTGGTTTCGTAACTCCAGCTGTGGTTGTTAGCAATAGCGATAAGTATTATATCACTGAAAGTGTGGCCAGCGGAGGAGAAGTGTTCTGCGACCGGGCTTTTGTACAGCTTTTTTTGTCCTCCAATCATATCTATGAAGGTTTATCCTTTTGTGTAGCTTTTCAGTTTCTCCGACGTACTGAAGGCCACAGATCTTACATGTGATGAGATAAATCACATTCTCTGTTTTGCACGTTTTGTTTGGACCATGTATGTTTAGTTTTTCTTTAGTCACTGTGCTAGTGAATGTCTTGGTCTCTATCATATGTTGACAGGTTTTGCATCTTTTATCGCCACAGGGTCCAGATTGACTAGGTTGGTTTTCACTAGCGATTGGCGTTAGCTTTGCCCTGACTAGGATGTCCTTTAGGTTCTTTGGTCTCCGGTAAGCTACTACAGGTTTGTTCGGAAGTATTAGGTATAGTATTTCTTGAGTTTGCACGGTTGGCCAGTGGTTTGCGATAATTTTACCTACTTTGGGATTGTCTGAGTGATAGGTCAGAATAAATGGTATCCTATCAACCTTTTCTTTCTGTCCATATCTGAGTAGTCATCACGATTTGTTTTTTGGCATTTGGATTGCCTCCGCAATCAGGTCTTTGTCGTAGCCTCGGTAAATTAAATGTTTAGCCAGCTCTTTAGACCTTTCTAGGAATCTTTCATCGTCGGAGCAAATTCTGCGGTACCTCAGTGCCTGGCTATATGGAATGTTCTTAATGTAGTGTTTTGGATGACAGCTGGTTGGGAGGAGATACTGGTGTTTGTCGGTTGGTTGTCCTGGTATAGTGATTAAATGCGCATTTCAAATGAATAATGGGAAATGGCAAACCTTACCGGGTAACTTCCCAATATCATGTGTATGAGTATATTGGCCTGCAAAACTTCTCTCCAAATATTTTACTTACCGCTCTTTACAAAACACCTCCCTGAAATAAACAAAACAAACAAAACAGAAACAATATCAACATTAATATAAATACAAACATGAGTGTAAATAAAGACAGTCTTGTTAAAATATTATCCCGTGTCATATGACTATTTAAATAATGATTGTATGGATAATAAAACAAAGAAATACATCCATGATTAGGCATGTTTCATTTGATATACAAAATAAATATTCCAGCATTTTGGTTTTTGAGCTGAAAAATATTGCTCACGGAAACAATTTAACATATATGTAGCAGGAACGTAATTTTAATTGCTTAACCTAGTATTATGAGTATTACTGTGTAGAATATAAATGATATTAGATAATTATACCGTTATGTTTTTAAATCATATCATGTCTTTCTTATTGACCGACATATGCAGAAACGCAATACAAATTAATTTATGGATATGTCAACATATTAATTTAGTGTATCAATCTCCGGTGCCCTTTCATATGACCCTTCATCAGAGGAAATGAACCGTTTGTCATTAGAAAAATGTGAAATAAATTAATTATGTAAATATGATTCACAAATTCGCTGAGAAATACATGCCATTTCTTTTGCTTCTAACATGCCTTCAAAATGATGACTACAAATACAAGAAAGAACTTCTGCAATTGTCTCTTTAATAGACATCATTTTGTAATCAGCATTTCTCTGAAACAAATGTTTTACGTTAAATCAACTCCACGGGAAATGTTATTGAGTTTAAATATTTATAAATCAAGCACATTTCCAAAGTCATTTCCGTCAGTATTAGAACGTTTTTATACCAACAACTAAGATCTACTATCGTCAGCACAATAACAGACAAGAATTCATCACTGTTTGATGGCTTTTCTAGAAAAAACTATTGGACATCAGTAATATCAGGAAATTAGTGACATTTCTAAGTGCAGTTTCTGCAACAAATTTGTCTCTACTATAATTGCTCCATATATACCTGAAAACATGTTCATAAACAAAGAGACGTCACATATGCAAATGCAATAAAATTGTTATGTACGTCTATTAGTTTTGATATTTTTTTGTTCATGGCTGTAAATTATAGCAGTTATCTATAATTGAATTTCGTGTACGTGAATATGTTCCTTTTAAAGATATTGAGAGTTTAAGGTTGGATGCTTATCTATTTGTTTACATCTACTGCTAATAATAATATACACGTAGACATGTTTGCGACTGTTTTCCATTGTACTGGTAGGTCCGGCAGTGCTTTTAAAGAATTAAGCTATTTTCCATTGAATGGGTTATATCATGTGGTTTCTTCACGATGTGGATATTTACAAATTGTCACGTAACAAGACGTAGCAGATTGAGTTTTCTACTTATTTATACCTGCATATAAAGATTCAAGGCAGAAATATTTTTTCAATCTTGATATCTAGTTAAAACATCTAGTCTTCAGACTTTTTATGTAGTATTTAGATATTATTTGACTGAATAAAAACTTTGTGTGGATTATTCAGTGGAAACAGAATTCGCTTATTGGACTACAAGGTTTAGAAATTGCAAAGACATTGCAAGTGAAAAGGTAAAATTATTTTTCAAGTGGTCTGCATCTAAACAGATTGCAAAAGATTAAGCAAAACTTTGACAACTTATATCAATCGAGGGGTTCAATAACTGCGGTCTTGGTGGCTTCAATATTTACCTTGATGAACACCAGGCAGACACTTTATAAAACGCTGCTTGTACAACTGACGACGATTCCTTGACTCAAGCAATTTTATTTGTCAATACGTTTTCCGTATAGCAGTCGGTTAATATGAAACCACCCCAGTCTCAAGCAGGTACTTATAAGTTTCAGTTAGGTACAAATGATAAGAAATAAACGTCTGATGAGACTGATCAGAAATCTTTATCTCATCCTACGTGCACTTATTTAAAAAAAATGTGGTATGTCAGTTTTAATTGCTATAAATTTACAAATAAGCTACAGAATATGGAGAGTTATTCCAAACAAAACTTAGTAAAACAAGCACACATGTAAAAGTCAGAGCAGTGACCTCTTTGCGCATTTAGAGTGCTCATTTGTTGCTAGGCATCCTAGACTATGAAAAAGTTGTGAGTAATCCACTTGTACCAAACCCAACCTGGAAACACCAAAAAAGCTAATTTACAACATACTCCTACATTTGACGAACCATTTAGCATAATAATGGTAATCTGTGGTGGTTACTCACATCAGGCAACCATACATGCTTACCATAATGTGTGCGTGGGCACGATTGCTAGAGGAAATTATTTTATGTAATATTAGGACTAAACCTATAATAAAAATCTTATTCTAGTTCTTGGCAATTTGTGGCCTTTCCAAATCCGTTCAATCTGACCAAGGCTCTAGCCGCTTATCAGGGAGCGTATCACAAATTATGTATGAAATTCCTCTGCATATCAGCCTGAAAGTCAGAGGTCATTGGAAAGATTTCATCAGACTTTAAATAATGTTTTCGGTTATAAAGCTTTTATACCGGAAACGTTTTGTACAAAGATGTTCCTTTACTGCTTTTTGGAGGACATTAACTATGTCACTTTCACCCCTATAATAAATGATTCTGAAAGTTATGATGCGATAAATTGTAAGTTACTTTGTGACATGGCATTTATGACAATATGGTACATGTTTAACACTAACCTACTGATAATTATGGAATCTGTAAGTTTGATTTAATTTATGTCAAAAACAATTTTACAAGCTGATCAGAATACATAACGTGACTTAATATCCATTGTGGCACCTCTTCTGGTTTTGACAGAAAATAATGTTTGTTCCAAGTTCTTCGATATGGTATCAGTACAGGTGCGAATTGCAAAGATAATGGTAGACAGTGTTTAAATTACCTACTTATTAAAAGCATGTAATTTACAAACATGCTAATTTGCAATAAATTTACTGAGGAAGAAATTACAAAAAGACAGACCCAAAGCTCCAGAATTCCGTGCAAAATTTGGTATATGCAGGTTATGACAGTGTTAGATGTATTTACACATATCTACCATAATAGTGAATTTATACCTGTCCAATGTAAACTTAAAGAAACAACAAACAAGAAATCTTAACTATGCTATGCCTTACTTTGTACATATTAGTGTAAATGCATTATTAAGAGATATATAAATATATTTTACTTACCTAATTTTATTGAGTTCCTCCCTAGCATGAAAAAGAAAACATCTGAATTAATATTAATACATCCAATCAGTGGAAATAACATATTACCTCGAATAGACTATAATCGTTTCAAATACAGATTTTTGTGGACTATAGTGGATAGAAGTAACTATATTGCTAAATTTATTACATCTGAGACTTGAAACAAGGCTAGAGGCATTTACCTGTTTTCTATAGAGAATATTTAGGGTACCTGAATGTATTATGATGTATGTTGTGGAAATTGGATGTTACCATGTAATCGTATAATAATATCTACTAGTGTACAAAATTACAATTACTATAGTTATAATATATATTCCTACGTATATGTGATTAAACTGCTAGTGTTTATGGCTACAAAATCTTTTTTGTTTCATTTTTCTTTCATTGCTTTTAATTGCAATTACGTTTTGTCTCGGGTTAGGGATTCCATTTCTAGTAGTGAGATATATTTTTATCAAAAATTGTTAACTTACGACGCAATAGTAATACGTGAGAATTATCATTGAATCTGTCTTACTCATAATTCTGTCAACAGGTAGCTAAAATGATTGGTCAGTAGCAGGGACAAACTTTCTTTGCGTCCTCACAACAGAAAAACAACTTTTTTATGATTTTTTTTTCAGTGGAGTGACATTTGCCTTAGTGTGAAAATTAGCGTAGTAAGAGACCACATGATCAATCTCGAGAGACTTGAAATGAAGTCTGTAGTTCTAAATAGGCATATAAAATATTTTTTCGGACAATCATTCAAAACCTTGAAATAACAAGGTGTAATCTTTTCAATATTTTATTCTTCGTCTTACTTTTGTATTTAATAATTTCTTCCCCTGGAAACTCAACAGGCTGACTTTCCTATAAACATTCCGAAAGATATTCATGGAAATTTATTCTGAAATTATTCGGAAGCAAGGTGTCACGGTCTACCTAGGTGGTCGGATGCTTATCCAACTGACACTAATCCGGTGTTTGATCTCTGGGCAAACGCCACGAGCAAGAAGCAAAGCGAGACGTAGTCGCCAAAAGGTTCTTTGTGCAGAACAGGACATCGTAAATTACACCTGGGTGCTAATCCTTTAAAAGGACATCAAAAGAGCCATTTCTAATAAAATGGTAGGCAACTTATATTGACAGTTCCGCTGATTTACAACTTGGGAATGGTTAGTCCACCGCATCCAATCAGAATTAAGCTAGTGGGTGGGCATACCTCTAAGTTTCGAGGATATAAAACTGACTCCATTCCAGAATTATTTAGTAGACCGAGGCAGATTACTAGGTGATTGAACGATTAAGGCTACTGCGAGATACGCACTCGTAAATTTGGCGTGAATCGCAGGAAAAGAGATTGTGAACAAAGCAAGCTTCAAAAAGGTAGATATTCGTTTAATTTTTGACTCACACATTGCAACGCCGTAACTGTAGGTAATAATAATAATATGTTTACGCAATTACTAATAGTATTGTTAGAATGAAGAATTACTTTGTAGAGTTTCATTTGTGTACTTATTTGAGATTTGTATTGGAGTTAGGAAATGATTGATGTAAGCAAGATTGTGAATGTATGTTTGAATATGTTCAGAGCATAGATAGTTGCATACTTATATATTTGTATGATTTGTGATGCAAAATAGATGTGTTGGATATTATGCATTGGTGTGAATCAATTATCGTTGCCTGTATACGAGTAATTAATATCGTGCTTTATGATGTCTTATTATGCTATGAATTTACATTGTGTTTGCCATTTATGAATGTATGAATATTTCGGTGGGAATGGATGCGTGACCCATGAAATTCGATAGCCTTATCTGATGATAAGTTAACCGGGTAGTGTGAGAGTATGTGCCAAGCAAAATGGTACACCCTCCTTGTGTTTTATAGGAAGCTTTCCGGGTGGGACAACTTCAGTTAGAAGGAGAGTCCCGAGAGTCTGAGAGAGAAGACTGAAGTAAGACTGTCGGTACAGTCCGGGTCGACGGATTGGAGTCGACTGTTCGACGAGGAAGTCGACGGGAAGGGAAGTGGAGGTGGAGAGGAAAATCGAAGGAGCAAAAGAGGAGTAGAAGTGGAGAGGAAAGTCGAAGGAGTAAAGGAGAAGTGCAGGAGAAATTTAAAGAGACAGATGAGTAGAACCAAGGACAGGGCGAAATTCTCACACTGAATCAGATGATGAAATAGGCACAAAAGGCTCGAGCGATTGGGAAGCTCGCATGTTGAAATATTATTATTAATTAAATTGTTTTATTTAATTCCATCCCTTTGTACTTTTGTATTTATCTGTTTAATTTTACCCTTTAGTACTTTTGGATTTAACTGTCGTCATTGCTGACTGCAGGCTCAGAACCATATTCACCTACTTAACTTCTGAACCATAATCGAGCCTGGATGGGTGCCATACCTAAATAAATATTGAGAACACCCCACCCCATTTTCATATAACCAAAACCATACACGGGTATAAAAATAATTAATTAAACCCCATAACACTCTAGGGTATAACTAAACCCAATTGTAACACAAGGACTACTGATTAAAGTGAGGAATTATTGTTATTCATACATTGGACCACATCTGACGTCATCGCCTTCCATATATATACGTAGTCGGGACTCAAACCTGGATTCTTATAGGACTATTTAGTGATAGGAATTACGTTTTCATTCTTAGTATCCAATTTTGATTATATTCACCGATTGTAAATCCTATTTACCAATTTTCACATTGTTTTCTAGGGAAATAAATTGTTCTGTTAAAATGTATAAAGCTTGTTGGTTTTCACTATTTTCTTTGCTACAAAGTACGAACTTTGTCACGTAACTATATATATATATATATATATATATATATATATATATGGTCATGCGATATACACTGTTAAAATTCAACGTAGCCTTTCACTATCTAGTATAAATACAATTTGTTTTTAAAAAATTCAATTTTTTAAAGAAAAGAAATATTCATAGCGCGTAACCATATTGATCATTTCCGTATTTATAAGAAAAGATGTTTTACAGACACATAAGCATTACAAATTGGTGAACAAGAAGAATACAAGATTTCATTGGTGTTTTCCCAACTTTTGTTTCCCAAAATGAGAATTGGACGTTTGTTATGTACTGGTTGTTATAATATAAATAAATCTGTTGATATCAATATTTCATCATGATATAAAAACGTATATATAAACAATGAAGTATAAATATTCATATTTAATCAGAGATAAAAGATAACAGATGTTTTATTCTACTCCTTCTTGATATTTTCCGCTAGGTCTATAAGATGTTAATAATATCAGAGATTCTATGCATTTATTTTTGTTATTCTTTGATGCCTTAATATGTGATAAGTAGGCTGCAAACGATGCGCAATATAAAAGATGGAATATCTACTCAGGCATTTGTAAACATATCCTTCACGTTTGAATCCAACTCAGTTTTATTAAATTCAAGAAATGTTCATATATACATCTGGAATTAAACAAACAGTATATTTTTAGATGCAGCGCAGTTGATATCTAAGAATGACACAAACATGTTACAACATAATTGGGATTCATGGTGTGATCTCATTTAATTTGCCCACATCATATTTTGGAGCTTAAACATACGACGTATTTTACGAGAGTTAAGTTCCACATTATATTTCCAATACAACAAGGATATATGGTAAAGATAATTGAAATTAAGATTTTAAATCCTGCTTTTATGCACACTCAAAATGTGCAACCATTGCAGCGCAAGAATTGAAGTGCATGTCACTGTGCAGAAAATATAAATAAAGGAACGTACATCTGCGGTACAGCAGGTAAAATATATAACATAAGTTTTCATGGCGATAGCTTCACTTACACATACTCAACAAATATAGAATATCTATAACAATTCCATTTTAAAATTAAGTAAAAAAACAAACAAAACAATATAGCTAAGTTTTACCCTTACCTTTTTCTGTTTATTTGCTCTCAAAAAGGAAGGACAAGATCAGCTTAAATATCTTTGCATGTTGACTAGCATACGATGGTTTCAAATACGGAGTTAGCCCTCTAATAAAACTAAAAGTCAGTCGACCTCTCTATTTGTTATATTTGAAACGTAGACGATAAATAAGATCATAATATTAGACACCGGAATGTAATATGGTGCAAGTGGTGTTACTATGTAATCCCAGAACGTTATCTAATCTGCGGGAAGCAAATAATCTGATTTTGTAGAAATATATATCTATATACTTGCAACATATATTGCAGAATTCAGAAATGCAAATCAAATGAAGTTTTATATTTTGTTAGTATATTTATATGATGTAATGATCTTAAATTACATATTCTCTAAGAAACAGGATATAACTCTTCACTACCAACACCATTTTCCGAATTACTAAAAAAATGTATAGATTTTTGCTAGCATAAATGGAAAATTTTACCAGCAGCAAATTTTATTATTCAAACTAATTGCGCGTGGCACGAATACCATATATCCTGATATATTCAAATAACCGCCAAACGAAGTGAAGGACCAAAAGGAACACCAATGAAAGGTTTGCAATGTCTCATGGAGACATGGAGACATGATTTATTCCAATATCTCTCAGAGAAGCAAATAAATGTTTATGACGGGATAAGTATATAAGACATGTTAATGTTTTAATTGCACATATAACAAACACTCTCCAAAGTAAGTTTCCTGATATATTTGAAACATTTCTTAACATTATGATGGGTCCGAAAATTTGTGAACAATAAGATGCATGATTTCTTTTGAATGAATGCCACCGATATAAAGGTGTATGTGCGATAATGTATTTTTAATTATGATACTTACTCCTTTTCCGAGATATCCTTCCTAGAAAGAAAACCAATTTTCTACATAAATATACATAGCAACATCAGTGAGAGCAAATACATTGATGTTAATAGTTGACTATGTTGTTAGTGTTTCAAATTTGCCGTGTGTGACTGAAATAAGAGTAGTAAATCTAGCATTAGATTAATCGTTTGTCAAACAACTTTATTTTAATCCTTTTCTTTGTTGTTGTTGTTGTTGGGCTTAACGCCATTTTTCAGCACACGATAGGCTATTCATGGCGGCCAGTATTAATGGTGGAGGAAGAAACCGGGAAATCACCGGAAAGAACCACCGACCCACGAGAAGCTACTGGCAAGCTTTCTCACATATCCACATTCGCCGAATCCTAGACTCGAACACACGCAGACAGAGGTGAGATGGCAATGATCCCTAACGGACAGCGCTTTAGACCACTCGGCCACTCGGGGCCCCAATCCTTTTCTTTAAAGCCACCGTTGCATGAAGAGCATGCAGAACATGCAGAATCATTAAAACCTTAACGACAAACTGATTTGAAGGAATATGCAAGAACATCTCGTGAAAATATATAATATGGCTAACAAAGCGACATAAGTGAATAATTATGAAAGCATAATATGAAAATGGTTTTCATTGATCGTTATACGTTCATTTTGTAGAGGAGAAGCAAGCATTAGTAAGTGGCGTAAATAATTCCTGGCGACTTTAGAATGATATGTTATATAATATAATTAAGCTGTGATAACATGGATTCTATCAAATACTCGTATATGGTCTTTCACTTGCAGTTGATCTTTTAATTGATGAAACTAACGAATTTATTAATATAATCAGGCATGGCGTGGGGAGTCAATTTGCATGTTATATGTCCTTATATAAATATTAAATAGTGTTAGATAAATGCATTAAATGATCTTGTAATATTTCCTATATAATAAGTATCAACTGCGACATACGATCCGCAGAATACATTTTATGTTAAGTGCTGTATGGGCTTCTAATTGATTTAGGATATCGGGCCCTCGTGAAGAATTAACATTTCAGTACTTTGAAGAGATGACAAACATATTTGTTTAATATCTGTCGCATGTTACCATTTTTTCTCTTGCTCAACAAAAGAAAATCCATTATCAAAATTATGATTTAAAAAGACATTTTTTTAGATTGAGTATGTTTTCCTCTTATTCCGGTACACACTGTCAGTAGAGTAACAACTAGCAACAACGACTTGATCAATGAAATGTTTCACAACATAAGAAACACAAATCAATTGTTGTTAAAACAACTGAGAAAACTGTTGAAACAACTGAGAGAACCATGGTGAGGAGACATGCACTATGTACTAGTAAAATAATATGTTACGACCCTGGAGTTAAATACACATAACAGTCATTGTCCGAATATAACTAATATTTTAATTTTTGAGAACGTGATTTCATTAAATATTTTAATACATTTAGATTAAAAATGTCACCCTTTTCAATCATACAATTGGATGTTATGAGTTTCAACCGTTGCGTGAATTTGTAATAATATGTGAAGATGAAGATATGGAATAAACCCCCAAAGGAATTTCTCCGTAAATTATTCAAATGCAACCAGAGTAACAAGATAGGCCTTGCTTGTCACTTCTCAATTTTATGCAACTAGATCCATTCGACATTAATAATATGCACGATTATGTTTTGGACTTGTATTACGTTTCAGAACGAAATGTCAACATTTTGAACAATGGTGATATGAAAGTGACCTCAAAATTATCTTAGATAATTATTATCTGGCACTTATAAAAATACCGCCCATATTCGGACTGCACTCCCTAGAATGATACGCAAGTTGAAAATCAGTTCTATATTCCATCCACTTCCAACAGCAAATGACTTATTATATGAAGGAAAGTTAATGTCTTGATACAATCAAAACTACATGGAAACATACTTTGCAAAAATCTAGGGATAAATAATTACATTGCAACATAAGACCATCCATATGTTTCTAATATAATTATAGTTCACATCAAATCAAATAATATATTAGATTGAAATCACAGCTTGGCGCAAACACAAAATCTATCAAAATTATGTATATACTTTAAATTATGAAAGCGTTTATATACAATAGCATAAGTGGAACTATGTACAATGGTTTGTAAAATGATGTTTGATTCAGTTGTCAAAAAGATGCATTTACTTCAACATGTTTGCAATGAGACTTGAACTTAAATGAATTTGTGGATTAAATCAAGGAAATAGTAAACATGTGACAATAGAATCAGGTATTATGTTGACCTCAAGGTGAACCACATACATTTATCTTTGCTAAATGGTATCCCAAAATACAATACTTATTCCAGTTTTTCAATCAATTCCCTAGAAGTGAAAATGATCGACGTAAAAGTGAATAAAAACATGATAGTATAAATGAACTAGCATTACTTGTTGGCTATGTTATATTGTGCAAAATAGGTATTTGATACCACTTCAGCATAGAAGAAAAGTCTTTGAAATATATCTCATATCTAACTTTACCCCCTCCTTCATGTAAAGTTCAAGAAGAATCTTAGAGAAAATAATTACATTATTGAAAGTGTGGAACAGATAAGCAAAAGTAAAATACTAATGAATACGTAGACTAACTATAGTTAGAACAAATAATGTAAGATATACGTTAGCATGCATTGCTATTCATTGGCAATAACCTAGTCCCTGTATTAGAATTTATTCTATCTAGCATTCTGAAGAAAACATACGTTTTTGAGTAGGATGGATGTATTTTCAAGAATGATTTTTGAAAACGTATACATTACCTTCTTATGGAGAAATATATTCAGAATGTTTAAATGACGTTTTCATAATATAGATAATTATAAGTGGCGAAATATATTTTCGACAAGAACGGATAAAAGATGGTCAAAGCAAAAGTAGGAGTTTGCTTTGCACTCCATTGATGTTATTTAATGTTGCCTAAATATACACTGGTGTTAGATAAATATATATCTATGGTCATGCACTATATACTAGCAAAATAATATGTTACGACCCTATCATTAAATTACACGAGTGTTAAAATTATAATTGTTTTTTTAATTCCTTTTGTTTTATTTTTATTTCATTTTTATATCATTAAATATAATTATTATTATGATGATGATTATGTTCACCGGGTCTGATATTTTGTTAGAAACATTGTATTAATTTAGAAGTTAAATGAGACTCGTGTAAGCACAATTTTTGTACGACTGTTTTGTCATGTTAAGCAAACATTCGAAAATAGCTATGCAAATGATTGGTTATGAACATTTCATTACTAATAATACCTTTTGATTTTCTATACTACGTTGGTGATATTTCGAAATCTTGATGACTTCTTCATGCATGTATATGAAACGACGTGTTAGTTTGCTTCAAATGCTCAGGTACTTGCAAACTAGTTTAGAGTCATATTTTAACATGTTAGAGAGTCACATCATAACATTTTATAGAGTTTATAATACCGTGAGAAAAAGGTATTCATTTGTGCTGAAAAGAGCTGATCGTTCAAACGCCTGTAGAATACCATAACATGTGTTTTGTTATTGATTATAGCTGGACTTCATCTACCGTTAAAAGAAAAATTATATTCCCTGGAGAACTACACAACTGGCATTGGACAAAGACATTTACTGAAATTACTTCTAAATTGGAAACAAAAAACAATATAAATTGTTATTCACAGTAAACATTCTTGACATTTGTGTTAACCTTAGTCTGATGTCATCATTGTCAATTGAGAACTGTTTAGTCACATGACTTATGTGTTTTCACAATTATAGGACAAAGTTTTGGGTCTTTTTCATAAATCGTAAGTCTAGTTTCATATGCTTAACTTTCCACCGCGTTATCTATGGAAATAAATTACTTTTGTTAAAATTTACAAAGCTTGTTGTCTTCGCTCTTTTCTTTATGTTACTTTAAACGCGCCGATGCGTAACAACTATAATAGCAACTGCATCATAACGTCAACCAAATTCACTTTCGATTCAGTGATTTAGTGACATGTGGGAACTTAACAATTACAGATGCCTTTATTAATTACATGACGTTGAAGAAATAATAACAATTTCGTTTGAACCTTGTGCCATGTCACCCATCACAACTCAGCAGCAACAAAAATGCCATCAAAGGGATTAAATATAACCTGCAGCAATGTAAATCAATAGCATGACATTTGTGAAAATGTACATATGTTGCAGCGATCTATGAAGCCATTGTTATCTCCAGCGCTAGTTAAAACTACTTATTCCATATCCCTTATTTGCGGAAAAACAGTAAGAAAGCAATGCATGACATAAATTGCAAATATACAAATGAGTTTTAGTAGAAAGGAGTACCATATTACTACCTACGATGGAAGCAGATGTACAAACCAACAACAATGAAAACATCAGTGCAATGTTTGCAAGCGTATCTATTAATATAATATTTATTTTTTTGTTTTTATTCTAAGGAATCAAAACAGTATGCTAAGGCAATTTCATAAGATGCATTCATTGATTAAAATGAACAGATCAATATTGAATCAAAATTTTACAAATGATTTTTTTGCAAATGAAGTACAGAACATTTGACATTTATGTAAAAGAATTTATTCGTGTCTGTCTACCGTTGTAATAATGAATATTTTATATTCTGGATTGATCACAACACGGATGCTTTTTGAGTTTAACTCATTGAAATATTTACAAATTTCGAATTCATTTATATATACATTTGATATCTAAGAGAAAGTTCTTAAATACGATACAGTTTGTATCTGAATCTGACACAATCTGCATAGATAACAGTTCCAAAGGATTATCTGGACACATGCCACGAACTCATTTATTATCCACGGAATTACTTTTGGGGTCTAAGCAAAAGCAATTTATTTGAGATGCAAGTTCCACAAAAATCTCTCCAGTACACTTTATTTCAATGAAAACAAAATTGCCTGCAAAATAGCATGCAAAAGATATCTCTGGAATGCTATTAACATAATCACCCATAATAGTTTCGATGCCTTATTTAAAAAATACTTAGAATTGTAAAATTATACCAATTCTAATTTAAAATTCAGGAAATAAGAAACTGGAAACTTACAACATGCTTTTTACAACATGATAAACATAAATCTGTGTCAAAAAGTATCGGGAACAACAAACTTACTTCCTTTCATCGACCTCATTCCTTGAAAGAAACGAAACGTGTACTTTAGTGTATATACAATGTTACCGTGACAAACTAAAGCTTAATAAAATAAACATTGTTACATCATAGTTGCAAATACTGATTGAGTGGCTAATAAAATACAGAACTAAATCTATTTTTGAATGTATTTGCTTTGATCATCCAAAATTATTCATTGAAAGCTACTCAAAACATTTGAAGAAAACAGTTTTGAAACAAATATGCCAGAAAGGTGGTATAATATTGTCAACAAAGCCACTACGGGAGTAAATATGGTGACCAAATATTATGTGACCAAATATTAAACTGGCTATTATTAAGGAAAGAAAACAGATATAGGAAACAGTTTTATCAGAGTAGCCAACGTTCATCAGGTACAAGGTAAAAGGACGTTGTATTAAAATTTAATCTGAACTGCTGCACAAATCGAGATGAAGCAATTTGTCTGAAGAAGAAGCATAGTTCAGTGTTGATGATTTTGAATATGATATATAATATAATTACCTTGTAGAAATAATCTCAAAACGGTAAACCACATATCAATAATATAGGTCATTGTGGCAGAGTCCATTTAGTACAATATAGTGTAATAAGAAGGGGAATGTAAACAAGAATGGGTGCCCTATTGATTCAAGAAAACAAAAATTGTGTATATCATCCAGTGTGCTATTTTTTTATAATTAATTAACTCGGCACCAGAGAAATTACTCCACAATCAAAATAGAATGTTAGGTTTTAATATTGAGTTTGCAATTCTATGATGTGTATATTAGTTCATGTTTCGCTCCGATTGTTGTCTTTAGTGATCAATACCTTCCTTGCTTCAATGGTAAGATGAAAACAAATATCAGAGTTTATTAACATCAGACATGTTAAGCCTGTTAAATTATTATACAATTTAATAGTATATTCCCATTCACGTGTATATAAGTATTGTACTGGTTCATATATATCTTTTGTCATTAACAAAATTTAATCTCATGTAATATTTATGTCACATGTATATTTGACTAATAGTAAAAATAAAGTTTCATTGTATTTATCATTTTCTTCTTCATTAGTGTCATTGTTATGTACTTTTAATTTGTATTGTTTGGTGGTTAGGTATGTTTATAATTTAATTATATATTACTGTAATGTAACATTGCATGTAAGATATAATCTTGTCCAAAATCAATTTTATATTCAACTTGACCAGGGTTTTTAATTTTGTTATTTTATTTTGTAAACCAATAATACATACCTCTAACATTCGCTATGTATATAGGTTTAATATCAGGATCATTATTGATAGAAATAATTACGTTTATTTGGATCTGTATAGGATATTGGAAGTCCACTACAATTATCAGATGAGCCTGACATTGTCCAGGTTATATATTATAATTTTAGTAATAGATTTAGAATTATAGCAAACAGGCGTTTTGTAATCTTCAAGAACTTTCTAGAAGGTTCTTATCCATTAGGCAATGTTCTTCATAAAATGTTAAATTTGGCCTGTGGTCAATAAGATGACTATATAATCTTGTCACTAGAAAGATTTTTCATTCATGCTTAGGATCTAGCATAATACATTTGTAATATTGTTTTTGTTCAGTAAGTCATTTCACAGGAATGTATTTCTTCCAATTGTTCAATTCAAGTGAATTTTCTCTAGAAACAAAGTGTGCTCGTGAAAAAAGAATATTCTTGGTCAGAGAAATTAACTTAGATTTATAGTTTATTCAAACTGGGATTGTTTATTTGTTTTTCAGCAAAATATTGTTTATACAGCAACACTATTGAGGTTGCCACAATTAAATCAACATCAGCGTTGTACCTAATTTGGTTTTTACTAAACTTTATTCAGACGTTTAAATTATTAGGACTTGTGTTTGTAATTTTATGATTATTTTGGAATTTCATTCGCAATACCGCAGGTTCGTTTTCATTTTCACTTTGTATTCTAGAGAAATAACTTAGTTGTTGAAATTTGGAAGAACTATTACTGTTCACACTTTTCTATATATTATGTTGTAGCCCAGATACAATTATGCAGATGATGTTAGGGAAGACAAGTCTTTGAGTAATAATTTATTATTACCACAATTTTGAATCGCCAATGGACCTAACTTTACAATGAACGTTTTCCAGGGGCATTGTGCATATTTTTGACCCTTTACATACTTCTTCAATACTATACGTAGATATCATGCCTGTGACAAGCCATGAAATTAGATCACCGCGATGTTGAATGACATTTTAATTTATTTTATTTTTCTATACTCTAGTTTTGCTAGGGAGATGACAACAAATGTAGATTATAAAGGATATATATTTACTCATACATGATAAAAGTGATAGCAAGGATATTAAATGGATTGAAAGTCAGTACATTATTAGGACTTGTGCCTGTAAATCAAAGATTATTTGGTTATTTCATTGGCAATACCGTAAATTCTTTTATATTTTCTCTTTGTATTGTAAGGTAATAAATTATTATGTTGAATGTTGAATGTTACAGAGATAGCTTCTTTTTCTCTTTTCCGTAACTTATTTTAAGCAAAATAGACTAGCACAAGAATATTGGGGACTCGTCAGGGATATGAATTTGTCTAAAATATTTCATCTAAATTTGTTGTTGAAATTTACATTTACATTTACCTTGTTTTTGAATTTCCTAAGTTTCGGGTATTATATCACATTGTAAATATATGTAGTGAAACTAATAAGTTTTTATAATATCTACTAAGTTGGAGATCTTTATTTTAAATCCTAGACACCTTATACAGTGATAAATTACCTCAACTTGCTAGAAAGTATGATCTTTCTGAGGGAAAAAGCTTCGTTAACGAATTAAGGAATACAAACAAACTTGGTACAATATATAATGGAAAATAATTGCAGGGATAAAAGTGCTTGGGTTTTGTTTAAACAGTCTCTATTTGTTTTTTTTTATACAAGTTATGAAATTGAAATCAAAACGCAAGAATGAAAGCGAGTTAAGAACGTTTGAGCTTTAAGAGGGGAAAATGCAGATACAGAAAAAAAAACAAAATTAGATAAAGATTAAAGAGAGAAGAAAATGCAGTTGAAGAAAGATATAAAAGAGAAATAAACCGAATGAAATTGAAGAAAGAGGAACGAGACAAAATAAATGCAATCGCAGATGCTCATAGAAAAAGAAAAGGAAGAAATGGAATTGCAATTAGATTAAAATAATTAGAGCTTTCAAATAAACTGCAAGACCCAACTTTACATAAAGGTTCAGGATACTGATGTTACAAAGAATATTAATCTGTATCCTCTTTAAACAAAAGAAGAAATGGCTCTTTTCATTATTTGAAAGATGCTGAAACTTTTAATTGAACAATTTGAAGAAATAAATTATACTCTAAATGAACTAATGAACACAGCAATAATACAAACTGATTATGCTAAACCTTACGCGGAAATGAATAATCTTTCATGTGACAATATTATGGTTCCGATATTACACACATACAGGGAGAGAATACCATAATTTTGTTTTTGTCGTCTACAGAACAAAATAAAATAAAATCAATATTTCAGGTCAAGTAGAAAATTAATTTGATTTTGGACAAGGTTAACTCCAACATACAATCAACGCTACATTACAACAGCACATAATGACATAAAATTTAAAAAAAAATTACCAACCAAACAATGCAGATTAGATATACATAAAAGTATCAAGAACTACGGCACTTACTTCCTTTTCCCCATTTCCACCCTAAAATAGAAAACAATATTCCATAAATATGGATATAAATATAGAAATCGTTAGTCTCATTTCTTGCAAATAAAATATAATTCTTAAAATATCGATTTTTGTTTTGGTTTGCAAGAAAACGCTTCTTATTCTACTAGATGCATCGTAAGATGAAATAGCGTCAGGCGTATAATATCTTGAAAAATCCACGAACGAAATTACTAAGAATGGAAATAAAGTACCCTAATACAATAAGGGACCAACAAAAGTAACTAATAACACAAATATAGAAGTTGTCCTTTAAGGCAAAACACCAAAATCGATAAAGAAGTTGTAAATTTTTAATTTTGCATCTTGAGGAATTTTATGTTGATGAACAAATAAACATCCTTTACTTTCATTTATGGACGAAGCAAACTTATAATATTCATTTGCGAACGTGGCGTGTTTCTCTACATTGCATAATGTAATATATTCCCTAAAGATATATACAGGATCTTGCAAATTAGTATATCTATATAATAAGGTACAAATACTATTTCTCCGACTATCCGAAATATCGGTTGGTAACAAATGCAATCAAACACTGAATTCATAGTCACATATCTAATTTTAAAAATATTTTGTATTTATTAGAAGAAACTACTGCGTATATATGAAACATTTATATCACAAAGGCTCGTTTATTTAAATAACAGTCAGGTCCCCAATAATATAACATGTGCCTAAGTGGTCAATGAAACGACAGTTATTTAAATAATGTCATATTCACAATCTTACTCTCCTTTGCCAGGCTTGTCATTTGTTTTTGTTTATCTAGAGGTCACTTAGAGGGCAATAATATCGGATAGTGTATTCATTTCTTTAAACTTTACCTAGCCAAAGCTTCAATCTTAAAGGTAATTTGGAACATTACTAGGTACGTGATTGTGTGGTATTTCTTAAAATAACGTTCATTCTTTTAGTTTCAATTATTCGGAGATCTATCAGATCCAAAATGAGTATCACCTTGTTTAGTCATTGCAGAGTTCATGGTATAATTACTTTCGTTTAGTATATACACTGTCATATGTTTAGCACATTTACGTTTTTAAGATAAGAACATGTTGAGCATCATCATTATCAAAAAGCCAAATCATTCAGTAAATTAGTTTTGACCTGTGTGTCTATGTAGGTTTTCAAACTGTATGTGAAGTAAAAGGCGTCTTCATTGGTTAATATCGAAAAGAATAATGTGAGGTGTGATTAATACAGTTATGAGGCCGTAGCCTGCAAGTTGGTTGCAACATGCTTGGTACAATTTAAACTAAGAGATGGCTTGCGATTTAGAACGATTGTTAATTTAGTTTGTTATACATTGTCAGAAATGCAAGTAGTCTTCTCTTAATTGCGTTATGTAGAGTGTCTGCAAAAAGGTAGCTAATAACATGGGACTATTGCTGTGACAAAATACTAAATCGTTTCGACGGAACAAAATAAGTCTTATGGAAATTATAAGTGTTAAATGAGACATAATATTTCTTTTTTTAGTTTAATATAGACAATAGTACAGTATTAGGAATATGGGATTTAAACATGAAATAAATGGATATTATGAAGCTTGTGGTCATACACCAAGGATAGGCTATTGTACTATTATACTGGTGGGATACATTGGATGTGTATAAATGTTGAATAGGCATATGCTGGAGAAAAACAACAAACATACCCCTATTGTCACAGAAACATATATACTTGCTTGAAAGGAAAGCATTTGATAGACGTAAAGGGTATGTTACGGTATGAGGACTAACACCTGTCTTGTTTTGTTAGCCAGCACAAACTCTTACTAAGTGAGGTCTCGGTGTATGGTATGATATAGTATATATTGTTACGTATATGTGATTAAATTACTTTTGCTTAAGGTTTGAAATTCTTTTCATTTTACATTTATTTCATTGTATTTAATTGCAATGAATAATTTCTCGGTTCTAGGATTAAGACGAAGATGTAATACGTGAGAGTCAATATTTAGTTCGTCTTACCCTGGTAACAATATCAACAGGAAGTTAAAATAATTGGTAAGTATTATGGACATGCTTTCTTTGCGTGATCACTGTTTGTAAAAACCTTGTATATGATTGATTTTTTAAGTGGAATGACATTGACCTACGCTTTGAAAATTAGCGTAGTAAGAGACCACATGACCAATCTTGCGAGATTTGAAGTAATGTTTTGAGTTTAAATAAGCAATCCATATATTATTTCGGACAGAGTCATTCAAAACCTTGAAGGAACAATTTGTATTACTTTCAATTTGTTACCAGATTATTTTATTCTTCGTCTGATTTTTGGATTCAATAATTTATTCTCTTGGACACTCAACAAGTTGACTTTCTTAAAAAAACATTCTTAAAGATATTCGTGGAAGTTTATTCTGGAATTATTCGAAAACAAAGATTGAGATTCAAGTGAGGAATTCTTTATATTCATACATTGCACAATATCTGACGTCATCGCCCTCCATATTCGTACGTCGTCGGGACTCAAACATGGATTCTTATAGGACTATTTAGTGATAAGACTTGTGTTTTTATTCATAGAATCATATTCGGATTATATTCACAAACTGTAAGTCCTATTTACCAATTTTTACATTGTTGTCTAGGGAAATAAATTGTCTTGTTAAAATTTCCAAAGCTTGTTGGCTTTCACTCTTTTCTTTATTACTGAGTACGAGTCCTTGTCACGTAACAACATACTCAAACAATGTAACACAAAATCGAACATAAGAACTAAACTACTTCTACAATTGATACCGTACGGTATGTTGATTCAAAAACATTTTTACAAAACACGAATATTTTCTCATTATTTTATTCAGTCATCAATTTAATATTTAAAACTTAAAGATCACTAATTTATTTGGTTGCAATGAACACTGAGGATTATGCGTTCCATCAATATTCATATACACTTCCATAATGTCAAAAGAAAACGAACGGATATATAGCTATTTAATATCAATTTCCAAACTGCAAATGTTATATCTCCCTTTTATCCACCTCTCTCTCTCTCTCTCTCTCTCTCTCTCTCTCTCTCTCTCTCTCTCTCTCTCTCTCTCTATCTCTCTCTCTCTCTCTCTCTCTCTCTTAACGAGTGTGTTTTTATATGAATGTCCTTAGTGTGGCATCTCTTCGGTTCCCGCTAAACATAGTAAATAGTAAATATTAAATAGAAATTTCTCTTAACTACGAATAAAAGTAACAACATTTTGAACAGTTCTTCAAATACATCTAAACCTATCATCATACTATATTTGATAGTAACTAAGTGTCATACCATACTAATTGTCTTCCAGTACATGCTAAGGGAGTAAAGCCCAACAGAAAATCCGGAGACAGAGTCCCTAAGGCGACTTGTTGCTGCTTTTAGTGACATCTCGGCAACTCCTGCGACGTCGCTGGTGCCATGACGTATCGGCTTGTCCTTTCCCTTGGATCCATCAGCTGCGTGGAGAGGGGGAGTCAGTTGCATGGGCAACAGCTGATTCTCCATATAACCTTGCCCAGGCTTGCGTCCTGGAGAGGACACTCCAGCTTCGCTTCACAGCGTTGACACAACACGGGAAGCAACAGTTACCGGTTATAAGTCACCAATCGATTGGCGTAGAGTTAGGCGCCAGGGGTTACTTCCGACGGTGGGAGAGACCAATAGGTCTCATTGGACATCTATCGCCCGCCTTAAGCTGGGCAGCTCCAGCCAATAAGGTGCCGTCCCGCCACAGCTCGCCTGCCTTGCTGGGTGCGCAGGCCTTAAGATACGTGAGTAACTGACAAGCGGGCTGCAACTACAGCACCAAGAAAAAACAAAAGCAAAGCAGCAAGGAAATCAACAATCCTCAAGCTAGGTACCTGGAACGTCCGGATTATGCTGACAGGTCATTCAGATGATCTCCAGGCAATTAGTGATGTTCGAAAGACTTCAGTTATCAACGACGAACTCGCAAGACTCCATTTCGATATCGCCTCACTTCAAGAGACCCGGCTACCAGATTCTGCATCCCTCAGAGAAAAGAACTACACTTGCTTCTGGCAAGGAAAGAACACAGACGAAAGTTAGGGAGCATGGTGATGGTTTTGCTGTCAGAAACTCTGTGCTGGCTATGATAGAACCCTGCCAACAGGGAAACGAAAAACTGCTATCTCTTCGCCTCCACACCACAACCGGGCTAGTTAATCTAATCAATGTTTACGCTACCACACTCAGTTCCACAACAGATGCCAAGGATGCGTTTCACAACGAGCTCGACTCGCTCATCAAAAAAAAATCCAAAGGAAGAGAACTTGATATTACTGGGCGACTTCAACGCTAGGGTGGGTGCCGATCACGACTCCTGGCCTTTGTGTCTCGGCAAGTTTTGCATTGGGAAGATGAATGAAAACGGGCAACGTCTACTAGAAATGTGCTCGTACCACAACCTCAGTATCACCAATTCATTTTGTTTCAGACAAAAACCGCAGCACAAAGTGTTTTGGAGGCATCCCCGATCAAAACACTGGCATCAGCTGAACTCGATCATCACAAGACATTCAGCCATGAAGGATGTGCAGCATACTCGTACATTCCACAGCGCTGACTGCGACACCGATCTCACTCTAGTTTGCTGTAAATTTAAGCTTCAATCAAAGAAGATCCATCACTCTAGGCAAGTGGATAAACCACACATTGAAGTGAGCAAAATGTATTATCCAGACAAGGTTGAAGAATTTACCTACGCCCTCTCCAAGGCGTTCAGTTCAGAACCTCCCTACGGCAGTGCCAAAGAGAGATTGGGCAACATCAGATATACTGTGTACAGCGCAGCCACAATAATCTTTGGTAAGAAGCAGACAAAGAACAATCACTGGTTTGACGCCAATTCCACCACACTCATGTCAGCAATAGAAGAGCGTCGCAGTGCCCACCTGGAATAAAAGCGTTCATCCTGCGAAAGGACACTACATGCATATAGGTCAACCAGAAGCAAAGTGCAGAGGTTAGCAATGCAATGCGCCAATGAATACTGGCTTCTACTCTGTCAGAGCATCCAGTCAGCAGTAGACAACGGAAATATCAGAGGCATGTACAATGGCATAACGAAAGCAATGGGTCCAACGAAGAAAGTAAAAACTCCACTGAAGTCTTCTGCAGGCGATATCATTCACGACAAGCGCAAATAGATGGAGCGCTGGGTGGAATACTACACTGAACTGTATTCCAGAGAGAATAACGTGACCAACGATGCCCTCAACGCCATTGAAAACCTCCCTTGATTGACGAAACTAGATGAGAAACCTACTGAGGCAGAACTAGAGTTAGCCTTATAGAAACTGACTACAGGTAAAGCCGCAGAAAAAGGATGGCATCCCAGCAGAAGTCATCAAGAGTGGCGGCAGTGTGCTGTTCACACACCTTTATGATCTTCTCTGCCAGTGCTGGGATGAAGGTGCGGTGCCTCAGGACATGAGAGACGCCAACATTATAACTCTGTATAAGAACAAGGGCGACAGATGTGACTGCAACAACTACAGGGACATATCACTTGTCAGCATCGTGGTTAAAGTCTTCGCTAGAGTCATCCTGAACAGACTGCAGACGCTTGCCGACAGAGTGTATCCAGAGTCTCAGTGTGGGTTGCACGCAGAGAGGTCCACAATCGAAATGATCTTTTTCATCAGGCAATTGCAAGAAAAGTGCAGGGAACAACACAGACCCCTCTTCCTGCATTTTATAGACCTCACCAAAGCATTCGATCTAGTCAGCAGAGACGGACTCTTTAAAATCCTGACGAAGATTGGATGCCCTCCAAAGCTGTTAAGCATGGTCCAGTCCTTCCATGATGAAAGGCAAAGTGCAGTATGATGGCTCATCGTCCGAACCAGTCAACATCCACAGCGGAGTTTGGCATCTTCTTCGCTATCCTGCTTAAGTACGCCTTTGGGACGTCCACAGAATGGATCTACCTGCACACGCGTTCAAACAGCAGACTGTTCAACCTGGCACGACTGAGGACAGTGAGCAAAGTAAGGAAAGCAACCATTAGGGACATGCTCTTTGCAGATTATGCTGCTATAGTCACTCGCACAGAAGCTGAACTACAACGCCTGATGGACCGCTTTGCTAAAGCATGTGATGAATCCGGGTTGACCATCAGCCTAAAGAAAACCAACGTGATGGCTCAGGACGCAGACCCTCCTAGCATAATCATCAACAACTACAAACTAGAAATAGTCAGTGAGTTAACTTACCTTGGCTCTACCATCACCAACAATCTCTCACTCGATGCCGAGATCAATAAGCGGACTGGAAAGGCGTCAACAACTCTCTCTAGATTGTCGCAGAGAGTGTGGAACAACATCAAGCTGACATTGAACATTAAGATCTCTGTGTACCATGCCTTCGTGCTTAGCACTCTCCTGTACGCCAGCGAAACTTGGACCCTGTACGCCTCTCAGGAGAAACGACTGAGTGCCTTTCACATGCGTTGTCTCCGTTGCATACTCGGGATCACCTGGAACGATCGTGTGACAAACAACGAGGTGCTTCAACAGGTCAAAATTCCGAGCATGGTCACACTCCTCCGCGAACGTCGCATCACATGGCTTGGCCATGTGCGTCTACTGGATGATGGATGGATCCCCAAAGGCCTTCTCTACTCTAAGCTTTCCTCAGGCAGAAGATCAATCGGATGGCTACATCTTCGCTTGAAGTATGTCTGCAAGCATGATATGAAAGCTCTTGGGATCGAGGTCAACAGCTGGGAAGAGCTTGCCCTCGACAAGTCCATGCTCTGTTCACAGGTCTGAAAGCCAGCGAGGAAAAGGTACGACAGCTCGCCGATGAGAAAAAGTCTCAGAGGAAGGGGATGCAGTTCCAACCAAGACCTGACTAAAATTTCAAGTGTAGCAACTGCAGCAAGGATTGCCACTCCCGTGTGGGGCTTTATAGCCACATACGACGCTGCACAACTACAAACTCGGACACCTTTCATGGGCGCATTTCCATCGTCTCTCGAGACTAACGGAAGCCAACAACAACATTGATCAGCATTAACTAACCGTATTCTGGATAAATAAATAAATCAAATTTAAATCTTAAATTTTATAGTATTTGCCAAAACTCATAGTCAACTAATTCCCAGAAGACAATAAGTGTTAATCTTCAGTTCAAGGTAGTTGAAGTGATCACAATTGACTTAGGTCTGCCTCTTTGCAAATACATTGTTAATTTCATACGCAGATTTATAGAGTTGATTCGGGAAACATGGTAAAAGTTCGTGCCAAAAAATGAGTATATATATATGGATTGTCCCTGTGTAGTACTCCATACATAACTTGACCATGTATTGACAGCAATTTTCCGACATGAGTCCACCGTCAACCTTGATGTTTTATAACTTATAAAAACATACTAACGCAACTGATCGAGATGGCAATGAAGCATTACATTAGGATTAGGTTGTTCCCTAGCAACATATATCTATTTGGCTGCAATCAGCAATTTAACAAATATAAACCATCTGACAAAAGTATTTATAGTATACCGCAGTTATCTAGTTCTCTAACTGATGAGTATGTGACAAAACATCATGCTTATTTTGTGTTCACACAGTTGTTATATTTGGGCTTAATGGTGTGTTATTTTTATTGTCAATTTGATTTAACAATATTATTATCAAAATGAGAGTAAATGTGGCGATAATTACATATAACAGTTCGGTAAATATTTCAAACTAATAACACCATTGTCTCTAAATAAAAGTAAATTAGATATTTAATGCATGGCTACGGCTCAGATACTAGCAGTTGGCTAACGCTTCAAGCGTGCTCAGTGTCAAAACAGCAAGGAAAGATAAATCAAACAACCAAATATCTCAGACTGGAGATAAAGATGTAAATTTATTTATTTTATAATGCAAATAACAATAATATAAGAAAATGATATATTGAAAAACAAAACTTCCAAAGATCGAAACTGTGAGAAAAGACGTTTTTTTAGTGAAACAGATCAAGTAAGAACACGCTTGTTGCATGGACTTGACATTATTCAAGCGGATAAATAATTTTCAGTTTTAAGCTTAAGAAACTCATAAAACCGAAATTTAGTTCAAAATTCGAAATGTTCTTTAACTGCTAAATTCCTGCAGAAAGCTTGATTAGCTTATTCAAGGTTATAAAGGACTGTAGTAAGCTTATCGTTAAAGCAAACACCCAGTTAAATAGCACAAAGGAATGTGAAATTCAAACAATACCTGACCGACTAATGCTGAGAACATGCTAATCTGAAGTCTCTGACTCATAAAAGAGCCAAATGTTAAGGTACATTATTAAAGACTAACTAATTTCAAGTAGGCAATATATTTAACAAAGAATGTGTTTTTCTACATAGTTACATAACATTTAATTGTTATTGATGCTATCCATTTTATATGCACGATCATTATAAAGTTTTAATTGAACTAATAGCTAGGCAAATCTGTATATAAAAGTCAGATTCACTTAATTGGCGCTTGAACTGTTATAATTATGTATTTTATACAGACCATTTAAATGTTATTATCTGTGTGTGATTTAGGGTTTTAACAATTTTAATCGAATTTCTAAGATGTCTCCACTGTGGCAGTTTATAGTGAAGTCTAGCACTGGGGCATTAAGTCGCAGACGTGTAGCAACATGTCAGACAAAGTCACATTATCCTGACACGAGGTCGACCAGTCCTAACACCGGCCTTTTAATGCTGAGCGCCAAATGATGCAGCTGCTAGTATCATTTGTATGATGATTCTTTTGGCATGTTTCAGCTTGGGTTCGAACCCATGACCTCGCTAATCTAAGGCTGACGCTGTAACCATTTATGTTGCCGGAGCAGTAAATAAATTTTATGGAGTATGATTCCTACCTGTAGTGGTTATTTTATAAAGATAAAAAAATATCTAATACCAGTAATGATTGTTTTGTCGTCGGCTATATATCTGTGTGGATAAGAGTTTTCTTTCATGTGGGGTTTCACAAATATCTCATGAATAATGTACAATGTATAGTAAATACCTTATAACTTTCAGGTGAAAATGTATCACACGAAGTAATCTTTACTATAATATATACATTTAACACAATTACCTTATATGTCCAAAATGTCTAATGGAATCTCTGCAAGAGAAAATGTAACAATCTTTTAGAACAATATCAATATTCCCATATTTGCCTTTTCCCCTAATCTCTCTCTCTCTCTCTCTCTCTCTCTCTCTCTCTCTCTCTCTCTCTCTCTCTCTCTCTCTCTCTCTCTCTCTCTCTCTCTCTCTCTCTCTCTCTCTCTCTCTCTCTCTCTCTCTCTCTCTCTCTCTCTCTCTCTCTCTCTCTCTCTCTCTCTCTCTCTCTCTCTCTCTCTCTCTCCTAAATATCAAACGATGAGGATTCTGAATAGCATTTATTTCAACAGTCCTACAATCAATATAATACAGTTGAGAGTTATATTAATGAGTCAACTATAGTTAATGTAGATTTTATTATTTTAAAACATGCAAAATAGTTAATGTATTACAAACCATAAATGCTTCCGTTCCTTTAGTTTAGACAAAATAATTTTATATGTACAAGCCCAATAAAGCTATAGTAACAGCTATAGGTAAAGCATTAAATACAACTTCAAGATTTACTGAGGTAACACAAGCATCGAACCAGTTTAAATCAGGCTACTGTAAAATGTTGAACATTTCGATTTCAGTTTAAGGTGTAATACTTACATCAATTTACTCAGTGCATCCCTGAAAATGAAAATTACATTAGAAATAAAAAGTTATATTACTCATTTAAACTTATTACAATATACAAAACAAGTTAAGTTTTGTATAATACACCAAATTCATCCACATTAAAATATTATTGTACCAGTGAATAATCATTTGATTAAGTAAATAAATTGTAATTAACAAGTAAATACAACAATAAGGCTGATTTTGCTTCCGGTATTAAGGCAAAAATGAGTGTTTTCAAATAAATAACATTAGTATAAAAAGATTGGACAATATTGGAGCCAGGATGTAAGTTAAATAACCGCCTAAAACATTGAAAGTTGTTATATTTATGAATTTCCAAATTAAAAGCTAATGATCTGAATATTTAACTCACAATCTATTGAGAAATTTCAGAGATGTATTATGGAGTATACTAGTTAAGTACAGTACGATTTTACGTAGGACAAGTACAAATTACAAATATAAATAACATATAATGAAATGAAGAGACATTAAACAATGAAATTTATAAGTTTATAACAATAGATTTCCCTCCGCCTGATTTTATGATGATATTAATACGAGTATTATTACATTTCCTGCCAAGTGAGTTTGTTGATGACAATATAACGTAATCAACATATCCTTCAATCCATTGGCCACACTTTCGTATATGGATCATAGGAAGCGAAGCTGCTAAAATATTATCATGAAACTTATTAATCAACAATGTATCCCGTATTAAGGTAGTGTGTATCAGGTATTATGACCTGTACTTGTATGCCATGCAAGGTGGACCTTGTCCGCAAGGTACACTTTGCTATTTTTCTCTTTTAATCAACATTTTGCAGTATATATCTCCTAAACCGTTTTATGTATTCTTAGGAAGAATGGTATTATTGTGGACCATTACCAGACGATTTATACGTTACAAAGCAAGCTGTTCTGTCTATACTGTTACAGATTATAACGGAATAAAATTCTTCAAATTACAATATATACAAACATATTTCCCAAGGTATAACTAAATGGGCCAATATCAATGGTTATTCACCAGATCATTCAACGGAGTTAAAACGTGGAGAACCTACTCAACTTATGTAATAGCAGAAACATTCTGCCTTTATGGTATTGAAGGGAAGTAGATCTTTACTTCTATGTACTCGTGAGATAAAACTAATTCATGTCACGTTAAAGTGCCTAAAGATATACTGATTGCAACATCAGCTGTTAGATCATCAGACCCTTTAGTCCTAAGGCCGGATTATTCTACACAACAAGGACAGTCCGTGTCTGCTGCCTTGATAGTCCTTGAAAGGGAACTTTGTTCCCACTTCCCTTTCATAATATGTCTTCTAATGTGTTGCAAGAGACATTCATAACATAAAATAACATAAATATATACATACATACATACACACATACATACATTCATACATACATACATACATACATACATACATACATACATACATACATACATACATACATACATACATACATACATACATACATACATACATACATACATACATACATACATACATACATACATACATACGTACGTACGTATGCTTGTATGCTTTATATGGACATAAGCTTACCAGCGACGAAGCTTAGAATATTTACAGGCAAGAAATATAAACGCCTAAAAATCGGAATAAAATAGTTTTGGCTTTGTAAGTGATCAAACAGCGGGCAGGTACGATATGGTTTATTCAGGTAATATCATATACGATATAATGCAGAGTCATTACATACAAATACAACCGTTATCCGATATGATAAAATAACCTATGCTGATTTGTTTTAAATATTGTATGTGTCCAAATTAGCTATCAAAATGATTAAAATAGTCTACGTATATCTCAACTCGTAACCAATTCACTGCATGTTCACTACTAAGAACCATAACTGAGTTATGTTTTCAAGTAAATTAAATAAGTCTAGTTCTTTATATGTTTTCGTACTTACTGGTAGAGTCACACAGAAAGTTTGCTTTACACTTAAATCCAATTAAGTATCTTTTAACCATTTATAGCATACTATGTTACAGTATGTGTGTATAAGAAAGGCAACTTGAAAAAATAAACCAACAGTACAATTAGTCTTATATGCCGCCCAAGCAAAGTCATGCTGAGGAGACTGCTAAACAGTCTAAAGCCACAGCAGAAACGATCACTGACGAGTGGCAGGCAGGTTTCAGAGCAGGGCGCAGCACAGCGAGAAGATTTTCAATCTTTGGTATTGTGTGAGAAGTACCTCCAACACAAGCAAGATCTCTACCACGTCCTAGTGGATTTAAAGAAGATATTTGACAGTATATGGCAAGCAGCCTTGTGGGCGACCATTAGACTGTGCAAGATCAACGCGAACCACATCAAAGTAATAGACCACGTGAATGACAAGGCCACCAGTACAGTATACGTGACAGCAGCATAAGGGACAGGTTTAGAACGACAGTCGAAATCAGACAAGGTTGTCTGCTCTCTCCCACTTTATGCAACATCTTTCTGGAGACAATCATGGTCGACATGCTTGAAAAGAATGAAGGGACAGACATCATCGGAGGCAGAAGAGTCATCAACTTATGTTTTGCCATCTACATTGATGGACTAGCAGGAAATGAGCAAAAATAGCTAGCTTATTAGATAGTCTCTGCAAGACCTCCGCAGCCTACGGCTTGGGAATCAATACAGAGAATACAAAACTGACAAACAACAACTCCAAGGGCATCAGTACGGACATCAGTGTCCAAGGTACGAAGCTAGAAACAGTCCATAGCTTCAAACGTTTGGGTTGGGGGAATTATAGCAGACGAAGGATCGAAGCCTAAATTACTCTCCAGAATTACGATTGCGCAGACAACAGCAGCGCTGACAAAATTGAAGCCCATCTGGAACGAGAAGAACATCATACTCAGTTCAAAGGTCAGACTGATGCACTCACTGGTTATCACCATATCTTTACACGCCCGTGAACCATGGACCATAACAACTGACTTAGAGTAAAGGATACAAGCCACAGAGATGAGATGCTTCCGAAAGATCCTCTTATCTCATACAAAGACCGTGTCATCAATGACTAAATATAGCAAAGAATCAGGCAAGCCATTGGGCCTCACAAAGACCTCCTGAAGACAGTGAAAATATTAAATTGCAGTGGTATGGGCATGTCTCATGATCATCAGGACTTGCAAAGACAATCCTGCAAGAAGATACTGTACAGTGAAGAAGAAAAAGAGGAAGTTAGAGAAAGAGGAAGGAAGACGGCACTCGATAGTGTACAGGTTTGACATTGAGTAATTCACGGTGAAAGACGCAGAATCGACAGGAACGGATGAAGCTGGTTGTTTGGTCTTGTGTGGTGCCCCAATGGTCTACCATACTTTGGGACTGATTATTATATATATATATATATATATATATATATATATATATATATATATATATATATATATATATATATATGTTGTTGGGCTTAACGCCATTTTTCAGCGCATGGTAGGCTATTCATGGCGGCCATTATTAATGGTGTGAGGAAGAAACCAGGAATTCACCGGAAAGAACCACCGACCCACGATATATATATATATATATATATATATATATATATATATATATATATATATATATATATATATATATATATATATATATATATATATATATACATATATATATATATAGTCGATTTATCGATTTATTCTTACTTATGTATTGAATAAAGCACATATTTCTTTAAATCTACACGTCCTGGTTTCTTTCTACAATATCATGCTATATAACAATATTTAGACCGAGATGATCCAGTATATAAAAGTAAACGTTAAGGTATGCAATGTTTTAATTTTTATTTAATTGAGGCGTTTGCTGCCAGTCTTCTGGGAACTAATACACACACATACACACACACACACATATATATATATATATATATATATATATATATATATATATATATATATATATATATATATATATATATATATATATATATATATATATATATATATATATATATATATATATATACCTATGTGTGTATTAGTTTTTTGACTGTGTCGGTGAAAGGAAATGTAATATTTAATGGGTCAATAATTGCACAAATATAGGTCATATGAATTGGAGAATGGTGTGTTTAAGGTGTGGGTCGAAAAGTTAGCAATATATGTACTACCAGGTGGGGGATACCTGTGGTATATATACAGACTCCTCATCATTTTTTGGCGTGACTGTTCTTCAGTAATTCTCTTCAATCCTGAACCATATTTGCTTTAAATTAACAATGTGTTTACGTAGATATAGCTAGCAATGAAACCATTGACAAATCCCAATTGAGTAAGAGCTATTTTTTTGTGCTTCTTTCCACATTGAAAATTCAATTCATATTTACTTGTGTTTAAAGTTCATAGAAAATTCATACCCGATCAAGGGATTTTCTTGAGTGTTGCCTGGATGAGACGTTGCTATTGATCTCGGACAAGGTCAAGTCTAACGTATGTCTGATTATTCTGGCCAATAAGAGGAACATGTCTGTAATAATTTTGATTGCTAGCAGAGCTGGCATTACGTTGATATCGGACGTTGTTATTGTTTTATTACGTTTACGAAAATTTACAGACCTTGTTCTCAGGAAACAAGAACTTTAAGTCCCTGCAGATCTTTGTAAAGCCAATAAAATGGTTTCCCAACTTTTGTCCATTATTTGATTTTTTTATCCACAACAGACACAATATAGACTTTGTATATTACTCGCTGGTTGCGTTTCATGACGTTGCTGCTTGCATTATTATCTTTTTTGAGTTTGTGACCTTGAAACGTAATCTGTTAATGTCCAAAGTGTTTGGTTTGGTTTGCACTGTTTGTCAGTTTTTCTTTCACATGTATATAGTATATGTTTTGTTTAAGTTATCAATAGAATTGATTATTCTTAAAGATTAGGAGAAATATTATGTAATAGCTCTAATGACCAAACGATCTATATGGCATTACGATGATCAAATTATATTACTGATACGTTGCTTCCACTGGAGCCTTATTAAATTACATTCAGTCGCTGAAAATGTACACATCGTATCGAAAGCACGTATCTTTAGCAACAAAATAAAAAATAATTGTACTTACTCCATTTCGGTATCCATGCTTATTACAGTTGATTTTGATTCTCTCTTTGTCACATTAACATCTGAAAAGATTTCTGGAAATGTTTCGACCATTTTAAAATTTTAAAATTGCACGAGTGGCAAGTGGTATGTACAAATATTTTGAGAAGAGTAAAGATACATGATAAACATATAGAAACATGAACGTCATAAAAATGAATATAGATTTATAATGTTCTTCCCTATAAGTGAAGTTAGTATTTAACAAAGAGAACGACCAAATGTTTCACGCAACAATACAATGTGCACCAAATATACATTTATGTAAGACAATGACCTTTACAATAAGTTGTTTTAAAAATACAAAACTGATTCATGCAACTCATAATTAAACCTTATATAATATATACTTCTCATGCTGTGAAACAACCAAGCTTATTCTATTATGTTCACTATACGAAAAATGGTGACAAATTTCAAAATCTATAGGAGAATAATAATTTTAATCACTCATTTGTCATCGTGCACTATTTAAATAGTCTTCAGTACATTATGGACGAAAGCATGTAAACCAAGTGTAGAAAAATTAAGCACTGGTGACTATCTGCCTGCAATGTTCAATCCATGTATTTTATCCATCGGTCATATCTTGTGGATAGGGGTCAAAATTTTTAACAACAGTTTTCCTCCTCCCATTCTTATGATTTGTTTATATCACTTTATATATATATATATATATATATATATATATATATATATATATATATATATATATATATATATATATATATATATATATATATATATATATATATATATATATATAAGCAACAACATACACACCAGCATAATGTCCAATATATGTACATAGTAGACAAAAAGGGAAAGTTTATATATATATATATATATATATATATATATATATATATATATATATATATATATATATATATATATAAAACAAGTAAAAGCAGCAAAGTACATTCCAGAGTATTGTGTCATATGCATTAAATCGTTTCTCAAGATACATAAGCCTTTTGTTTGCAAAGGAGCAGAGGACGTCACTAAATATTACAAGCATTTTATAAATCATTTGCAGAAATTATTTATGACCCATTAGGCCCAATATAATCTGCAGAAAATGATATTGAATAATGCAGTCAAAAGGACTTATATGTCTACCAACAAATTACATTTTTGTGAAAAATCTTTTCTGACGAATATTACAGAGCCTACGTACGTACCACAAACTATTAACAAAGTCGATGCGATAGACGGAGTTACCACATAGTGCATGCGTTCTACAACTGTGAATTTACACCGTTGGAAGAATTACAGTTGTGCTTCAAAACCGGCATGGGTATGATGGTCAGATGAGATAGTAAAGTCATCGAACGCAACAAAAGGTGTCATTTTGAACAACATGGAAAACTCCATGACATTCAGGTATGGTTTGTTGCAGTTCACTGAAACCTTGCAGGTTCTCAGTTCTAGCCTTTAACTAACTTGTAACAAAAGCCTTGCAACTAACAACATCGACCGTCGTTACAGTGCAGCCGCTGCCAAATCTAAAAAGTTCTCTTTGCTCACCCTCAAGAAATTTTTATGGATATTTACCATGGGTGATTCTTTGTCTTTTACCTGGAGTAGGCAAGCGAGCTGCACAACACCCATAAAGATAATCTGCTGTGGAAATATCAGTATAAATTTGTGGCCAAATTCGGATTTAACTTTACTGAACAAGACAAGTTCGTCCAGAGCGTTTATAATAAACTTAATTATTTAGTCTACACTCGCAATTTACAGTTATATTTGAGGTTGGGGATGCGTTTGCTGCCAGTCTTCTGGGAACTGAGGCTTTATTAATTATCTTAGATGCGCCACATATTCAAATGAATTCACATCTCAAAGCGGTAGCAAATAATGATTTTGGCAAAGACATATTCAAGCTCATGAATAATTATGTGTTCTGGAAACTATGGAGAAGCTGCCAAATTGAAACTGTGGACCTTACTTATATTACCAGCAACGTGTACAGGAACATAGGCGAGGCATCGCATGTTAACAATATATACTCCAGCGATTATCCGAAAGACCATTCACTGTTCACCATGTCGGAAGCTAGGTTATTCCTTTTGAACTAGAACTCTTCTGTTCACTCAGTGCGCATGCCCAACTTTGTATAATAAGACTATTGATACCCGTAATTTATCACATTGTTAATTTAATCAGCTGTAAATCAAGACATACTCACACGAGACCAGAGCAGAATTTCCCATATATGTGCCTATATCCATGGATAATATTTATGTTTTTTCCGTAAGATATGAACAAGTACGTATGTTGTTACATTTAATAACAAGTACGTATGTTGTTACATTTAATTTTGTTCATATAATTGGAAATGATAGATTGAATAATGTAAAAGCATCATATCTGTCTAACATTTTCCTTTGATATATAGATTTATTTAAAATATTGATGGTCAGTTCACTTTATGAAAATTTGTTTCTCGCAAAGATCAAAGCAATGCACATCAAGAAGTTATTATCTTGGTTATAACATGCAATGAGGCTCAGATACTATGACAGTTAGCTGCGCATACTCATAAGTTGCTGAAATGAATACAAACATAGAAAGCTCTTCAAGTCATATTTTTTGTTGATTTTGTAGAGTTGTGTCGTAGTTTTCCTTTTCACTTAACAGCACTAAAAAGGTTAAAGTATTTTTTAAATATAGAACTAACGAACAGAACAGAATAAAACTTAATGAAAAATAGCAATCAGGCTATACATTCATTGTATATGAGTGAAGGACAACTAATTCCTATTATATTCAAAGTCATCATGGTGCAGTATAAACAAGAGGAAAAAGTTGAAAGCTCTAAGAGAGAGAGAATAAAAGAGTTAATCGCTATTTCAAGTCAAGGAAGTATCTCAAGGAAAGTGAACAATGATTTCAATAGACATGATTCTCATATTTTTCATTTACTACATAAAGTCGCAAACGGTTGGAATGTAAAACCAGTATAAGTATCTATCCAGTCCTGCATTTCTAATTCGTTCATAATTTTACCAACCAGTTTGCTTAAATTATCACTTGTATTTTGTTCTTAATTTTATTGAATGTTGATGTTTCACAAAATTGAATAGTTTGTAACATTATTTCTTAACAAAAACACAGCCTATACACGTTGAATAATTCTCCCTAAAAGAATAAATATAAATCGCGACCCAAAGCATTGATTTAACATTTTCATACATTTTCTTCATGAATATATATTTTCATTCCGTCAACAAATTACAACAGGTAATTTTGGTTTGACATCCTTAATTACAAAATAAAGCAAACTTTATTCGGGAAACATTTAGATATTCCAATCGCTTTTAATATAACTCATTAAGGCACTAATTTTATCATTTATATTATTTAAACTTACATAATATAATCCTATAGTTTGATCGATTGCATGTATTAATTATTCCACGAACGCCATTGTTGATTACCTAGTACCTAGAAGTGATTAACTACTCGGAAGAGCTTCCCTCTCAAGGAGATAAAACAGCTTCCGGAAAGACCTTTTCCGTTGTGACAAGGTAAATGTGTCTCCAATGAATAATCAAACGATGGATTTTCTCCGATCGGGTCAACATTTATGCGTACTAGCAGGCGTGGAGCCCAGCATGAATCTTAGCGGTAATTATACTATCGCAGAAAGTAGCTCAAAACCGCGAAGCTACAACTGATAATTCAGAGCAAAACAGGAAGACTTAAAACATTCAACGTGAACATCAGCGATATTGTTTTGTAACTGCGAGGCTCTGTTGCAAAGAATCTGGCTTTACCAGCTGAGAACGAGAGTATGATATGAGGCCTACTGGTTAGTAGCTTGAAACAAATTTTGATTGATTTTCCATAGTCTGAAATAAACAACAAACGGATGCAATTTACTCTCGCCAATACACTATTATACAAAGTCAGTTAGTGCTCATCTCACAGACTCATAAGCTACATATATATTCTCAGATTATGCAGATATCAAGTTTCTAAATATATAAATGTTACACAACTTTAATTTAACATTCAGCGGTAAATGTAATTAAACAACACAAATAAGTGGGACAATTGCTTTAAACTGGCTCGGATGCAGCAGAATAAAAATGATAAAGCGAATTGAAAAAAAAAGTACGAACTAAAAGTGCTGTGAAGATTATATGCAATCAATGCGAAGACAATAGTTCTAGACTAGGATATTAAGCAAACTTAGAGAAATTAATGCCAACAGGGAGGAAAATCGGAAAAATAACGTCCACTGTGATAGGAAAAGAAAATTCCATTTCACATTACCTGTTATAAACTTGAAAAGCTTAACTACAAATAACCCAGATATTAAACAAATATTTATGCAGATAAATAGATTTAAAAGTGTTATATATTTACCTGCACGTGATTATAGTCGTTGGTACGGGATGGAATAAGATACTGGTGTCCCTGGATCAATATCCGCGAGAGAGACGACATCACATCATCAGTTTATGGAACGCGTGAACAGTGAGGGCAATGAGAAAGTTGAAATAACTCACATACAAATTAGAGAGGTATAACTAGAAAATTCTTGGTTTCACTGAAGTGCGCTGGAAACACTTTGACTAAATGGTGTTATATTTCTTTCTTCACAAAGGCATGGTTAACAGCATACCGCCCAGTCTACTGGAGCCTTGTTACCATCCGCCTGCAGGTAATTCCTTCTAACATAACAATCATACTGGTATATGCACCAACATTTGATTACGATGACAACGAACTTGACAACTCTATAACCAACTCAGAGAGCATAAGACAATTCACCTGTGAAGGATATTATGTTTGGACAAGGGGCTGGAATGGAAAAGTGAGAGTTAATTAACAAAGGATTGAGCGCCGAAACGAACATATTGATGACACAGAATGGCGTAAGTGCGTAGATAAAGGTCATTTATCAGACGCTGTAAATAGTCACTAGGACCAGACTACAAAATATAATTCAAACATTTGAAATACGATGCTACCGCTAAACTTTGGGGAGATGATACATTGACCTTTTAACTATCAAGAATTCCACAACATAATCCATCGCATCATCCGACCATACGAAAACCTCCCTGCCACTAAGAAACAATGCAAACTGAAGTGGGATGTTCTAATATCAAGATCATCTGGACTGCCAAAAACAATTTTGCGGGGCTGTAGGAGGGTTTAGAAGTTAAGGCAAACAATATATGTTCCTATCACAGTGGACGTTATTTTTCCAATTTTCCTCCCTGTTGGCATTAATTTCTCTAAGTTTGCTTAATATCCTAGTCTAGAACTATTGTCTTCGCATTGATTGCATATAATCTTCACAGCACTTTTAGTTCGTACTTTTTTTTTCAATTCGTTTTATCATTTTTACTCTGCTGCAATCGAGCCAGTTTAAAGCAATTGTCCCACTTATTTGTGTTGTTTAATTACATTTACCGCTGGGACGACAAATTAAAGAGTGGAACAGGCATGCGTTTTGTAGATTCCTAAAAAGGAGATGAAAATAAGGAAAGATGGAGAGAGTTGTTGTGGGATACATGATGATGATCATGATGATGAAATAAAATTATTTCGCTTTCTCGTCAAGCTTTGCATCGGCTAATAAGTTTGAGATCAGTCGCTTCTGTGACTAGAATTTGACTTCTCAGATTTAAGAATAAATAGTTTTCATATTATTTTACTTTTTCATTATCATTTTGTCATTATTTACCTTAGTACAGTTTGGAAGTCAGGTTGATCCTCTATGTTATGGTACATTCTTACCCACCTGAAAATCGGTGTTGCTCATTGAAGTGTTGATAAATCTAATAGGTGTTGGGTCTATTGTAGCTGATATCAGACTACCAAATATTATAAAGTCGCACGTTCTGGGAACGGTAGAGATTTAAAGTAAATTTGTTTGAATGTTTTATATAGGCCATCTTTCTTTTTAAATTATCTTTCTCTGATTTATTTTAATGTATTCTTTACACGAAACAGAGTCGTTTCCTACCAGTCTCAATTGCATGCATATATTTTATTTTACTACTATGTTTCATTTATTTGTTAATCAGTCGAGGACATGTCCAGCCCTTCTTTCTAGAAAGACACCTATTTGCTAACTTAATATTTTTTTCTCTCTCTCTTTCTTAGTGTATGTATATATATTAATATATATATATATATATATATATATTAATATATATATATATATAAATATATATATATATATATATATATATATATATATATATATATATATATATATATATACATATATATATATATATATATATATATATACAGAAGAATGTGTGATCGACTGATTATGATTATCGGATTTTATACATCAAGATCATTTTAGATTATTTTGGTCATTTTATGTTCCATTACCGTCTGGTCAATAGTGATACAATGTCCATGGGTTTGTACCTGCTCGTCACACCATTATTCAAAGTTATTTTTGTATTTGTTTGCCAAATATTTGGTCTCTACAAAACTAGGTTCATTGTGTCCTTTTTATCGTGATTTAATTTATTACTTATTTCCAAGTGCCTTAATTTTTTTCATTATCTATAATTACATTTGTTAAGAGAAGACTTGCCCTAATCTTGCGTTTATTATCAAGGTACAATTATGGTTTCTTTTCTCATTATATTTATCATGAATATGCCAAAGTATACGTTATTTGCTTAAGTTATTTTCATCGGGATTTAATGTATTCCTTAATTTCAAATGTCTTAAAAACTTCAGTATAAGTAAATGCAAACTGGTCTAGATATCGAATATCTAATACCATTATAATGTTTTTCTGATGTTTTTTATATTTTTTTATAGTTGAAGATTTTCCCCTATGTGAAATGTATTTTCACTGCCCCCCTCCACCTCCAAGGGTAGGGGTCAGCTGTGATGTGTGTGTGGTGAGCATGTTTGGGAAGTGAGCCGGAAATGGATATATCCCTAGTAAGGAATCGAGTAATGATGACTGTAAAAAGGGTGCAAGGGTGGGTGAGTGAGTAGATGCATTGATAAACTGGTGTTAGTTAACATATCAGATTGATAAAAGGGACAGTATATAAATTCCACCCAGTTTTTGTTGGTAGTTTTACTATAAGAAATTGTTTCTTCAAACGATAATAGCACATGTTTTCACCATTAATATCATTAATCATCGGACTCTACTTTCGTCGATAATCTAAACATTTTATTGAATTATGTAGATATGGATGGGATCCTCCTGAGAAAATGACGGTCACTGACAAGCTTAAATTATTCAACGATCCAAATTTAATTCCTGATATATACAGATATTATTCTGAATGTGAATATTTCTAGCATGTAAAGTTCGTAAGTTTATTTTGAACGAAATTTATTGCAAGCATGGATATATCACAGTGCTCTCTTGTGGAGTTATCTAAGCTGCAAAAAATAACCAATAACACAAATCGTAGTATTTTTAATAATGAAAACCTCTGTAATAATCATACAATAAAAGAGCTTTCGACATAAGTAAGGTCACATCATCCATCATTTGAAGGCGACATCCAAGACATTTTATTTGAATGTAAAGCTAATTATTAGAATTACTTTTTAATTTTTTACAATGGTTTATCTTTAGAACAATATTTTGATTTTCTTGTTTTTAAATTAATGTCAATGATAGTAGTTCCTGTTCTTTACTATGAGCTACAGTACTAGTCATAAAATGATCAACTTGTATATGGTTATAAAGGCAAAAGTCAAAGCCTTGTCGTCACAAAGAAGGTACACTTTAACATATCCGGTAGGAATTGTGCCTGAAAGTTACAATCAATATGTTCACGAACAGTGTCAATACATAGTGCAAGTATGTAGCAAATAAGCTAGACTAAAGCATGGATGTATTTGCATGTATTCAATTACGCTCCTTCAACATTAGGTCATATTTGAAGTAAATAACGTATTTTTTCCTTTGGATTTCCATGAGTCCTCCATACATTTGGAGAAATATGGATGGTTGATTGGCAGATTAATTGATTGTGTTTCGCAGCATTTCAATGCTTCCAGATGTTATATGTATGAATTATCAGGATCATACAACATGTGATACAACATAAAGATCACTTGTCCCAGTCTGTCCTTAGCATAAACATTAGCTAACATTTCACTGAAAACATATAGTAACAAGTCTAAAAGACAAGCAACTTACAAATCAATAGGAAACTAAAACGGTCCCCACATTAAATTGATTGTTAATTACATGTTCTGAATTGTTTGTTATATCATCTTACTTCTTTGAACCTTGAAACAAATTAAATCATAATCGGTAGAAAAGATAACGATAAGCAAAATAGTCTGATTCTTTCACGTAAAATAAATAATGAAGGTGACCAAGAATATCAGAGAAAGAGTGTGTGTGAGTGTGATTTAGAGTTTTAACGTAGCTTTAACAATTTTTCAGCGATATCGCCATGATGCATGCAGTGTGGCAGTTTATAGTGATGTCTTAGCACTGGGACATCATGCCGAAGACATGCAGCATGATGTCCCGCCCAATCATATTATCCTGACACCAGACCAACCAGTCCTAACCTCTTAATCGTTCTTAAAAAGTACTCATAAAGAAAAATAATCTAGTTAATCTAGTTAATCCCAACATAAACTGAGATTGAGAAAAAAGAGTAAATTTTATTTACCAGTTAGTGAACAATGAAATAATTAAACGTAGGTCAAGGCCACAGTCACCTACTATTGTTTGAAGATATGGTACACATCAAGATTCATCTATATTTAATAGTTTCATATATATATATATATATATATATATATATATATATATATATATATATATATATATATATATATATATATATATATATATATAACTAGATGTTAAGAAGCCAATTGTTATATTAATTTTAAGCTATGATTTGTGTATGATTTGGATTTTTTAACGTAGCTTTAACACTTTTTCAGTCATATCGCAACAATGCCTGCAGAGTGTTGTTTATAGTGTTGTTGTTGTAATTGTTGTTGTAGGGCTTAACGCCATTTTTCAGCACATGATAGGCTATACATGGCGGCCAGTAATAATGGTGGAGAAAGAAACCGGGAAATCCGCGGAAAGGACCACCGACCCACGCGAAGATAATGGCAATCTTTCTCGCACATCCACATTCGCGGAATCTTAGACTCGAACCCACGCAGACAGAGGTGAGATGGCAGTGATCCGTAACGAGAGCGCTTTAGACCATTAAGCTACTTGGGGCACTGCAGTTTATAGTGATGTCTAGCACTATGGCATCATGCCGCAGACATGTAGCATGATGTCCCACGCAGTCACATTATCCTGACACCAGGCAGACCAGTCCTAAAACTAACCTCTTAATGCTGAACGCCAAGCGATACAGCTGTTAGTAACATTTTTGTAAATGTTTGTATGACTCAGTCAGGGATCGAACCCAAGACCTCCAGCATCCAAGGCGGACGCTCTAACCACTAGGCCACTGGAGAAAGATAATTACTCTGCTATTAATCCAGAACATGCTGTAAGGTCCAGGAACACTGAGGGCATCCTCTTACTGATATCACATATTACGTAGAAAAGTGTAGTGATGTAGTTCTGTGTCATGTCCATCAATTTTCATGTCTTTGCATTGTTATAAAGGTAGTTATGAATTTGTGGATGACCCACATTTTGGAAGACTGCTGTATTCTGTTGGTGAGCGAAAAATAGCTGATACGAGTGTGCCAATTGATGAAAACGCTCGATTCATAGTTGAAATATTGACAATATAATGGCCATTAATTTGGGAACTTTTACTATTTTTAAAAATCATACAAAACTTATAAAACAATTATGTTAAATTGATCCCGCATATGTTTACAGCTGATCCAAAACATACACGTGCAACAGTCAAGTATATGCATATGTAACAATCAAGTACATACATGTGTAACAATCAAGTACATACATGTGAAACAATCTCCATAGCTGATCCTCGCCAAATATTAAAAGAATGACTCGGAATGTTTTAATGAAACACATATGAACTATTTCTAAATGGACGAAAAAAGAAACAATAATATTTGGATCAGCGACGACAAATCACTCGAAGTAGTGGGAATATCAAGAAGGTTTTATACGAATTTTTTTTCTATGCAACAAACCCATACATCTGGTGCCTCTACTTAATAATGCCGTTACTGGACATTTTTATGACTCAAAAGTGTTGCCAAAATTTGTGAAACTACAAACGCTCTGCGATACCCGGGATATTCACTTTATCAAGTGAGAATGAACGGGCGTACAAATACACTGTCGTTATAAACTCGAATAAGGAACAAAGCGTACAAGTTTTGAAATTTACAATGATGAAATGTAGTACGTGATTGTAACAATGTCGCGACTAAAATGTGTTCTGAAACCTAGATAGTGCATGTGTTTTTGTGCAATTAGACACTACAATTAGTGTATGTCAGTTGATTTAGTAAATTTATGACTAGGTAGTGCACAAGTAGTCGTTGTTAATGCATGTCAATTAGTGAAGTAGGAGTGTTTGCTAGTGGTTTTTTTAAACAAGATATTAATGAGCAGTATTTGTTAGTTTAAGTACATTTTTCATCTAATTACACCTACGTAGATTATCTTGCCTTTGGAAACATAATATAACTGTTATGACGTTTTCGATATTTTACAAATTGTTTCACTCTGTCATTGCCATATTAGCGCAATCGTTTTAGTAAATTTCGAAAATCAGATCGACACCGAGTTCATGCAGGTGATTTCTTATATGTGCTAACATCGGACTAGCTAGTTCAAGTGTTGATAAATGTAATGAACGGTCAGTCTTCTACGGCAGATATCATCTGCTGACCAATTCATCGTCGCACTTTTTAAAGCCAAGGAAGGTACCCGGGAATGCAGAGGTGTCCAATAAACTTGTTAGAACTGCACTATCTGTGCCATGCTTATTTCAAAACGAAATCTATCAAATTCTTGATTAAGATGTACTATGTACAAGAAATAGTATCGACTTCTTCAAAATGTACGCTTTTATTTTCCTATTAAATATTATTAATTGATGATTCAGTCTCTTAAGCTTTGTTTCTACTCACTAATCTATAGAACAATTGAACGTTGTTGTAACAATTGAACAACTTTCATTTCCATAATTATTAGAGGTGGGGTGAAAAAATGCAGTGGACAGGCAAAAACGTGTTTAGAGGTGAAATTCAGTAAAGGAACCCGGGATAGCAGATGAATAAAGTACGTGTATTAGCACCATGCTATCTGGGTCATGCGTATTTCAAAAGTACACTTATTACACATTTAATTAAGAGAGAGAGAGAGAGAGAGAGAGAGAGGGGGGGAGTGATTAACTTACTATTTGAGTTAATGCATTCATATACTTCGTTTACTCTTTTAATGTCCCGTTACCCTCATTAGGCTAAAGTTTGAGCCATTGTAAGCATTGTACTGCGGCATCCGTGTTACTTAAACACATTTATATTTCTTTCTTTTCAAATCTTTCTTTTCTTATATAACATTAATTTTTTAAGCTTATGATTCAAAACTGCCTAAGATCTATACGTGAAAGGTCAAACAGGAAAACACGCAAATAATAACCTTGTCATTTAATGCATTACATTTAATATGTTAAGTGACGCGGTGCAGTGCCGGGAGTCTCAGATTTATGTCAATTATCAAATTACTGTCATAGTGTCGTTTCAGTCTTTATTCAGTTCGAGGTGTTGGAGTATTAACTATTTGCTGAAAGCAGTTTGTTGAGTTCTTTTCATTATGATTCAGGTTATTTTTAATTTCCCAGTGTATTGAAGACGTTATTATAAGTAATTACAAAGTTTTGAAAAGGATTTGCCTTGGTCTCAAATATCTTTAAATTCTGTCATCTCAGCGGGAGTTATGTTATGGCGTTTTCTTTTCAATTTGAAATTTTAGTTTAGGCTGCGAATGCCTTGGTAAACAAAATTGCTTAATATTTGGAAGAATGTAAGGACTAACGTATGATTGAATAGGTAAATGAAACGATGGGTCAATGGGTCGTTTACCTTTTATTTTGAAGAAAAACCCAGACAGCAACATAGTACATGTATTCTTCCATTCGAATTAAGTTTTGATTATAATTTTACTATAAGAAATTTCTTGCCTATTGGAAATACAACAAGTTATGGTATGTCAGGTGCTCTATCATCGGGCGGTATTTTCCCATTTGACGATATGGCGGTCAACCACAAGTCGATTACGTTCATGTAATGTAACAAAATATACAATGTCATTATGAAAAAATAGATCGCTCCGATGGTTTAAGGAGTTAAAGCATCCGCCTCGCGTGCGGAAGTTTGCCAGTTCGAAGCCCGGCCGAGTCATACCAAAACTGGTACTAGCACTTGCATTACTTGTCGCGCAGCATTGGAGGTTAGTGTTAGTATTGGTCGGCCTGGTGTCAGGAAAATGTGAAAGCGTTGAATATGATGTCACATGTCTGAGGTATGATGCCTTAGTTCTAGATATCATTACAAACTGCCACAATGACGATATCGTATGGATGTGACTCACGTTGTTAAAACTACGTCTAAAATCCAAGCACACACACAAACACAAACGTACGTCCTTTAGCACGCTTTTGATTTTTTCAGCTATTTTGGGACTCGGCTGGCAGAATATTCTAGTAAGCTCAATTTAACAGATCACTCAAACGTGTAACTTCTGTTTGATTCCATCGAGGGCCCATAAGAATACTTGTCCGTACCTTACCAGTTTCTTCCTCAACCAAATATACAAGCTGCTATGAATAGGCTATCACGTGCTGAAACTGGCATTATACCCCATCAAACCAATCCAAGCCTTCTACTTGTCTCTGCATTGTATAAATAATTACATAAATGTTTCAGGGGAGGTTCATAATTTGTCTATTATTTCGCCTCAGACTGAGATAAATCCATGGAGAGCTAAGTCGGGGTTTGCGGAAAGAAGAGTGAAAGGAATCTGAAGTGCACCAGTTTGGCGGTATACTGATTAAGTAATTAAAAACCAAAAGTAAAGGTTAGAACAAGGCATATTTACGGTTTATGTTGGTGTTATTGTTATGGGTTTAACGTCATTTCCAGCAAACAACAGGTTATACAAGCTATCATCATACTTGGAGAGGAAAACACTGAAAAAGCCGTCGAAGTAAGACTCACGGAAGGCTAATAGTTAGCTTTCTCGCATACCCAGTTGGGCAGAGCCCAGAACTCCAACCCATGCTGACTGAAGTGAGATGTCAGTGACCTGCAAAGACGATCATTTTATGCTAGTCGGCCAACCTGTCAAACGAATTTTTAGGTACCCAAACCTAAATATAGAAAACTGCACACGTGTTTTGTTCCCAGCCTACGAAATGAACTAGTTCTATATGGCAAAGTGATACGTTAGGCCAGCCAATCTTTAACGTGTTCATAAGTGATAAAACTATTTCTTAAAATCGGAATTAGATACAAATGCGTTTTTATGTATTTATTTCTTACTCCATTTTTTTTAGTATTTTTCCGTTTCTTTATTTGATACTTTCAAAATAACTTTGCCATTACCATCAGAATGAAATTCTAATTAAATTATAATTATTGAAACACGTGAATAATTATAGTCTGTGGTAGAGAAATAAATGTTGAATACTACAAGGTTATGTTACATAATTTATATTAGGCATGAGGAATGATACAATTATCTGTCTATCATCCTGTGGTCCTTTCTGATGTCACGTCCATTATGGCATAATATTCTAAAGAATATCAAAATTTTACAAATATATGAAATAAACGTTATATGCTTATTGTAAACAAACGTCAAGTGGTCTTAGTTTATGCCGTATTGTGCAGGAGAGGCATTTCCAACGCTTAAAAAATGATACAGTCTGGGCAGGTAGGACGATAGGACCGAGGGCAGAGGCTTTGTATTGTGATTTCATTATGTACCTCAATATCTTTATCCATTAACTATTCTCATGGCCCAGATAAAGTTCGTTAGTTTTGTTTACGTTGAGTCCTTTACGGAACACCTATTATTTATCACCGAGATAATCAGAACCATGAAACCTGCCCATGTATGATCCACGTTTGCCCACCTTGGCTGACCAAATGGTAAGATTGGGACCCACACTTTTTAACCACCAGCCCCTCATGCTAACCATCAAGCGGAAGCAAATTTTGTCACCATTAGTCACCTTTTGCATCAAAAAGGGTATATTAAGCTCATTTTTAAAGCCCCTAACTCAACAGTATACCTTATTTTGTTAAAATAAAGCTCAAACGAAAAAAGCTCTGACTATGTAACTACGTAACACATAGAAGATTTATAAAATAAACACATCGCTAACAACGCATGCAATAACTATTCACTTTGTAGTATTATCTCTTTTCAGTTATTTCGTTTGCTGACTTTTTAAAAACGTTTTTCAAACATGATAAAGCCAGGATCCAATGCAGATAGGTATAACTTCAAAACAGGTCATGAAAGCCCGTAATGTAACTGATAGTATTTGATTTAACGTTGTCTTTAATGCTAATGGTATTCATGCAAATTTTACAGAGATAAATAGTTGTATAAATCAAACTTATTACATACGGGATGATGACATCTGACAATTACTTTGATGATATAGCTAATCGTATATTTATATATTTTTTCTTTTATTTGTTATTTTTTCTTTTATTTGTTATTTAATTATGTGTACTTTTCTCTCATTTTTGAGTTGTATCTGTTATTTTCTCGTATTTCCAATTATATATATATATATATATATATATATATATATATATATATATATATATATATATATATATACACACATATATATATATATATATATATATATATATATATATATATATATATATATATATATATATGTGTGTGTGTGTGTGTGTGTGTGTGTGTGTGTGTGTGTGTGTAATATGAATGTAACAATATTTAGTTTAACTTGTCCGGCAACCATAATAGAGCATAAGCAGGATCTGTTAGTTGATATTCATTGTACAAGTATATAGTGCATGAGAAATGTATGTTAATTGATGTACAACTAGTTAGTGCATGAGAAATGTATGTTAATTGATGTATAAGTAGTTAGTGCATGAACAGTTAGTTGATGCACAGGTAAATAGTGCAAGAACAGTATCTGTTTAGTTGATGCACAACTAGATATTGTGAAAGGAGTGTACATTGATTTACAATTTCGCAGCGGTTTTTAGTTGATGATTGTACATTAACAGTGTATGTTGATGTACAATTTGATAGTACATGAGCGGTGTATGTTGATGTACAATTAAATATTGCATATTGTATGTTTGTTTACAGTTAGTGCAGGAGCAATGCATGTTGGTGAACAACTAGATAATACATGAATAGTGTATGTTGATGCACAAATAGTGTAGGAGCGGTGTATGTTGAAGTATAACTATTGTGCAATATCAGTGTATGTTGATCTACCACTAGATTGTGTATAGGCTATGTATGTTGGTTTAAAGTTAGTGCATGAGCAGTGTATGTTGATGTATAACTAGATTGTGCATGAGCAGCGTTTCTGCGTTGACGTGCATCTTTCATCGTTTTATCCTATTTTTTGAAGCTGCACTGGTCTTTTTATAATGTTTATTCGTTTAAAAGAATTATTTAAAAATTGTATCAAATGTTTAAAGTTTAAATTAAAAAGGAATACAAGGCTTTCAACCAAACCGAAATATGAATTTTCGTGAGATACAAGACGTTTATGGTACTTTATATTTCTCCTTGTAATCACAATCTATTATAGGTATGTTCTTTTTTATAGTTGAAATAACTTAGTATTTTCACGACTTAAAAAAGAGAGAAGATGAAGATTGTTTTTCATTGTGACGACATTATTAATAAAATTCATCTCGGTCCTCGTCGATATCAAGTTTGATTCCGGTGAAAAAAGTCAGTCTTTTTCTGATTTTTTTTTTCTTTTTAAAAAAAATGCGGCCAGCTAGTAATTGGCTGTCAAAAAGAAAACAGATGTTTGATTAATACGCCTTTCGAATTAACATTAAATTAAAAAATACAATAACTCGTGTATACTACATAACAATTCTCAGCTCAATATGAAACTAATGAAGAAATGTAGCGAGAGATGGCATATTGTTACTTACAACCAATCTCTCTCTCTCTCTCTCTCTCTCTCTCTCTCTCTCTCTCTCTCTCTCTCTCTCTCTCTCTCTCTCTCTCTCTCTCTCTCTCTCTCTCTCTCCATTGATCTACTTAAAATGCGACAATAGCCCGTATAGGTGAAACGAAAAAGAAAATGTTTACATACCTAAATCAAACACATTAAATGAGCAGGTGTAGGTAAGCTGTCTTGTATGCTTAAATGATCCAGCGCTAGATAACACATATTAGTCAGAACTTTGTATCAACATCTTTTCACAAAAACTAACATTCAATGTAAATTTATGAGCACGTCTTAGAGGATAAGAAAATAAAGTAATTTTCTGGTTTGATCTGCCTTTATCAGGGTACTAATATGTCAAATCATCGCCCTTTCTTGTACTGAATACATTGCACAATGAATGGCTCGATTTATCCTTGAAATGTCCATACAATAAGTGTTTTTAATTACCGAGTTAGAGTATGCGATGAAATAGCTTTCAGATCTGAATGGCATAGCTCAGTTAGAAAACGAATGTAAGAAAATCAATGGCATGGAGGCGGAAGGTGTAGTTTAGCCATGAGATAACAGATATAATAGCTGCGTAGAAAGACATTCTGTACCCACCCAACCTTATACCAGGAAAAGAAAAATGGGTTTATTTTTAAGATTAATTTATATTTTCGAACAATCAGCTACCTGTGTCTATGTTAGTTCTACCTGATCTTAAAAAACCCCACTAACCCTTTCAAAAACCAGAAGATTCATTTAATTCTGAAGAAAGTGTAATATAACCTCTAAATAAGCAAGACAGCTCTTAAGCATTATCAGCATTCGGCAGAACTTTAAATCTTCCGCACAAAAGATATGTAGTGGCGCGGTTCAAAAATCAGAACACGCACACTGAATGAGTCGGCAATGTATAATTCATGTATTTTGTTAATAATAAACATCCTGTGCAAATAAATGATGGTCTGGCTTATGAGATGTCAATATTCAAAAGTAACAGTCGGTTTAAACAATACTTAAATATGAGAGAGAGAGAGAGAGAGAGAGAGAGAGAGAGAGAGAGAGAGAGAGAGAGAGAGAGAGCTTGTTTATCGTATGGTTGTTTTCAACGCAATAAAAAGCCTTTAAATCAAGTGAAATATGTTGAATAAATTATTGAGGCAATGTTTTGCAAGTAAACTTTGGAAACCCATTTTCAGGATTTACCTCTAAGGGCATTACAATACAGGATCCATATTCAGGGAATTAAGAGGAGTTTTTTTTCCATACAAATTCACTGCACAAATACGTTTGTCCAACTGTTCGTAATCCATGGTCAATTAATAATGTGATCCATGTAAATTCTCCTGCTTTTGAGCAACCGTAATATATTTTTCGCACACAAGTTATAATTTTTACCGATCGAAGTTTACGTTCATGTCCACTTTACACACTTTACAGCCCGTTTCATCAGGTATCCTTTAAATGAATCACTTATGGAAGACGCTGATAAACAAATAGCGTTATCTCTAATATTTATACTATGACTTCAGGTCACGAAAGAAAGTCGCAAGCGAATTTTCTAAGTCGTCAGCACATCTTAATTAAGTTATGTACTGAAGGTATCATATTTAGGCGGACGTAGAAGTGCTCGTTTCTAAACACGTCTGCTAATCATATATTAACAGTGCTGCGGAGAAAACAAATTTGTTCACACGACTTAATTATGTGTCAAGTTTGCACAATTAATCGACAGCGAGAGAAGAGGAACAGATAACGGGTACAAACCTTATATAACTAAATTGTTTCGATAAATTAGTGAATTGAATAGCTTGGTTTTTATTTATTTATTGTTTAAACTTTATTATCTTAAGCTATACTCTTTTAAGATAAGAATCATAGGAAATCATACAAAATATTGTTATAAAATCTCCGTACTGTCTGTTAGTCAGAAATAACTGCAATTTTATTTGATAGCAGTATGCGTGATTTCGGCTCAATGTCACTATTCTGTCTTTCGATAAAAGACAGGGAACTTCCAGCTTTAATTTTACATTTGTGCCACAGAGGAACTTAATTTCAAGTATAATCTAAGTTTTTTTTCGATGAAGTAAATATCTTATCGACAATTAAATCACATTTTTATCTTTAATTTACATGGTGACTAATGATGACAAAAGTTTGTTGGGGTACACAAAATGGCGGTGCAAAATGCGCGCGCGTTGCATTATGGGTATTTGCGTACATAATCGTGATGCCAGTGAAAACAACCCATTGCGAATTAAATCCCCCAAATCCTACATGTCCTATCAAATATCCGAAAGTACAGTGTGTTCCAGATGACTTCAATAGTCTTTAATGTGCTACTATTACAATAGTCTGATCATGCCCAATCTATTTTAAAATAATGTTTTGATTATAATCTTATCATGTGAGTAAAATGAGAAATATTTGCATATATAGGACATAACCATCTGTCTTTGTGTGTAATATGTGAGTATATCTTGTTGATTTTACCATAGAACATTTGCTTAAATTTGCTTAAACAAGGTGGGCTTATTTGGTATATCTGGTAATTATCCTTAAGGTCGTATGGAAGAGAGTCGAAATTAGATCATATCGTTAACATATTCTTCACCATGCAACTACGTGACGCTAATATTCTGTCACCAATTATAATTATGTATATAAGAAGGCGGTTGTTCTATTTATGTCCTTAAGTATTCGAATTAGATGGATGATCACTTGCGTACTTAATAGTATATGTACTGGTAGAAAGGAGGAACTATATTATTCTCTTATATATATGTTCTTCAAATGTAAAGGACACAGCAAGCCCGAGTATAATATTTGTTACGAGTCTATGCTCTTCCAATAAGTAACAGACAAAAAGTGGAGGACAACAAGCTTGATAAAATTTAACAATTAATATATTGCCCTAGAATACAAGATGAGAAAAGGAAAAACAACTTACGGTATTGCTAATTACATCCCAAAATGATCCAAGAATTAGATCAGACACTAGTCCTAGTAATTTAAGGTTCTGAATAAAATCAGTAAAAGTCCAAAAAAATCCAAAAACTGTAGGCGATGACGTGTCTTTTATTGCTTAAAGAGTAATCATGTGTCATTTGATTCATAGCAATATGCTTCAGTGAATGTCTACATCCAAGAATTTTATCAGAGCACTTTTGTATTTCTAGAGAAAATAATCTTTTGAATTCAATAATTTGAAGAAATAAAATTCAGCCGAACTGGACACAAAATGATGCAATGTGCTAGATGTTAAAGCACGAATGACCAAGCCTCACAATTACAAGATTATATAGTTCTCTACTCGACCTTAGGTCAAAACTAGCATTTTCGAAACGAAATACATTACTTAATGGAAAATAACCTTCTAGAATGATCCTGATGTTTACGAAATCAAAACCATGATCTGGATTACACTCATGGAATTCCTAACCTTAGACCCAAATAAACATCTTTACTTCATCTAGTAATAATGATCCTAATATTAATGCCATACACAGAGAGAATAATTTAGCTATGTATTAGTTGTGTACACAAAATGAAAAGTCAATCAGTTCGTGCAGAATTGAACTCAGTTTTGGACAAGGTCAAGGCCAACATACAATGTTACATTACAATAGCATAGCATGAAATAAGAAAAACTAAACAAAAACTAGCTAACAAACAATTAAATCAAATATACATAACATATTTCTCGACTATACGAGTGATGTAACTATACTAGGCAGGAGAGGTTTGTTTTTTTTTTTTTCGCCAAGTCACATGGTACCATTAAAAACAAAGACTATGTAACCATATTGTACCTGAACCACAACCATTCTAGGGAAATTTAAAGATTCGGTTCAGATTTGCCGGACTATTCTTCCAGACGTGGTTTCCTATCACCCAAGTTTTCTTTGAGATGACACTTCATATTGGTCGGTTAGGATTACATTTACATTCTAAATTGGACCACTCCATTGGCCTAGTCTTTAGAACGTCAGCCTCGGATGCGGGAGGTGCGGATTCGAACCTCGGTCGAGTCAGACCAAAGACTTATAAAATGGTACTACCAGATGCCTTGCTATGCACTCAGTATTAAGAGGCCCGCGTTAAGATTGGTCGGCCTGGTGTCAGGATTATATAACTGGGTGGGACATCATGCTACATGCCTACGGCATGACGCCCCAGTGCTAGATGTCACTATGTCACTATGAACTGCCACACTACAGATATGGTATCGATATGAATGAATTTTTTGTAAAGCTGCGATAAAAATCAAAATCATACAGAAACACACACACACATGCTGTAAATTAACGCAAATAGCTTAAATGATGATCATGGTTGAAATGTGCGCTGATAAATACTAATACCCGTTTCAATTATTCTCCTCTTGCCGCAGTTCATACTAGGCTTGACACGTACCCTAGGCACTTTAATTATGCGCCACCACCACTACACTCACACAGATTGCCTTGGATATACTCGTGTCTAAACAAATCATTTTTTTTCACTGGCTTCACAATGTATTTGCTGATCCATATGGCTACCCCAACATCGTAAGTGCCCTGACCTTCCCTCCTCCCCAGACATAACCCAGCCTTCTTTCTGCCAAATACCGCCTTGCCGCTTAAATGTAAAATGCAACATCATATCTCTGAACATAAATGATGGTAACATAATTTCTATATGGAGGATGCACACGGTGTCGACATTTAGAATTGGCAAACAAAGCAAGGATCAATTCTAAGACCTTAATAACCAACCTTAGCAGAACTGCTCCTACAGTCCATCAGTTAATTAGGGTCAAACGACATGAACTGCCGTAAAGATCCTCTTTGAGGAGAGATAATTAATGAGATGGTCATATAAGGTTCAATTATACACGCAGTTTCATAACGCATGCAGAAATGCGAACATTTCATAATATTACAAAGTATAAATTTATATTAAAAATATCACATTATATAGAAGTTGAATTGGAAAACGTCACTATCCTAAAATGATTGTACTTTTTTCTGAACGCCCTTGTATTGATGCATAAATACAGCCTCTAATTGAATTGATAGAGAACAAAAATAAATAATTCCATATAAATATAAGTCTTAAATATATTTGCCTTCCAAAAACTGATATCATTAAAATAAATTATTTACATTTTTTATATTGGTGATGTATGTTTTAAAGTGCCTAATAATTTGTGCAAGTCCGATGAACATAAAGCATAAGCATTCCAATAGCAGCAATTCCTTGAACCGACGCCTGCTCCTGTGATACCTCAAGCGTGACTAAACTGTGTTAAAGTGTTCAAACATGACTACCAAAATCTCTCTCTCTCTCTCTCTCTCTCTCTCTCTCTCTCTCTCTCTCTCTCTCTCTCTCTCTCTCTCTCTCTCTCTCTCTCTCTCTCTCTCTCTCTCGTTTGTTGCCCATTCTAAAGGTTATCATTTTTTTTGAGGAAAATAGGAATCCAGTTAGTTCGATGTTTTAGATATTTTTCCGGCAATTCGGTCATATGTGTGCCTAGCTTTATTCATTTAGTTATTAACAGCATGAAGGTTATCTGACCACGTATAAGTGATGCCCCGACCACGGTCATCTCGCTATTCACCATTCATTCAGTTCCCCATAGCTTTCGCAAGTATGTTTTTGTTTTCCTTTAAAAGTCAGGGCTCGCCTACACTATCAACACAAAAACTAGTTATGCTAAAAGAGCATGCATATATTTTTTGTAGCCTCTTCAACGATGTAATGGATGACGCGCCCACCCAATATCCCTCCCCACACAGAGACACCTGGCGGGTCCGGGTCTAAATTCTCGATTAATAAAGCTCTTGTCTTAAAGAATATTATTATACGTGACAATTTTTCATTTTCAAATATCGTTAACACAAGGATATATACCTCGCAGAAATGGTAACAATTCTCGCAGGGCATGCAGCATTGGTTTTAAGGTACGCTATGCACTTTGCAGGGCACAAAGGAAGTTACGTGAGTGCTTTCTTCAGGTAGATCCTGTTGGTATTTGATCATTTAAAAACCTTTAACCGCCAAGGTATACCTATTCATCATTGTGCATATACAGTAATGATTTATACTGTTTCGAATACGAAGTATTGACAGGGATTCAATCCTTCAACCCAGAATCATATATCATTACATCAACGTAGAAAGAATTTCAATCCCTAACAGATGGTCAGCATAGCATTTTCTCGCCTTTTATACGTCATAACAGGCAGCGGAAATATTATGTTAGTCATTGGACCGCCATGACTATATTAGAATTGCTGAAGAAATCCCAGTCATTTGGAAGATCTCCTGACGCACCCTGTTCCTATTTCAAAGACTTTGATTTGTATAGTTTTCTCTTTTGATGCCAAGGAAGATTTGAATCCGATGGACATGCACATTTATAATATACGTTTCTTATAGTAGATAAAATCCGCTCTGACGTTGCAACCATGAAAATATGATGGGATACCCAGTAGGATAGTCTAATCTAAAGCGAAATGGCTGAAACACGCAGGTTCATTCTTCCTGCGGTAATTCGTTTCTCATTCACGTCACATGTACTTCATGATTATGAATATATAACATAAGTATCAAATATTACAACCCACGTTTGTTTAAAGATTCATCACACGTGTTATATTATTCCATCTGAGTTGTGTCCCTTTTCACAGTAAGCAATTTAGTCACAGGAGTTATTTCCTTAATAAGGTAGGCAGACATTGCAACTTTGAAGCAGAAATGGGGTCAGATCACCAATTACTTTTCTATATAAATTGCCTACATCCATTTCTCCATGTTGAACGCATAGCATAATTCCAATGACAATAAAAGTTCCAGGGTGACTGTGCCATTATAGTACATTAACAAACACTAAAATATGTCAGGTTTACTGTCCTTTTATAAATATAACAGAGCATCAACGCCTACTGGGTCATGATTCCATTTTCAGGTCAACGTCTTGAGCATATTTCATACTTACTTTACCTGTGCACTTCCACCACATTGCTTCCTCAACCACAATAAAATGCATCTCAAAAAAAAGAATAACCTCCTTTCAATCATTTCTTGATAAAAATCAGTCCCATCGTGAATATTTTACATTGAAAGACACAGAAAAACACCTAAAACGTCTGACAGACGTCCTTGGCTCTACAACAAATCAGAAATATTTTATTCTGCTCTGACCCGTGTAAGAGGGATGAAATGCAACCTTTTTCACCGATACCAAATCTTAACAATGCATTAATGACGAAAACTTTACAGGGGGAATTTAAAATAAACTCAGTACATAATTTCTTCAATTAGAGACTATAATTGTAGATTACCCAATACAGAAAAATGATTGTTTCAACGTCGGCTATCCTCACGAGAACAAAGTTTGCAAACTATAGAAAGAACACCGTTACAGATTTTCATCCTAAATAAGTAGTTTATAAATTTAATGCAATATTTAATGTGATACCATTCCTAGTTTCCAAGTATTTTGACAAATTTCTAAAATGCAATTCATGTAAATGTTTTATGGCAATAAATATATATTTTTTAAATTTAAATGTATATATTGAAATACTTTGAAACTGAATTGCCACCATCTCAACAGCTAGCATATATCCTGTGCTTGAGCTGCGTATATTCGGCTAATTATTTGTACATTTAAAGACGAAATATTGGACCGCTCATGATTGCAGATTATTAATCTCATTGATTTGCATTACTGATAATTGAATGTAGATAGATTACAGGTTTCAAACTTAATCACAAAACTGGTGCTAACACACGTAAGCTTTTTCCAAGGATTCAAACCCTACAATAACTCATAAATGTTTGAATTGTTAACATGAAAGGTAAACAACATTTAAAATCGACATGTTTCAAGAAGGGTTGCGTCCCATACCACAGGGGCATGAATATTTCCAAAGACCAATCTTCAAAAACTAATCATGCAAAGTTAATCGTATCTTCCCATAGAGATGTTGGAAATAATTGGACAGGACCTAAAACCGCAAACTGGTAACAGCCAATCATTGTCTAAATAATCTTGACTCATATGTGCTTTGTGTCGTATGCTTTTTCCAGTATGCAGTTTAAAAACTTGCATTAAATATTTTCCTTATCATTTTCTGGGAATGCGAATATTAAACAGTATGAAAATGGTGGAGATGATCTACCGGATGACAAAACTACATCGTACGACTGTTCTCTAATGGAGTTAGACATCTGCCAGTTAGATACGTGGGGTTTGGATTTGCATGTGATCTTAGAATAAATGAATTGTGGCATCATCGCACTTAAATTCAAACTGTACAAAGAGATTCTATGCATAAAATCAGACCGCAATGCTGCTGCAGTCGACATCGGGTTTCATGTTCGACTTCGTGAGCCACCAACGGGAAATACAAGGGTCAGACTATCGTAGATATTTCTACTTCTGCTCGAACTGGCATGTAAAGGATATCAACTTGAGTAGAAAACGTTACAACTGATCTAAATAAGAAGGATATGAAACTAGTGCGTGACATGATTAGAGATAATGGCAGCACAAACACTTTCCCCATCAACATTGCATTCGATCTATGCTAAACCTCTGTTAGAATAGTTAGAACAGATGCCAACGAGTACCCGTGTACTCTTAAATTGATCATGACCCGTGTGATAAAATAGACAAGTACCCCTTTTAAAACAAAGAGATTTGAAGTTCAGACAGAGACACAGAACAAAGATTACAGTTTGAGGCTCGTGTCCAGTGCACATTTATTCACATCCACATAGGCTCAAATCATTTGCTTAAAATTTAGTTGTCATACATGTACTATATAATAATACAAGGGATGACACTTATATCCTTTCTCATGCGACCTATTTAAGAATCAACGCTATTTCAAGCCAGATTTTGCTTAGCATTGCTTTTGTGTGAACTTGGTAAACATAATTATATCATCACAAGTCCATAAGTTTATAATTTTATTTGCAAAGAATTATTTCTAAAGCTATGTTATATTTTAGATTTGAAAATATTTCGAAGCAAGTTAGATGTTTGGTGATATAAGGGTTGACATTTGCAAGTTATAGTACTTGAAATATTGGTCTTTATATTTTGTCACTTGCATGGTGTATTTTATGTCATTTTAAATATTCATTATACTGAATGCTAATACTCAGAAATTATTTGAAATTTATAGTTGTATTATAATTTATGTTCTTACAGTGCTGAACAAGTCTGTGGAGTGAGTGCAGTTATTAAATTTAGTGAACCAGGTGAAGGATATCAGTTCCACTTGGGTGTGCATCTTGTGTTGGTTTTTGACCTGGTCACAAAATGTAATGACATTGTGAAAGTTTGATCATTAGAATGGAGTAAAATTACTGGAAAATTATTACACAGTTTTTTATTATTTGGAAATACTTGAAAACTTAAAACTCCAAAATTAATCTCATAATTGTAAAAAAATATAGAGATGCTTTTAGTCAGTCATCAGGCAAGAAAATGATTAGTTGATTTTGATGTGATTGATGCAGTCAGAAGAAAATGTGAGCCATCAGGATTTTCTTTATTTAGCTGCTTAAAATGTTAATTTAATGTTGATGATTGGCTGTATTATCACATATTGTAGTAACTGTATTATTTATTTTGTAGAAAAACTGTATTGGTACTTTCCTAGCTCCTGTCTTTGTGACCAAGATGAATGTTCCCAGTGGACCGAATGGAACTCATCCTGGATTTGTGGTGCCTAGAGTTTGGTAGGTCCCTTACTATGTTCTTTATTTAACACCTTGTTAATGGGAGCTACAGTCTGACATCATAAGTAGAAAAAACAACATGGACTATAATCTGCTATTGGATAATGCAGACATGCCAGCCACTCTGGTTTTGGCAGAATTGTTTATTTTTTTAACCTTAAATTATGCCATTATGATTATTTCTATCAGACTTTGATTTTTAGGTAGTATATAATTTGTAGGTGATTGACGACTTGAATATCTATCTCACAAATATATGTAATGTCTGATTGAAGTTTTATTCTCAAAGCAAACCTAAGCACTTGTTTCAAAAGCAGTTGAATATTGACCAGACAGAAAATCGTGTCACTTGAGAAAGTTCAGAAAAGATATGCTTAGAAAATTTTTCATTGACATGCATACAAGTGAAATTTGTATGCAAGAGGTGGCCTGTTATTAGTGAGTAGGATTTACACTTTAAGAAAATAAAAAATAGAAAGTTTTATTAAAAGAAGAAAAAAACCAGAGTGAAGTACACTTGTATATTGACGACTTTCATTTTTGTTTCTTGTGTTGAATAAAAGTCATCATGAATTTAGTACTTGTAATTTAAAAAATTCATTGATTTAAATTATAGGTCATATGATAGAAACTTTTCGATCAGTCCCATCCTGTTAGAAAACCTGTCTATTAAAAATATGTTATTCATTTTTTAATATATATCCCATTGTCAACCATGTGTGGCTAAACGATTCACTATTTATTTTTGTTAGTCTGTATACTTATTACTTACATTCTATATAAATTGGCCTATACCTTGGTCTGATGGAGGCTACTTGCATAATCATATTACTGAGGATTACAAGGAGATGAGGCAGTTCAGCAAGTGAATTATTTCTTTCAAAATAGCAGTAAAAATGATAATGGCGAATATTCACAAAATATTTAGTGTTGAAAGGCCAACTTTGGAGGACCAAACAAATGCCTGTTTGTTAATATGACAGAAACATTAGAATGATGTATTGGTCATAACTGGAAGCTTTTCATTCTGATTAGAAAGGAAAGGATTTGTTCAGGTAGGGACATGGGTTTTTTGTTAATATGTTCTTTATTTTTTATTTTGACATCAAAGTAACAAATTGCTAGTAACAAATGACCATGGACCAGGAAATTTGCTTTAAAGTTGACATAGGTAGTTTGTTTAAGTGACATACTGTGTATACTGTGTTGGAAAATATTCTTAATGGCACCAGTGATTATGTGTGAGTTAATTTAGTGGAGGGAAACCATCCAGCCCATAATCATTTCAATAACTAGTGATTAAGTGACATCGTTAAACATTGTAACAGTATGAAGTGACATCATTAACCATTGTAACAGTATGAGGTGATATCATTAACCATTGTAACAGTGTGATGTGACATCACTAACCATTATTACAGTGTGAAGTGACATCATTAACCATTGTAACAGTGTGAAGTGACATCATTAACCATTGTAACTGTGAATTGACATCATTAACCGTTGTAACAGTGTGAAGTGACATCATTGACTATTATGACAATGTGAAGTGACATTGTTGATCATTATAACAGTGAAGTTACATCATTAACTGTTATGCAGTGTGAAGTGACATAATTAACCATTATGACAGTGTGAAGTGACATCATTAACCATTATGAGTGTGAAGTGACATCATTAGCCATTACAACAGTATCAAGTGACATCATTAACCAGTGCAACAGTATGAAGTGACATCATTGATTATTATAACAGTGTGAAGTGACATTAACAATTATGACTGTAAAGTGACATTATAAACCATTATGAGAGTGTGAAGTGACATCATTTACAACAGTGTTAGATGTATGTGAACACCTTTGTTATACATTAACAAAATTAATAAAGAAAATATACATAGTTATGGTAAAAAAATATATGTAATTCAGAATATAGAAAAATTGTGGACATGTATATTTTTCAGGTCTAATCCACGCAACTTCAACTTCGATAATATCGGTAATGCCATGTTGACCTTATTTGAAGTTCTTTCTCTCGAAGGCTGGTTGGAGGTCAGAGATGTCATCATAGACAGAGTTGGTCCGGTAAGTTGAACAGGGGCAATTCAAATTGTAGCTTGTGTGGGCTTCATGAATGCCCTATGATGTCTATGGAACTTAATCTTGGAAATTCTCTTTGTTTTTTCTTGCTTGTTTAGGCAACTGCAAATGCAGGAGTTTCATGTGTCCTGCAGTTGTTGAGCAAGCATGTCTAACTACCACAGTAGTCTTCTTCTTAAACAGCACCTTAGTCACCCCACATCACACACAGACCAGCAGTCATCCATTTTATACGTTTATCTAGAATCACTTATTACCTTTGATATTGTGTTCAGAAAAACCCCTTTATGATAGTCACACCTCTAATTGGCTGTATTTGTATAAAAGCTGTCCAACTTGGCAACACAATAGGGTTTACAGATTAAGAGTTCACATATATTTGTTAATATCTTAAATTATAAAACTGACATAACTAAATTTAAAAAATATAATGAGGTAAGTAAACCAATTATCCATACTAGTTTGTAGTGCCTTATATCTTGGGTTTTGTCACTTTGATCATTATTGCCTAATTATCCAGATGACATTTGAAAGATATGCATTCTGGTAGGTCTTCTACTTTTAGTATGTAGGAGTGGCTTAAATAAGTATGGCCAATTCGAATTCTAGCAATGACTACCTCCACCCTACGGTCGGCTCTGTAGGAAGGAGTCCATTCTCCTAGGATTGGCTTGATGGTATGAAGTTTATTATCCACAGCATCATTCCATGATGTCTGCCATTTCTGATGTAAACAGTCTTTGATACAATGTTTAAAATCAGTATATAGTGTTTCAAAATCAGATGGTTCTAATGATAGGGCCATTGTAGCAGCGCTGTCTGATAAAATTCACAGTTAAGCACTTAATGCTGGAGTGTTTTGACCTCCAATTCACACATAATCAATATTACAATGTGCAAGACATGAGGGAGCTCTTTGATACTGTTAGTATTTCTTATGTTTTTAGATCTCCTTAAGGTAGTAAACAGATATCATAAGTTATAACTTTTATGTTATCAACTTAAACATTTTTATGTGCTATATATGTATGGTCGCTAGATTTTTATTACCTTTCATATGTTTTCGTTGTCATACATTATTTGCAATACTTGTTGATCGGGAAACTTTATTTTTTATCACCGTTACCATTTTTATCGTTTTACCTTTAGCTATTTGGTTTCGTATCGCTGCCGATACAGAACCTTTTTACCATTTGTATATAATGAAGGATATAACCTTTTGTATGTCGCTAAGTAGCCTCTTTATGCTGGTGTGCCGTAAAAATTCATCCAACCAACCATCCAGATGACAAAAGCCAGCTGCATTTAGTTTAGGTCAGCATGATATCTGGTCACCTTAAAATTAAAAATTGTGTTGGCCATTGTGGCTAATCTCTCATTGGTTGTACTGTAAAAAGGAATGGCATAATTTGTCTTTGATGTGCCCACATATTAAGTGTTATAAATTGCCAATTTAGAGTTCACAGTAAAATAACATTCAAATTTTAATGATATTGCTTAGTTAACAACTTCATTTCGAGGAGACAATGCGTTAGAAGGAGTTGATAAAGCAGTAACCAAACAGAAACTATGCAGTTATTGCTTAGTTGAAGCATCACCTTCCTGCAAACATTTATTTGCATGTAAGCTGACTTAACCATAAAAGTTTTATTTTTATTTTGAGCCGATCAGCTACATGGATTATGTAAACTAAAGTTTCACTTACTTTTGGAGATAGTGTACTTTAAACTCATAATTTTTAAGATAGGTCCAAAACAGTTATGAATGCACTTTACCAGGTACCCAAAAAGAATTTACCATGAGTTCTGATATAGCTGAGTATACCATCTTTTGAACCACCTTCCGGAGCATCATTGACTCTCCTCTCATACAAACCTGCTTCCTAAATGTTCCAGCTACAGTAGGCAGAATCAGCAAGGTACTTGCCTTGTCACGTGATCCGAACTATCAGTAGTTGTAGCATGATGGCTCACTTTCAATATGACATCTACCACTTTCATTGCTAAGAACAAGCTCTGTCTGTTATTTACTTTCCTTGTTAGACCTGTTGCCTCAAGCATCGTTTTGGACCCAAAAGATGAGCTCATGAGAGGACAGAATTCTAATTTATTTCTGTTGTTTAGGAAGGAAAGGATGATGCATCAGTCCAATGTATAATGTACAGCATATGATGGTGCATAGAAGGAAATTACCCAATATCTAATTAATTTGTTGCACATATTGGCTCATGACATTGTGGTATTGGCCATCAGCATAGAATTCAAGCATAATTGTTCCATAATTAATATTGTCTAAGTCAAACAAAGCTTCACAATGATGTGCCCGCTTGACCTCCACTGGATGTGTAAGGACAAGTGTTTTCCTACAGATTGATAGGCTAATCTAGGCTGGATTGAAGTTGATGAATAGAAACTGATTCCCACAAAAAGAACAGAAAATGGAACATTTCTCATGTAAGAGGATGTAACTCCCTCTGTCTCTTACCTATGCTTCTCATGTGTTATAAATCTGATAACATTTATAGAAAAAACCTGGAAAACCTAACTGCATATCTGCTTCTGTAATAAGTCCAGTTTAGATGACATATAGTATTAGTCTTTGTAAATGGAAATCGCTCTTGTCTGACTCTTATCTAGGTGGGCAGAGGAATCTTAGCACTTTTATGGCTAACAGCAGCTTGGGAGGGCAGGATTTGCAAAGTAGTGGTTGAACTCTTAATATATTATAATTGGGACGGTATCATTAAGAAACATATTTGTGCCAAACTAATGGTATCGAACCTATTTCTCTCATTCCTTATAGTGTAGGTTTGTTAACCTAATATCACAAAAAAATGTTGGATACATTTCTTAAAGATAATTTCTCTTGAAATTCACATACTTCTGCTTGTTAATAGGGGTGTTTTTTATAATTGTGGCAAATTATCTGAATCGTTTTGTTTTTAAGTGTATGCTTATTTCATGCAGAAACAAGATCAAGTGAGTAAGGGCTGTTCCAGTAACACAGTCTCACCCCCCGACGGCACTTCAAAAAACTTCTTTCGGATGTTGTGTTTCAAACTATTTTGATTCTGACAGTGGAAGGTTGATTAGGAAAATCACTTCTGTTGTGGGTTTGGTTAACAAAATGAGAAATCCCTGGTGGGGTTGTCTGAAAAAAACAACACAATATATTTTGAAAATTGCATCTAATCCCCACCTAGCGGTCTAAGGTGAATAAATTAATGGGTCGGAAAATGATGCCAGTACACATGAGTGCTCCTAATTTGTACAAATTTGCGTACTTTTAAAGCAGTAATATGCGTTTTGCAAATTATGTGAATGTCGCGGATACAAAATGTGCTTGTGCAGAATTCAATTTTTATTTAACTTTTAATGTTAAAACTGCATTTTGAGACGTATTCGCACTTTCAGTAAGAGCTTCGTGCGATATCCAGATTTAAGAAGGCAAATGTTAAAATAGCCAGATTTGGTTTGACGTGAATGGCTGTTAAACTAAATTTGCTTTGTTCAATGGTCCCTGGAACAAGCATTTATGGGAATTTTAACCTTACTTTCATCATGGAAGCTTTACAAATGCGAGTTTCAACTAAGGGCCACACTAGAAACCAAAATGGCTGAATAAATAACTACAGGGTTTGTCGTCAGACAACATTTTCAGTCGGCAAATACTGGCTAGTGATAATAGTGATGACAATAAATTTTATGTGTATCTGTCTGTTAGACATTGGGGAAATGTCACTGGAAGTAACAGTGTGTGATTTTGAGCCCAAAACTGATGTTACGTGCGAGTTCACTGTACATGTTGGATGGACAGTATGCCGTTAATTATTTGCTTGAGTTACTCGTGTCTGAATAAAGCAGACTATGGGAATGTTGGACTTAAAACCCTAATAAAACATTATGGAAGAGACAAAAATTGGCATAAGAGGAAGCAAAGTACTGATCCATGGAAGTTAATCGTTGTTGAAAATTGCATAACCATAAAGAACAGTAACTTGTTCAGGCTAGTTATGCATATGTACTTCAAACAGCAGGCGTTGAAAGGGAATTCTCAGCACAGAATAATATTCGTACACAAAGGAGGAAGATCGTTTTCAGAAACAATCAATATATTAATGTTCATGGGAACATCAGAGAATCCCCATACAACATAATTAAGTATGTGTAGATCTCTAGCTAGCAGAACCTCTATGGCAACAAAAGAATAGCGAGACTAACTCTCATATCACTCAGCTGGTTTGGCTGTTTTGTCTTTGTTTTCTTTTCTTTCCTTTCCAACTCCGTTGGGCATCAATTCAGTTGGTGGAACTCCGATGATAGCCGATGCTTCTAAACATTGGTTAACTTAAGGAACACTTTAAGTTAGAGAAAGGAATAAATTATTTGTGCTCACTTGTGTCGTTAAAGAGAATGATATGCCAAACGTTAACAGACTTCGGCATTCGTATGCAATCTTCAGTGGTGTAGTGTACATTTTATGAATGTTTATATTAGGCAGGTTGATATGGCATAAAATTTGTGTATAACTATATTGATTGCACCATTAATAGCAGTTAATATTTCTTAATTGCACGGTCAACCAGATTCTTTATCATGTTTCAGATCTCAAGAAGGCTCTACATCTGTTGCAAACCACAAGGAATCATATAGAATAATTGAGATTACATACGCTGAGGTAATTTACTTTAAACAATGTCTTTTTCCAACTTAACTTCATGTTATACAATAAATTATTCATTTTTACTATATTCTTAATGGCACAGTCAACCAGATTCTTTATCATGTTTCAGATGTCAAGAAAGCTCTACATCGGTTGCAAGCCATAAGGAATCATGTAGAATAATTGAGAGTACATAAGCTGAGGTAATTTACTATAGACATTGTCTTCTTTCATATTATGCAATAAACTATTCATTTTTACTATTCTGTTAAGTCTTCAATGGGTTTATAAAGATTAGTTCTTCTGCTTTCGATGTAAAAGAAACAGCAGTTTCTTTTTTTATCAGTATTACACATGAATATTTGTGCAAGATCATTCAAAATGATAATTTTCGTTTCTGTTCCACAACTTCTATCAGAATTTCCGCACATAAGGCCAAATATTCTAAGTGGAAGCCATATTTGTCATATATTGCACATTCATTTGATAGACGCTTATACTATTATTCACGTTTTAGGTCCCATCGCAACGATCCAGATTATCCTGGGATCTGGTTTGAATTCATTACATATATCCGCAATGTGGTGAAATTTAACAATATGTTATCCCATTTATCATTGAGAAGAACATGAAATCACACTCTAAGCTCTCTGCTACATAAACCTAAAAATTATCTTAAAAGTTAAAGTTTGTTTTTTTTAAAAAAGTTTTGTATGTGTTTTAACACTATTATATTTGTGATCATGGCTCATTTCACAAATGTAAAAGTGGGGACCTATAGCCCCTTTCAAATTAAACGTGCGGTCATTTAGAAGCAGAGCAGAGTGGCATATACTTGTTTAATAATAAAATCAATTAAATACCTGTTTATTTATAAAATCAATTAAATACCTTATATATATATATATATATATATATATATATATATATATATATATATATATATATATATATATATATATATATATATATATATATATATAAAGAATACCAATCATATGGCGAATAACAACCCTTTCAAGCGTACTGGATCCACCAAGGGATCACGTGTGTCAGGGATTAATTAAAATAGATGCAATAAACTGAGGACGAAGAGTACGAAACTAGTAACTAACTAGCCTGAGCGCTTTCGACTCTTAATGAGTCTTTTCCAAAGGCAAATACAAAACATAAATACGATAAACAAATAAACACAAAAACGTTGTGTTTGTAAACCTCTACATGGCTGTCTTCACATGTGCAAGCTGTTTAAATTTAATTGCTATGTCAATTCTTTCTTTGTAAATGAAATTAGAGCATACTGTACGTTAAATTGTTGGATTAAACCTGCACATACCAATTGTATCTTAAAATGCAACAAAAACACCTCTTATCAAACAAAATTATATTTAAAAGGTATCATAATCACCACCAAAATATAAAAACAACAAAAAATATTAGAGAACCACCTTCAAATGAGGATATATAACTAACATAAAAATATTAAGTCTTTCAATGAAAATAATATAAAAGTATTACCATATTACGAAAAACAAACTAAAACAAAAGAAAACAAACAACAGCCATCAAACCAACACCAAGGAACGCAACACAATAATTAATAATATTAGTCATTATAGGAGCACAAGATAAGTGATATTATAATTGTTCTGCCAGATTTAGAGAAATGTTTTATTTTACATTCTGCAACTTATTCGGTAACCTATGCTATTTTACTTAAGATGGACAAATGGTATATACCATAGTAATGGTTTTATTGTAAAGTAAAGCTAAATAAATATTCTTATTTCGATTCAATATGTTCAATAACTAGAAACGATAAAATGATAAAAGTTCACTCAGCTTATAAGAGACTGCGGGATAGTTTCCGTTAAGTTGCCATAAAGTTAAAAACATTGTGTTCAGAAGCGATAACATTCATAAGTAATTGACTGCATCCTGTTCTGAAAAGCTGGTATATCATTGCTATAATTTGAACAGCATCCCACTTTGATTAATACATTTGCATATCTGGTTCTATCCTCTGAAGATTTATTCATTTCAACACAAGTTATACATTCGACGAGTACCAAATTATGTTTGGGGAATAAAAACAAATAAAATGAAATTATTAAATGAATATGCCATTTGAAGACGGGAACGTTGCTCAAACATGAATTTAAATGATCTTTTGTTTCATATATTTGGCAGTTTGGTTTCATTTTGGCATAGATATATTAAACGTTTTTTCTCAATACAGGTCATTTTTCTCTACAAAAGAATGCATTTATAACGACATTTAAATGATTCCAGAGGTATTACCGTAACTAATTGTTAATAGCGTTTAACATTTTAGAAGTGAATTGGACGTCTATAAACGGAATATGCATGGGTATTCAATGAATAACTGAATTGTCTCTAAATGTATCATTGCATTAACAATTTTCGTATATGCGTACTTTTCAGTCCATCATGAATCACTCGTGAGTAAGAACTACCTTCAATAGACGCGATTATTCTGTGGAAAGATTTTCTGCATATATATTCCAGGAACTAACACAAGACTGTTTCTTTCATTTAACTCGTGAGTTTTGAAAGCAAGTGTGATTTTCGTCAGTGATAAATAGTGTTTAAGTTGGATGCTGAGGGTGGCATACTGGATGTCAGATGGGTGCCATTTTCGTGAAAACCTATGTCAGTATGACCATACCATCAAAGGAAGTAACGACAGAACACTAGAAAGGATACGGTGGTAGTCACATTGGACGTTCTCTTAGCTTCATTTTCATTTTTAAGAATTATGTAGCAAAAGAAGTCTATTTGTGAGACCTCCATATTAATATATCCATGCATTTGAGGGGAGTACATTTAAAAATATTTTGAAGTTAGATAGCATGAGCATGGTGGTCATATTAAAGGTCAATTTGCATCTATTTCATATATAACAAACTAACCACCATAATAACTTTTTTCAATGTACGTGCAGTCTCTTATGAACTGAATAGAAATTATTAATTGTATCAATATGACAATGATTATACAGGACGGATAAACATTTCCATGATGGTTAGCATAGTGGTCACATATAAATACATCAAAAACTTAAACCCAGTTTAAGTTTGGTATTTATGAATTGTTAAATGAAGATAAACATTGGGACTGTCATTGTTGCTATTTTGGATATCAAAGCGCACACATTTCCATCTAGAGTTAGCTTGATATCATACGAAGTCACCTGGTGAAACTACAATGTCGAGATTACCTAAATCTCACAATTGATAACAATATTCTCATGCGTCCATTTTTGCCACCATATTGGCTGTCCGATTTGATGCTATTTTTACTTACAATCAAGTAGATGTAATAGTTTTTTTTTTCTAAAAATGATCATTCCTTCAGCAGAAAAAACATTTGCAGGATGCCTACTGCAGAAGCCATATTGGATGTTTGAGAAGCAATATGTATCCATGTTGTTAGTACCATTCACTCGGATGATATTAGAAATAGGATGTGCAAGACGACTGTTATTTAAGGCAGGATGAAACACCTACTAGACATCACAATAAACTGTCTGGTTTACTTCTCGTGTCCATATGACCTGTTCAGGACGAGTAACAATACGATGTCCATAATGATGACTTACTGGCCATAATGGACATCAGATCAGAATCCATTATCATTTATAAGTACACCATTATGTGTGTATCTCGTTTCATGGCAATACCACAAGCAGTATCACAACATTATGTGTGTATCAAGATTCATGACAATACTACAAGCAGTATAGGAGTACTAGCGATAACAAACTTTGTGCTGAAGGATTGGCTACGTACAAACGACCATGTCATATGCTCTTCTATGACTTATCTGTCTAATAATTAAATTATACCGAGGATTGTTACCATTAATAATTATATTATAAATATATTTACAGATTTTTACATTCTTTATCTATACTTGTAATCAAAGCTGAATAAAGGTCGGACAAAATATCATATACCACGGCAGAGTCTGCATTGTGAATTTAACTAAAAAGAATTCTTATCTAAATAGATATATTTTAGAAGATCAAAATTGAAGAGTAGTATATCTGAAATCATAAAAGCCCCTACCAGTTATAAAAGACTGTAAGGTAGATTTGATACAGCAAAATCCAAAAACATTATGAATAATAAAACGATAAGAAAATACGAACAGTTTTCTCCAGTCACGAAAAACTAACATTTTCTTAACAGCTTTGCAAACAAAATCCATTTGATCATTATCTATTCATATATTGTTTCTTCGTCTCATGATTATATTAATTTATTTTAAAAAATGATATATGAAACACAAGTTTCAAATTATATCTGGTGAATCAAATATTAAAATGAAAACATCAAACGAAAACACCAAATTTCTGGACTAGATATGATTTTAAGTTTCCTATTGATGATATTCGTTTATTTAACTTAAGCTAATTTAAAGTAATTTTAATACCGGTAATTTCCCTTGCAAGAGAGCACCTATTAATTATGTAAAATATTTCCATGGATACAGTGTTTTACTAACGAATCCAGTTATCAAGCTATCTATAGGTATATTAACTGGCATATAACGAGAACTAGAATATTGTATATCTTAAATCGCAATGGAAATTCATGCAGTCCATTGCGACTACAGATAATACATTCATTATAAAGGCCTTTAGACAGGTTTGCCTTTTTGCATTTAAAATTATAAAATGCATCTCAGAATTATACCAATGTATATAAAAACGAAAATAAAATATTGCTGGACAATTAACATAGTTGGGTCTTTCGCTATACCAGTCGTTTACAATTTGAAATCATTGGGTACTAATCTCCTACGCGCCTTTGATGCCTCCTCAAGTTTCGAGGCCAGCTTACCCAACTGAAGCATATTCAGTGCTGTAGAAAGTTCCAGGACCATTTCGGGTTCTTTTTTGTCACCGTTTCGGCACCATTGGAAGATAATCTGAGCAGTTAAGTCGGTGCCCTTATGTCCTATTGCATTTAGATGTTCCACCGCAGTGTAATCCAAATCAAGCTCTGCTGCCAAGGCATTTGTTTTATTAATTGGAATTTTACTGGCAAGAACGTAGATGCTCTTCATGCATAGTGCGGTATCTGCAATCGTAATGTATTACATTATGCCCAACCGAAGTGTTTGCATCAATATTGTATAAAATGACCGCTATACTCGAAACGATTTGTGAGGACTTAAAGGTCTTACTGAGATATCAAACACTTATAATCTGGTATTGGTATGGTATATATTTCGACAGATATTATATGCGGATAATGTTTATTGCATACGTTCAAACCTAACTATCGGTTTTATTTGATTTTATTTCAAAGATTAAACTTTGATCCAGTAAATCGTCCTTGTTGCAGCAAAGGCATCCAAGATAGTAAATGTTTTTCCCTAGAGAAACACAGTGGTGAATTCTGTATTTGTTTGTTTTAGTGATGTTGTTGCTTTTTGTTTTATTTGATCATGTTGAAAGAGATAGTGAGTAATTCTGCTTTTCCGTCTACATGGAAATAGCCTTACAATTTTGCGATGCATTTAAAAGCGTATCAACCTAAGTGTTTAATACTACACTTTTAATGACCAAACTTGTCTAACAAATATATACGTTAACATATCTTAATGTCCGACAATCGTTTTCTTTTCGGAAAGATTTGATCGAATCAACTGTAAACACATCTAAGCCATTGTATTTGTCAAGATGGACATGATAAGAGTGTGATCTGAAAAATGAGTAAAAATAAATAATAGCGAGTTCTTCAATATAAACTGAACATTTTGAGTTTCCGCAGATGTTAGAAACTTATTTATCTGATATTTTTATTTTCAATTGTTGATACACATCGCAGGCAACTGGTAAACGTTATCACTATATCCCTTGCAAGAGATCCAAAGGTGATACAATATGAAAAATGAACGTTATCGATATTTGGTGACATTAATTTGGCCATTTTCTTCATTATTTTCTGTAAATCAAAACTATTAGGACCCTAATAAACATGTGTGAATTATCCCACAGTAAACATTCTGTCAAAAATTGACGGAATAAAAACAAAAAAGAAGTCTTTTTCTTCTTTTAAAAAATGACTGTGACAACTACGAAGAAACAGTACATTATATTCATCGAGGTTCGATAAAACTTTATAAAGGCTAGCATACAAAGTGTTTACTCACCCTCTTGATGGAAAATATGTACATTTCGCTGTCTTAACCAGTCGTCTGCTAAAAAATGACACTCATGGCATTCTTTCTTTCCCAACTTAAACTTCAACACAGCACTTGATTCAGGTTCTTTTCTCACAACTTCAAATCTTTGGCGATTATACCGCACCTGTTGTTGGAACCTGATCTCTAAATAGTCTTTCTTGTAGCGTGAATGAAGTTGTATGCCCTCGGTAGCATAAATCCTAACCTTTTCCCCGTACCGAATTGAAACGGGATCAGATGTAGTTTCTTCGATTTGATGCAGATGAGGCTTTGTAGATTTCAATATTTTCAATCGGTCACCCACGCGGTTTGACTTCATAATTTCAATCAACAAGGTATTAACAGCAGACTTGTCTGAATATATGATGATTTTACACTTTTTGGGACAGCCTCTTCTCTTTTGAAAGCGGTCCTTTATGTTTGACTTTAGCCGTTCATTCATATAAATGCTCCTCAAACTTGCAATGGAATTTCTTGGAATTGACAAAACGCACGACCTATAGAGAGAACGGAGAATGCGGTATTCTTTGCCGAACACTAATAACTTGTTATCTTCTCTCTTTTAATGAAATGTTCAGTTAACCTGAGCCCCTTGTTCATAGGACCACATGTACTTGTATAAATGTTTATTGCTTAGTAGATTAATTTCAATTTATATGTTAATTTTTTTCGCTTTTAAGTTGGATTTACGAAAAAAAAAAACAATTAGCGATCTACAAATTAGGTTTAAAGTCACCTCTATTAACGCATACAAATACCCACACAGAAACTGCTAAATTGCAAATCAATTAAATTCCACGACAAAACTAGAATGCATACAGATAAAAGTTCTGCTGCGTTCGAAATTTCTTATTCAGAAATATAAAAGATTCGCAAACACTGATGCAACAAATATAGGATGTGAAAATTTGCTGCTAATTACTTTGCTTGTAAAACGTCCGTCTTTTTGCGATTAAATAGCACACTGGTTTAACTCGTTTCATTATGATTTAAATCAGTTCAGTTATGATTCCGTGGTGGATGTGTTTTGTATGGCTAACATAAAGGCAACATATGCTTGACTACAGCTCCTTGTTTTATTCAGTGTTATGAGTACTTGAGTACCTTTGACATCTTTGTACGAGAATTTGCAGTTACTTTTACGTTTCCTGTCTCTGGCCATAAATACACAACATGAATGCACCTATGTTTGCAGCTAAGTTTTTGCGTAACAAATAATCATCATGATGATGTGCACGAGTTGTTTCAGTGAGGATCAGTGAAGTTAATTATAGATGACAATATATAATGTTGTCAACAAACGTAAGGAACCACACATGTGTAGACTACTATATTGATATGCAACACTACTTTATTTTAAATACTAACCAATGTTCAGAAACAAAACTCTTACCCAGAAAAACTGTTGACCTCAAATTTACAAACGTTATTCTTGAGAGAAATGTTTGCATCAGTGATGTATACATCGTCATCCTCAGTCCATTCTATTACTAATAGACCAGCGTCATGTTCGGTAGATGTAGATGGAAGAGGAAGTGTCACAACAACTGGCTTCTGAAAACTTGGAATTTCATCATGTTTTATCCAAATTCTTGGGGACAAACCTATGATGTTTATGACATCATCTGGGTTCTTGTTTTCTGTATGATTTACTAGGTTTGGGCACATCACCTACAGGAATGGTAAAATACCTGAAATTTTTATTCCGAGGAAGGGAATTAAATATAAAGTTTATTGCTTTCTACTTTTACTTTTCTACTCTTTTTAGATTTAAATAACACATCGACAAATAATATCATTTAACTTGCAATTTTTGTTTAAAATAACTATAACACTACTTAATTTATGAGTGTATTTCATTGACTGCAGACCAATCACAGCCTACCCCTATCACCACAACGAGCATGGTCTTTCTTAGGGTTGTTGTATAACAGCTAATGATATAGAGTCCGGACACAATTATCTGTCCATCTTTCTTGGACAGGCACGACTTAATGTTATTTCTATGATATTATTTCAAGAACGTTACATGTCATTATTATCATAAATACTCGGATAGGCATTACTAAGATTGATGTTAACGGTAGAGAAATGCTACTTCAAAGTTTCTTCATGCGCAAGCATAACTGCATTACATTTATTGAAAACTGAATATTAAGTATTATCGATTTGGTACCAAGTCACAAAATGCTTTGAGGACAAGGTTTGATCTCAGACTCATACTGTGCTAGGTTTAACTTTTGACAACGTTATTAAGAAAACCAGACCGCTCAGGTGGCCTCTATGGGTAGAGCGTCCCCATCAAATGAGTTAGGTCGCGGGTTCGAACCTCGGTCGGGTCATACCAAGGACCTATTAAAATGGCATTAGCAGCAGCCTAAATTGGTGTTCAGCATTAAGAGGTTGATGTTATGACTAGTCCGTCCTTATGTCAAGATAATGTAACTGGGTGGGACATCATGCGACCTGTCTGCCGCATGATACCAGAATGCAAGGCATCACTAGAAACTGCCACGTTGCTGATAACGTAGTGGTAGGACTGACGAATAGGTAAAGCTACGTTAAACGTATGTTGTCATATTTTGGAAACTTGTGTGTCATTTTACTTTTAGACGGCGTTGTTTTGTCACTCTTTGTCCAGCTGAATAACTTGCATGGCACATTTACTTACAACGTTGCATTTGACAGAAATGGATTCATTTAATACCATGTCAGACAAAATCCACCTAAGATATCAGTTGAAAATATTTAATGACATAATTAAAGAATAATATATCTTTGTAATCATAATATATCGATTTCATTAAGCCTTTGTTTGCATAGTTTAACTTTAGTTAATTTCAATTTAATTTTACTATTATTTTCCATATAAGATATTTAACAAAATTTAAAGGACACCCACTACTCATTATTGTGGTATAAATATTTGTCCTGTGATATATACATAAATAAATGTAACTTTGGTCCGAATTAATACACATAAACTGTTGATTAAGCTGTACATTTGTGTAATGCAAATTACTCTACTGCAGTTTTTTTTTAAAGCAGAGTCAGCTTAGATGATTTATATATTTTATTACTTTCTTTATAGTTCCCGAAGCACATTCCTACATCGTTTTTTATTTAAAAACTTGATTATGACATAATAAAATAAGAGAACACAGATTTATACTGTCTTTTAAATTGTATATTTAAGTGGAAAAATAATAACAGCACGTTAATCTTAAGCATGGATCGAACGCAGTCTATTTATATTTTCATAGCTTGTTTTATTACTTCAACGTTTTAATTATAAATTGTTCCAGATCTTAGGAAAAATAAAATTCTCAGTTAAACTGAGAGGTATGTAGTTTATTACCTGAATGTCAATGTTGCAATTTTTCCTAACACAGCCAGACGGAAATGTGGCAGTGACATCTTTGACATCGCCTGATTCAAAGACAGATCCCTGTGGTTTCAAAGAAAATTCTATCCACTTGTCGGATGAAATAACAAAGAAATACTGCATGTCAGGAGGTGAAAACCTTACGTATTCTCTCTGAAAAAAAATTGGATCGAACTTTACTGAGGTACGCATGGATGGCTTATTGGATTGTATCACATGATAAATGTAGTACGCATAATCATTCGATACAATAAAGAATTTGGTTAGACATTGTTTGTGATGTTAGGGAGAGAACATGTTCATGGCAGGAAATAATTTTGCTTTAAAAAGTCTGACGCATGATGCTTCGCTGCATATGTTTGCTTGCTACGCGTGCTACTCTTCCTCTTCATCATATTTCATCGTCTATTTATTTCTTCTTCTTCTTCTTATTCGTATTATTATTATTATTATTATTATTATTATTATTATTATTATTATTATTATTATTATTATTATTATTATTATTATTATTATTATTATATAAAGGTTTGACAAGCCAACACAGATTTACAGATTATTCTTTTTCTTCTAAAACTTTTTTGCTGACTTTCAGTCTTCATTTTAGTTACTGCAGACACATTACAAATTAACTTTGTCTTCATGGATAATTATGGAACTGATCCAAATAATACGAAAAAGAAATAACATACTACAGTCTGAATAATTTTTTGTATGATAGAACCAGAATAAGCAAGATAAAAGATATGAAATAAATATTCATTTGTTTTAGTGTTGATGTTCAAAAAATATAAGTGCAGTTTAAATTTATTACAAGCATAGCAAACAACATCCTCGTTTCCTTGTTTTCGAATCAACCAGTTAGGACGTTCTACCAAACCTATTGCATATATATATATATATATATATATATATATATATATATATATATATATATATATATATATATATATATATATATATATATATATTTCAATAGGTGTGGTGAGGTCATCTTGAATGAAACCGAAGGTGTCAAGGTCATCTTGAAAATAGCAATATAAAAAGCAAAATTATTAACCTTTAATTCTGTGTGTAGTAAATTGTAAAGAACAATAACCGTACATGCAATTTTGCAGGCATAGTTATCCATTCTTTGTTGGACTTCCAGACAATCTTGTATTCAAATAAGGAGGAATTTTCAGCATCCGCAGTTATTTTGACTACCATTGTCACGGGGTCGGAGCAATTTTGAGGGAATTTCAAAACTTTCAAAACGTTAGACCAATAAATGTAAAAAATATTTGATTCACAATACACACTGATAAATGTATGCAAAACAGATAGGTCAACCATTCGTATAATCAAATAAAAAACTTCCATGAGTACATACAATGTCATAGATAGATAATTAGCATGCTTCGTATGGATCCGTGTAAGGTAGGATAGCCACCCCCAATGACCAGAATTTAGTGTAAACAAACCCCAAGGGTTTCCCTAGGAAAAACCTAAACTGAAATGTTACTCACCTTAACATAGCGTAAAACGTCAGGATGCTGTCAGTGCATATCAGTGTATGCATTAAATGACTTTTAAAGTCATATCAGAGTTAGAATAACTTTGACTAAGACGCCTTTGGTAATGGCAATGCACGCCGTATATATTGTGAACTGTAGATAACGCGCGCAAGGATACAAATGTGAATTGATCAAGTAAATTCGTTTCATATCCATAAGATTAAACAAGACAGAAACAAATAATTATAACGTCCTCGGCTTTACGTTTGTCTAAAATGTATTTACCATTCATAAATAATAACGACAACATGGATTAAGAGCAAGACAACTGCAACAACTGCTTTTTCATCTCGAATGGAGTACACAAGTTGTAAATATAGCTATGTCAATCAATGTGCAACCCTTTGTTTGTTCACACTAACCAAATCTGGTGAACGTTGTAGAATTAAATTTATTAAAATTAATGGTTCTTTTAATTATTGTGAAATAATGCTCAACTGATGATGCAACAACAATCATCCGTCATAATTTAATAATTTCCCCTTTCCAAAAACATCGCAACCAGTTCAAACCATTGTGAGAGTAGAATATTATGACTGAAGATATTTTGCAGATAGAATGTTTCTGCCATTATATATGGTCATTGCTGCTAGAAAGGGAAAGCTCAGAGATAAGTTGTAGACTCCAATTTCTGTGATCGACGCCATTGCATCGGCAGCGGTGTTTATAGTCACGCATCTGTTATCAGGTAGTTTATAATCTCTTTTGTGAGCATCCTTGATCGACCTACACTGCGCGATTTGCGTTGATTTATCTTTCTAATCCAACAACTATTGTCACAAAACGGAAACTTGCTTTTTTACCGCATACTATCTATTAGATGCTGCTTAACAACACCATTTATTTTTGGCAAATCCAACTCGATTAGCAGATCCATAATCTGTTCCATCAGATTTTACAAGCTTACCTTGAATTCAATAAATTCCTCGGCGGGCAAGAATAATCCGCTTGTGTCTTGTACTTATACTCGTACACGTCCACGTTCGTCAGATACACGTGCTGTATGAGAATACTATTGAGAATCGCGCACTATTTATCTTTGAGCACCGGCGTATCCATGTCAAATGCGGGGTTTGATATATATTTGAACACTTTATTTTATTCTTCGCTAATTAGAACGACAATCGGATAGTAAGCTCTGAAGCAGGCCAATAGTCCTGACAGATCTACAGCAATATTTATGGGTTTTGTTTGACTTGGTTTATTACCCGCCAATTCTTTCAATCGCTGATTTGCAGATCCATTTATGGTTTTATTGACCGTTACTGGAACCGCTTTCATGCTTGTTGGTAATACTAGCATATGTTATCTAAATGCGAATCGTGCAACTATATCTCGTATTGATGACAACGCTGCTTTCAAGAGCGATGTTAATTACTCCAAGTGACCGTTTTTGCCGACGTTGATCGCTTTCATCTTTAATTACGTCGTCATCGGAATTGCCATATAAGCAAATCTTCAAAATATATACGAAGATTGTGAGAGATGGTGCAAAGGTCCAATGATAGGTATCCATTTGGACCAAATAGTCATTTTTACGGAAGCCCAGCAAGGCTACCGAGGACGTATTGAGCAAAGCTTTTATTGCAATTCTTGTTTGGGGTGTGGGAATATCCTTGCGACCATTGTTTGTTTGCCTTGCACATTCTTTTAACTGTGGATGAGACTGTGAGTTATGAACTTCGTCAACCGGATCATTACAGAGGATTATAGATAAAAGATGAGAGCGAAAATCGGCTAATGGTAGTCTGTTAAGGTGGAGGTAAAGAACATTGAATCTCGTGCCTCCTTTTGTAAGTTCATAGTTGCTATTACGCCATTGTCATAGTACGTTATGCCTCTATGTTATAAAGTGGACTTGCACTCGTGTATTTTCTGTGAATCGGAGTGGGAGAATGTTAATTTATGTTCGGCTTAATTAATATTGTAGAATATAGTAGATGATCTCACGGTCACAATGTTTCGAATGAAGTCGCGGGTAACCATGTAGAAATGAGATGGTATTTACAAGAAAACAAAAACGCATTTAGACGGTTGTAACTTGTTATTGACGACGCAAGTTGTGTAATGGTGTCATTCACTTGTTAAATTGTGGAAGCAAATTAAGGATGATTTTTTCCTAGTGCATAATAACCTGATATCAGAACTGTAGACCAGGTGATGCAGAGGAACCAAGGACGTAACTCTGATAGCTTTGGGCAGGCAGCTTATGTCCAGCCTGCAAGTAAGGTCCAATAACAACATGGGGACTAAATTGCCTGTTTTCGTCGTAAATTAATAAATTAGTGAAGTTGACATCCCCTGTGCTACCTGCGAGGTAGCTGTCGAGTTTGGCAGCCACTACACTTGGAACACTTGTATGTCAGATCCCATTATTTATAAGATGTCACTATGCAAAGTCTCTTGAGTGGCAGAGGCCGAAGGGCAACTGAAGAGATATATATTGAAAACATAGGCCCCACGAAGGACATCGTACGCCAAACGTGTCTTGACGTACGATGTGGGCAGGATTCATTTCTTAATAAAGTTAGGATCAGCAAGGCGTCACTTATAAGACCATGAATTGGTGCTATCAGAAGACCTAAGGTAATGAAGCGTTAATATCAATTCCCAATGCCAGCCATAGTAAGGCTTAAAATTGCTCAGTACAAATAAATTCAGTATAGCTTGGCGCGAGGATACTAAAATTGCTTTTATATAGAAAACCTACCAGTATGTATTCAATCCCAGCGAACATATAAATGTGTTAAGAGCGTTCTATAGTCAACTACAAATTTTCATTCACATATGAATTAAAACCATAGCTATAAGTTTTGCGAGGTCACATATGCTACTTATGGAAGAAGGTAAACGCTACTAAATGACTACATAGTGATAATGGTAAATGAATAATGTCATCGTCATGGAAAGGAAGAAAATATGGAATAATAGTTGGAGTCTACTTTCTCTTTGAAGTGAAGACTCCTCCAACCTGTCAGTGTATACAAACTTAGTTAAAGTATTGTTCGAGGTATCTCTTGACGCTTGATACGAATCGAAGTAAGAACTGATGAAGTCATGGAATTTGATGAAAGTCCAGGGAACAAGGGAAGATCATCATATCTAGCTTCCACCGTGGTAGGCAGGAAACATTTAACCATTTAGCTAATTTTTTTTTGAGGGGGAAGGGCGGCTTTGTATTTGAGGTAATAGTAGTTCTCCTAAGGTATTATAACTGAGTAACATAGCTTAAAGAGGAAATTGACGGTTTCTACCTCCTCCTCAATCCCACCTCATGTACTGCTTGGGCCGTTATCTTTACGTATTTTCTTTTGGAAGCCTCACGAATTAAGCTTGTTATAAGGAAAGATTGTTCTTGTTTTTCAGGATATGTTTCCAAGAGAATTTTCCTCAAGGATCTTTCACACGTTAGGGCATTGCTTGCTATGTTTACTAAAACCAGTTCGATCCGTCACACACACTAGCCATTTAACGTTTGCAATAAAATATTTCAACACATATTTTAAATTTAATAAATGCAACTTTTGTTAACTTCGCTACATGGTAATGTGGAATTACCAAATGCTTAGCATAAGATTAATATTGGGTATTATAAATATCTCCACAGTATGATTAACGTCGCACTACTATAACCATGGTTTCATGTTTGAGGTTTCAAAATTGGGCTCAAATTTTGTGTTTATGCGGTTGGGCAATACTGCGTCAGGTGAATAAAATAGATCGCTCTGAAATGCATCTACCTTAATTGTTAAAAACGTTAACTTTTCTAACTGCATATATCATACGAAATCCATCTTATTCATAACTTACCAATAATAGTTGTGCCGATTATATAATCAAACTTATTTTTCATCAAAATATCTCAATTCGATTCAGAGAGATAATAATTATAGGATACTACTTTTGTATGGGACAATATGAACAAGTTTTTCTGAGTAATACTCCACGACCATGGGAGTGCAGTATTAGACCGAAAATAACGTGTTCATATTTTCCCAGACAAATGACGTGATCCTTTATTTATATACTCATTTGTTTATTACCTAAGGCTTAAAAGCAAAAAATACAATAAGAAATAAAGTAATTGAATATATGCTGTATTCTAAAATAAATACTCAGCTGTATATTCATCAACAGAGTAACACTATTAATGAGCACATAGTACCGCCCAGCTAGCTATGAAATTTTTGTTGCTCTTAACATTAATTATAAAGAGTATCGTTTTGGTCAACGTAATATTGAAATGTAAAGAAATATCATGAAATAATTATTTTGGTTTCTGGTGATCCAACTCAATTCTGCTTTTCTGCTTGTAATGTACTGGATTTGTTGGGTTCATTCTGTATGCTGTACATATGAATTGAGACGCTGAATCTACTACGCATGTGTTTGTGTTCTGCCACTGATTGTTTGGAATGATAATGCTGGGAAAATACATTTTTTAAATTTAAATTATCAAGAATGTACATTCTGAGAATATTCAATCCATACATATAAGTAGATATATTGTCATGCATTTTATCATCTAAATCATACGTGTGTTTTTGCTTTGTCATTTGCATGCTATTTGGTTGAGAGGACCCCAGATTTCACATGTATGGCTTCTATCGCTTGCCTGGTATTGTAACAAATTAATTAAAAGGGAAAATTGAAAAACGGATGGTGTGTGACAATGAATAACCCATACTTAGTAGTTATTTGTATTTAACTAAGCGTTCCTCAAAGCTTTATATGTATTGCAGGGTACCCATTTCCATAATGTTAGATTTGTCTTTCATTTATAATCTGTTTGGGTGGCGATTTGGGTAACGAAATCATTTGCAATTACTGCTCGTAATGTCTTCCAGGATATTCAGAAACATTATTATTGTATCTAATAAATGAAAAATGGAAAAATCTACTTCAAAAATCGAAATCACACACACATGCACAATATTGAATCTATTTAAAACAGAAAAGGCAAGATAGCACCGACTTTGGAATACAATTTCATTTTGTAAGTAAGTAATAATACCATCAGTACATGAAATATACGGAAATAACGAATGTACTTTGCTCACATTTTACATCAAATTTCCTCAGTTCTTCATGTTCTATGATTAATGTTTCAGCATAAGAACTTGTGTTTAGTTCCTGCCTAACGTTTAATACCCCAGTCCGAATTTCACACTTAGTGCTCACAGACCAAGGGGGATATTTAACCGTGACATTTTTTGCCGTCGACAGCTTTCCACTTGAGTCCCTCTCGAGTCAAGGTATCTTGTCTCCATTTCTCTCTTGAAACAACTAACAGATGTTTAATGCGAGGAAGAGATGGACATCGTATGTGTGCCTCCTAAAAATACAATACAAAATGTTGTTTTGTACAGAATCTATTAGTATGTCTGTTATGTATCACTCCTTAAAACCAATTAATGGTCCTTACATAGGAAACACAGATAATATGGTAAAACGCTGTGGATTAACCAAGAAAGACGGTTTTTTGATAGCAATAAAATACCTAGTGTTCATATTATTATTATTATTATTATTATTATTATTATTATTATTATTATTATTATTATTATTATTATTATTATTATTATTATTATTATTATTATTATTATTATTATTATATTGATGAAACCACGTTTAACTAATAGTGACCGAATATAAATTTCTTCTTCGTCTCGACATGTGTGCTTTGTCGTTGGTTATTATTGCATTCAAAACAAGAATTTCATGTCGTTTTCTTGCAAAGTCACCAAACAAAACAAAAAGAAAATGAGGAACATGAAGCAGGAAGGAATCACTGACCCTTATATAATGATGTCAAAATGTTTTCATCAAAACTGTGGCGTGAGAGTTGTCATCTATGGTAGAATCAGAATAAAGAATGGTATCAAGATCAAATAAATTATATTTTTTGTGTGGATATAAATTTATAATAATTTATGCGATGTTAGCAAGTACTACATATCACGTACCAAATCCCCAAGGGCAAGTCCTTTCAGCATTTAAGACATCAATAGCCATATGCGTGGTCAGTTGCAAGGATCGTGCAATAACCTTACCTGCAAGTCAGCAGAAATTATTTTCCATTTCTCCTCAGACGTTAAAAGAACATGATAATCAACTGAGGATAAATTCTCAACTTCCTCAGTTATCTTGGCCATAAATTTTGCAAGGTCAAGAAAAACTGTCGGAAAGTTCAAAACCTCCAAATTATCAGTCTCAACAAATGATCCGGGTAGTCTTAACACTTTGGAGTCATTATTAATCTTCTCACTCTTTTGCTTGTTAAGTTATCAAGATGTAATACCTTTTCTCTCATAATGAATCTTTTCTTAATGTTTTCCTTAGTGAAAATGATTTTCATAATTGGATCCCTGCATAGTTTATAAACACTGTAATAAGAACAAAATTTACGAAAGAGCAATTTAGACAATGCTACTGAATTAAACGTAACCATAAAAACGTATATTCATTGCAACAACTATCTATATTTTATTGCGCGGTTTGTTATGACTATAATTTATGGATGCAGTTCTGAGAGATGCAAATATTAGATATAAAGATTCTCAAATTAGGTCAAAATAACCTGGAAAATAATTCTATCATAGCTTATGTGCCTAAAAGGTGGCAATGTTTTGATTGAATATACTTGAAACATATATTAGAAAGCTTTGTGTTTATGGAGACGGACAACGTGTTCCCCAGCTCAGATATATTCCCGTCTGCTACTCTCGTCATACAGCATGAAAATAACATAATATTTGATGCAGTTAGTAACATAGATGAGACTGAGGGAGATGTATGGATGTGTGTGTAACATTTGCCAATATTTCCTTAATCAGTTTGTGTAATCGTTTGCATGTCTATGACACAAGTCATTGAGTAATAGTTTTCATGCATGTGATATAATTCTGATAACTGTCTGAATTATGTAATAAATCCTTGAATAATGTTAGATACTTTATACTTTAGATTAATGTAAGGCTGAGGTAAACCTTAGTGTAGAAATAAAATCATAAGAAAATGAAGTTAGCATAATTTTCAATTAAACTTGTTCCGTTAATACGGAAACATAAATATGAAATTTGAGATGATTCATTTATTCAAACTATTAGTTTGACTTAATTTTGTCGTTGGCTTTAGGACTGGTTCACAAACTTTGAATTATTGCGAATTGTTTCAAAGACATTCTAGACCATTATTATGTCATATCAACATGGGCACATATACGAGTAGCAAAGGTCATCACTACAAATAGCCCTGTCTGTGGATACCAGTCTCAACCCTTGCTCTTTGTAGCATACAAATTAGTTGCAAATAATATACTTATTTTGATCATTGTGAAATAATGCCCACGTAAATTTGCACTATTCTGGCAGCAGAAGGTCATGCAAATGAACTACAGACTATCGTCCACAGAATATCTACATTGAAAACAAGTAAGAAGCACATTTTGAAATGTGTGAAAAATTAATAAACAATACGTATTTATTTTTAATGAATAACTATGAACGGAACAAATGTGAAAATAAGTATTTTTAAAGTTGTAAATGCACAGATGATATCGTGGCCCTTAGGTACTGGTCTCAGCATAAAATACATCCATCATATTGCGATTACGTCTTTCTGTTTTAGTTTAGAGATATATAATACAAATCAAATTTGACTGGACGTGAATTTGTAAATTATGATTTTATTATCATTCTCTTGCTTGACTTATTTCAGTCTCTTAGTCAATGTAAAGTTTGCCTTGCAAGAGATATTGAGGTGAAATCCATATTTGTAGCGAGAGCTTTTGGAATTGAATCCTAGGTGAAGGAGAAAGATTTTCCTAGGTATACGTTCAAGTGTGTCATTGGATCAATCCCAATCTGGGAGCAATAACACATTTGCTTGATAAAACGTGTTTGGAATGAATATCACAAAACTGATGATTGATAATAAATTTGTTCTGATTAAACCGTTTTGGCAATGAATGATAACTTTGTAAGATTACATATATTTAGCATTGATCCCATAATTGTTTAGTGGGAGATAAATAGGAATCGAACGGTATTTTATTTGTTCAGAGATCATTGGAGGAGATCACAAGTTTGTCAGTTTAAAGCTGTTTTGGGTTGATATGTAGAGAAATGTTTGATATTGGTCCCATGTTTGCCATACAAGAGGGATTTAGTGATAATCCCAATTTATACTGATCAATGAAACTTTGCATCACTCCAAACGTTATTTTAAATAAATTTTTGGAGTGGACTTTTATATAGGTTTATGTTTAATTAGATGATTTGAAGTAGGACTAATAATACATAATCCGGTAGTTCTCAACTTCTAAAAGACTTCATTCTGGCAATATATTTATTATCTTTTGCTATTTGATTATATTTGCTCTTTTCCGTTCTCTCTCGCGTTCCACAGAAAATATTATATAATTATTCATCTAACGTAAATTAAACCTCTAAAAATGGATAATGACATCATAAAGATATTAATATAATATTATTCGATTATATGATTAATATTGAAAAGTATCACTAGCGCAAGTGATGCAAGGAATTTTACTTAGAAGAGAAACTACCTTCTACACCATATGCTTAAACACACAGTGAAGGAATTAACCCGAAATGTTAAAAGGTTCTGAATAACACTCTTGATTGTCTTTGTCTATGTATTGATTTTATAGGGACTGCCTCACCATTCTTATACGAGTGTTGCAAAGGGTATACCATCCACCCTACCCTCCATAAGACAGTAATTTACCAGCCATATTTGTTGAAAGAGTACTAAGTATCTTAAGATTTAATTGTTGGCTGGTAAATGGATTTCAGTTTGATTTTTGTTCATTACTTGTTTCCTAAATTCCAATCAATGTATATTATCCGATAGCAAAATATTTCCTTTTAAGCTGATATTCTATATTCATTTTTCTCCTGACAAAACGTCATGTAGACTCTACGTGAAAGATGAGGTTTAGAGAATTCTTCTTTAGCAGAACGAGGGGCAAGAAAAGCAATGAAGCACCTATTTATTTTGGCTGGAAAATTATCTGACTCTAATGCACGAAAGCATATATTTTTGTATTAGTTGTATTGAAGAAATTACTTAAGAGAGATATGATATATATTTAATAGACATAGGAAAAAATATTATTTGCATTGTAACTGTTATTTCCTCGTCACTTGTGACAAATACAAGCAGTTTCCATTTCATGAGCTTTACCCTAGACCTTTTACCATTTTGTCGTAGAGTGTATAACAGCACCGGTAAGACGACGTATCTCAAATTGAAACGTGTCAATGTATGCTGAGCCAGTGATAATTTTTAGTAAGATAGTACCTTAAATATATATGTTGTTGTTTCATGCCTGCTTATTAGAAGGAAGATGAATTTCCTTAGTGGGAACTGAAAGTAATATTGTATGTCTTATTGCCACAAGGACATTAATTTTATCGTATTCAATAGTATATTGTATTAGATTTTTATATCCAGTATAGGCGCTATGGATAATGTCCTTTATTTACACAATAGTTAAAAAAAACGGATTTCCAACGATCCCGAGCAATAATTTTTGATTTTATGGACTTCGTTCGTAAAAGCCATGTCAAAAGGACAATGTGCAGCTTATTAATTTATTTTTTATCAGTATCAATGTGTCAATTTAAATGTCAATATCTTGATCATGCGGATCTTTGTTGTTTGTCTCTTATGTGGCAACGTAAATATTTAGCTCTTTGCATGGAGCAAATGACTATCTCTCATAACTAAACACAGTTATCTACCTCAGATAAGGGGTGATACTTTTACAATATTTAGATTGCAATGCGCAAAAAACATAAATAAGAACACAAGAGTTTAATTTTTTCGTTTCTTGCATAATGTGTTAATGTTCTTGTTGTGTGCCTGATGCAATTTTTCAGCACATGATAGGTTATTCATGGAACAGGAACTTGCGAAGAACCCTGGGAAGAACCACCGACCTAAATAGAGCTATTGACAGCCTTTTTCATATACCTCATTGGCCGAGCCAAAGACTCAAAAACAAGCGTACAAAAGTGAGATGACGGTGATTTGTAATAGTAAAGGCGAGGGGTTAATCTCCTCGGTCATGATAGGCTGCTGCAAAAAATTGTAATAAATTTTGAATATATATGATTCATGTAATGTATGTAAAGTTCCTCGTTTATTCTGTACTTTATCGTACTTTATCGTAGAAAGGACAGTTGGTCCAAGTGTCAAAGAATTAGTTATTTAGTTATCACATATCACACAGTTTCTTTAGAAACACAGACCAATCTGTAATTGAAACATGTTTGCTTGTGCAGCTAAAGAATTTTTTTCAATCCTCTTTTGATAACAACATTGACACATCAATATTTAATTCATATAGATCGGTATTTTTTATTCGATAAGTTACGTGGACATGTGAAGGAGTGGCTGTTTTTAGTTTCCTATTTGATAAGGGTATTTTATATGGCGACTGTAGTTTAAACTGTGATGTGACTATCTCCACTAGGTAAAGTAGCACGGTGTGTAATATGCCTAATGTAAGTGGGTAAACTCGTTCTGTGTGAGATAGGGAAAGAGGGAAGAAATATGAGGAGAAATAGTCTACAATTAGCTTAATATTGGTATGTGCTAGTGGGTAATGCGTGGATAAATAAGTCAAATGTGCTAATTAGAGCAGTACGTGATACACTGGAGAGACATGGGGATAGTCTATGATAATGTGTGATGTTATTATGTGTAGGGTGGGTTAATACCTTCGATCGCATATCGAAGACCAACCGCACCCTTTTCGGGGAAAGAAACGACTTCTTTGAAAATCAGTTCTTAAATGTGGCGTGAGTCCTTATTGTTTGCATACCTGGTTCAGTCTCCGTCACCTGCTGGTAAACATACTTATGCAGGTCATACCTTACATTTGCATAATCCTAAAATGTAACTGTCGTTTGTTCAGTTTAAATGTATTTTGTTGAAATAACATTATTAAAAGAACAAAACCTGCAGTGGTGTCGGATATATATTCTAGCTGGTTAATACGACATCTTGTTAAATGAAACACACATTTCAAAATATTGAATATAATGGCATATCAAAGAAAGGCGACGTATACACATATATTTCTATCTATCTATCTATCTATCTATCTATCTATCTATCTATCTATCTATCTATCTATCTATCTATCTATCTATCTATCTATCTATCTATCTATCTATCTATCTATATATCTCTGTCTGTCAGTCTGCCTGCCTGCCTGTCTGCCTTTCCGTCCGTCTGTCAGTCCGTCCATCTATCTATCTATCTATCTATCTATCTATCTATCTATCTGTCTATCTATCTATCTATCTATCTATCTATCTATCTATCTATCTATCTATCTATCTATCTATCTATCTATCTATCTATCTATCTATCTATCTCTTCGTGTCTTCGTGGCATGTGCTGGCAAAAACGGAACATATAAAGTTTCCTCTGGATAACGTGCTCATTGCAAAATATATGTTTAATTAGATCACAAACACACACACACAGACACAAACATGTACATGTGTATGTATGAATGAGTCAATTGTCTCTGTGCGTCCTATGGAAAGAGAGGTTTAGACTTAGATTACATCTGTTTGAAAATATATAGTCACTAATTTGTTAAAAGTGGAGAAAAACTTATGCATACTTTCCTATGTTATGTTTTGTTGTTCATTTTAGCTTGTCAATAAATTTTACCCCAGACGATAAACAAAATAACATTCTAGAAATGGTCTGCAGCTGCAAGTAATGAACGCATGACAGTTCCCAATATATGCTTGTTACATAAATATAGGAAATTGATAGAGACCAGCAAATGTGGGAGAAGGAGATTAATTATACTACTGAATAAAAAGTATTCCATAAAATCCAGGCGATTGAAGAGTACTCTGCGGATGATATTAAGGCTAACTTGGATAATGTTTAATATTATAATTATTTGATATCTCCTACAGCTGTGGTGCTTTTTAATTGCTTCAAAGATTTTCGCGAATCCATGGAAGATGATCCAAGTTCTGGAAAATCGTGCCAGTGAGTGGTGAGCGGGAAATTGCTGCTGTGTAGGGAGCAAGTGATGAAGATGGCATCTACTCAGGCTTGGGTTGAAATCGCCAGCAACTGTAGCCAATTAAGTTCTGGCACTGTTGTAACCCAAGGCAAAAGTTGTTTACATGGTGTTGATACCAATCAGCTTACAGCTAAAACATTCTTGCGCATTTAAATAAACGTTTTAATAGCTAACTGACCATTAACCCTTTCCGGAGCAAAATATCACTGCTCAGTTTCATGAAGTTGGGCTTACTGAGTATTGTACGATGATGAAAATATACCAAATTCTGTTTTGAAATTTATATATCAACATGCGAAAAGCAATTTGCATTTTAATCAAAACATGATCGGTGAATATCATTTTCTAAGTTATTTCTTTTTGTTATAAATGGCGATTTTAACTGCCGTATTTGTATCTTTTCTGTTTAAAATCAGTTTGTTCTCGTAAATGAACAGGTAATGGTGGACATTATATATATATATATATATATATATATATATATATATATATATATATATATATATATATATATATATATATATATATATATTTATATATATATATATATATATATATATATATATATATATATATATATATATATATATATAATATCATATTCGACTTCATTAAACTGTGTTCATAAATAATTGGGCAAATAGATTCAGGTAAGCATATAATATAATGTAAACAAAGTTTAAAAATGTGATAAGAGATTTGGCCTAAATATTTAATAATGTATGTCAGAAACATGCGACAATCTCTGTTGTGAAATGCGAAACAATTCTGCACGGTCAAGGTTGTTTTCTACATACCAAATTAATTTTCCTGAAAATACAAAAAAATATAGTAGTGAAGCATATACTATTTAACAAATGCATATCGTTTTTACTAGTAGGGAGACAAATAATACAACCACAAATATGCAGTCCTATTAATGAACTTTTGTAACAAAGCAAGAATGTGAGCAGTTACATTATGAAAATCCCTCCTTCCAAAAAGAGATGCACTCATATGTTGAAATATCTAATATTTAAGTGGTAGTTTATTAAGCATTTCACCAACTTGCAATTAAGACTACAATCTTGTTGATGCTATCAGTTGAAACTAATTACAATGCAAAGTTATTGCTGTGCTTTTTAAGTCATATGACCTCAATCCAAACACATATATACTACAAGTATGAATATAATGAGTATGAATATTTTATACACATACAAAATGTGTTGATAATAAATATATAAGGCATATTTTCAACTTTAAAATAAGGCATTGCTTAAAACTGTTAAAAGCATCTTGATTAATAGAGCACATAATAAAGATATTCCCTTGAGTAATTCATATAAATCAGATTCTAATAAAAAAAAACATGTTTATTTTGTAAATATCTGGATCATTCCAAAAGGTAATTGTCCATTAGGTTTTATGTCTTTTTTTAGAAAATGCTAAAAGTAACATGAGGTGAAGTAGAGAAATATATAATCTTGAAACTGAGGATTTTTCAGTCATACTTTAAGATTTAACACTTTCGAGTTGAATTGTAAGATGTGTTCAGTATTTTATTTTGGGCTGGAATCTCTTACTTGAAAGTAATGAAATGGCAGGCATCATTGAATGATGCCGTTAATAACAAACTTCATGCCATCAAACCAACTTTAAGAGAATGGACTCCTTCCTACAGAGCTGTCCGTAGGGAAGTGGATGTCTTTGCAAGAATTTGCATCGGTCATAATTATTTAACCCACTCTTACATAAAAGGAGAAGACCCACAGGAAAGAACAGCTTGCAATAAACCATTCACTGATAAGCGCTTTATGCTGGAGTGTTTCGACCTCCAACCTACACGTAATCAATATTACAATGTGCAAGGCATGAGAGAGCTCTCTGATACAGATAGCATTTCTTATCTTATACACTTGCTTAAGGAAGTAAACATATATCATAAATTATAACTTTTATGTTATCATCTTAAACATTTTTATGTGCTATATATGTACGGTCGCTATTTTTAATTACTGTCATATGTTTTCCTTGTCATACATTATTTGCAATCCCCGTTGATCGGAAAACTTTATTTTTATCACCGTTACCATTTTTATCGTTTTATATTTAACTATTTGGTTTCGTATCGCTGGCCGATACAGAACATTTTTATCATTTGTACATAATGAAGTATATATCCTTTTGTATGGCGCTAAATGGCATCTTTGTGCTGGTGCGCCGTAAAATTTTAACCAACCAACCAACCAACCTTAACACTCATTATACCACTTGTACGTTTGGTTTTAGGAATCAGAAATGAAACCAAATTCCTGGACATAAATATCGTTATACATATCACGTTTTACCAGTCCATGATCTTAAAAGAAGTAAAAGATGAGAGTGAGAAGCAACAAGCTTTGCAAAATTCAACAAACAATGTTTTTCCCTTAAATAAAAAGTGAAAATGAAAAAGAGAACTTATGGTATTGTGAATTAGGTCCCATAAATCATAGAATTACAGACACGATACATACTATATAAATTATAAATAAGCTTGAGCGGAAATCCAAATATATTTTCAAATTTAAATTTGTTGATGTGCTTTTGATAGCTCGTAAACGTTGTTGTGCCAACAGTCTTTTGTTGGATCACAATAATACAAAACAAGAAGAAATCCTAATCTGAAATTTCAGTATGAAAGTGAAGTTTCCATTTCTAGAATATTATCGGATAACTTTTGTATTTCCAGAGAAGAAATAATTTGAATAAATCCAAATAAAATATCGTATACAAAAATTCCATGATTCTGCTCTTAAGTGAAAGCACGAAGGAATAATCTTTCCACTGAAAAGATTATATAAATAATCTTTCCGGTGACAAGATTATATTGTCTTCTACTTTTCCTCAGATCACAATTAGCCTTTTCTTTAAAAGATTATTACTTAGTGAAAAATAACCATCTAGAAACTTATAAATGTTTAAAAATAAAATGTTAGTCATCATTAGAAGGTCTGTTCTAAAATTAAAACATATAATCTGGACCATGTCTGGAACGCCAGGTGAATTATATAATCCCTATAACCAAACCCAGACCCAAATGGACATATTTTCTTCTATTAACAATGATCCTGATATAAACCCATTGAGACAATTTTAAATATATATATTAGTTTAAACAATAAGCTAGAAAATCAATAATTATGGTCTAGTAGAAAATGAACTTGATTTTGGACACCGTTTAGTCCAACTTTCAATGTTACATTAAAATAGCATAGAATGAAATAAAAAGGATAAAAGACTAACTAATAAACAATGGAAATTAAACATCATTAACAGGCGTTTAGAATTATTCACACATAAAATATCACAGGTATCAATAAACTGACAAACGTTTGGGTAAAGAACCTGTTTTAATCCACAAACGTCTGTGAATCTTAACCTGAGCTGTTGATTATAAGCACGTGTGAAATATATCATTTTGTTTTAAATGCTGAAACTAGTTTGCGTAGAAGTGACCTTTACGGGCGTGCTGACAAGATTGAATGCACACTCACCGCTGTTCAATATTACAGAGATATTGTCATCGATTTCTAAGGCAGGTGGGTTATTCATGGTTTTAATGTTTTGTTTGGTACCTACTGGTAGGTTAACGTTTTGGGCCACTGTAGTGGAAATACTTGAGCCCTCCAAAGTCGATACATTCGTATTTTCCGAGAGGCCGCGATTACTGGAAATATTATTTGTGTTAGTGGTCTGTGAAACCTGCCCTAGACGAATTGAATTCAGATATTTGCGGCAAGGTACGATTTTATCAGTTTTACCTTAATCCGTAATCTCTTAAGGGTAGTCACAATTTACCCCATACATTGCATTTGTTTAACTCTTAGGTGATCGATGACAGTATAAATTCCACGTCCTAAGAATTGCGAAAGGCAGCGAATACGATACAGGTCTATGGTTAACTCAGTTCAAAATGCGTTTGCCTACACAATTATTCACATGCATCAAGATAACTTCAGGGTCAGTCTCAAATTTGCCTGACAAAATCACTGAAACGAAGGCAATAAAATCCTCACTGATGACCTGAGATATTGCCCAGAATAACAAATTGTTTTGTCATTGTCGCGCATTGCTGTCAACCGATTGAACTCAACCGTGTCAATACCCTATGTTGTAAGTGTACGCATACTTCTTGCTCTGTTGTACGCATCGCATCCAGAATTGATTTCAAATCTTGCAAATGCATAAATATTTACTCAAGTATATTGTCTATACTCAAAGCTGTAAACAGTTTAATCGAAATATTTCTTAGCTGACGAGTAAAATTACTTTCCTCTCCAGCAGAACATGCAGACTGAATAAACCCTCTTTTCATCTGAATCCTGCACGGGTCTGGTAAAAGTAAGGCGAGAGTTTTTTTTATTTAATCTTCGTCTGACCACGTCACTCCAACTCAGATAATTCGCTTTATGTTTCATTTATAATTCAAATTCCTATATAAATCATGCAAAACACCATACCACTTAAACATGATCCGTAAATGCTACAACGATCCCCACAAGTCCTTTTGATGACGTCAAAGTCATAGACACCTTCGCAGTACACAATTTCTGCCACCATGATCATGCTACTTCAACCATGAGGAAGAAAACTGTGACACTTTTATCGTTTCATATCACTTGTCAACATGTTAACGTATCATCCGAATAAAGTCAAAACTGTCTAATTTTGTAATCTGTAGAATGATATGTATCTTTACGCTCCTGTAGTTTACAAAATTCAGTGTGTCTTATATATTTTCATATATCTTTATCAGATTTTTTACAAGACAGAGAGGAACTATATCGACAGATACCAATGGGTGCCATAATGCAGTAAGTACCATCTTCATATTTCTAGATATATGTGCTTTAGGCCGACAGTGTGTAAATAATGAATATTTATTCACATTAAGTATTTGATGCTGAAGATAAAATTACATACTTACTGAATTATTTTCACAATTGGTCCATTTATCTAATGCACTTTAAAGACGTACATGTTATATTTTGCATCTAACATTAACAGTTGTTCCGTGTCATTATCCGTACACGACTGAAATATATTATTTGCAGCATTATATATAAATTCTCTCACTGTCCGTCTGATGGTTTTTCTATAATAGAACACTATACTAACTAAGTAGACAAGTGATAGTGAGATATAGACTTTTGAAACTTTGTATTAGGTATACTATTTAGCCAATGAATACGGAAATTGTATAAATACAAGCTTATTGCCATAGAGTCTTGTGCCTCACTAGCACTACACACGGAGTTTTCCGCATTATATATTGTCAAAGGTGGGAATAAAACAATGAGATTTCTCGATGACATTGTCCCTCATATTTTTTTCTTTTGGATAAAAATGTTTTTATCGTAAATCCTTAGTTCCCCATTTTGTTAACGACTAATGTAATAAAATTGATTACTTGGTTGTAAGATATGAATTGCAGATTTTTATACTTAAATTTAATCAGTCTTATAAAAAAGTTGTCACTTCATAGATTTTTACCTGTCTGTTTGGTCATGTTATTCAGGTGACAAACATTACGTTTAAGGGAGATCAGTACAAATATGGTAAATGTATATTTATATTTTATATTTTATATTTATGTCTAAAGAAAGTTAAAACTAGAGAGAGGCAATAATATGATCCGTATTACTTAAAACGAAAATGTTAAATTATTTGCAGTTATTTTCGTCGCGACTTAAAAACTATTGTTTGGATGGAGCTTATTTTGAAATGCGTGGTGACAAAAATACGTTGTACAACATGTTTCGGTCTAGGGCATAGCGCCAGCATCTCAACCAACAACCGATAGATTTAATTTACATCCGAGAAGGCAGACATGCTGTTTGTTTTTACAGTTATTGTTACATGTCAACTTTAAGGTTTCTTCAGAGATGTGTGGTGGGGTAATGCGGGGAATACTGTTCATGGGGAAGGTATTTTAAGTGTATAATTTGAAGAATGGGTGTGATGACAGTATAGTTTAAACTTGTCAAAATAGGATTATATTTAACAAATATGTTCTAGGTTCCTATTTCTTTTGATGTGTAGGTTTAAGATACGGAGATAACTCGTAACCACTTACCTTGCCAAACCCATTTTTTTACAAAACAAATTAATGATCTATATTGATCATATTTTTTAACAGATATCAATAGTAAATACGTTCTAGAAAGTATATAACTAAAAAGTACCAATCTGCCACACAAAATGCATATATGAATTATAAAAAGAATGAGGCATGGCACATGCGAACTAAATTACTTTTACATATCTTAAACGCCCCAAGCGTTAGAAGTAACACATGCAAATGTGACGAAATGGTTATTTTTATAATAGATATAAATTCGGTAATAACTTTCAAATCTGATATAATCAATTCATTCTTTGCATTTAGGTACTTAGTTCGTTATCTTCCCCTTATTTGTTTTAATGTCACAGTCGCGTATTTTGTTGAATACCGTATGTGATATTTTTATGAAAATTACGATGCATCTTTTGATGAGTCAGTCACGTGTTAAATATAGATACGTTAGAACTGCTATTATTTCATCACAATTTGTTTTTACTTGAATAATTAATTTTGAACTGCTATTTAATATATATTTGTAAAATTAAAGGAAATATGTTTAATGTACAGATCATTGGCCAAGTATACATGAATGTTAAAATTATTTAAAAGGGGTCTTTTTACAAATAAAAACAAATTATCTCGTCTTTCAAATATTTACATCCCATTCAAATATCCAGAACCTACTGAGACCTTTTGATGCGATTCAGAATTCCTGTATATCCTTACATCTTTACTTAATTCATGTGTTGAGTAAGACCTTACCGTCCATCTGAGTTGTACACAAGTTAGATATTTCCTAACTCATTTAACATTTTGTTGTTTTTTTTTCTTTCTTCACATCTTTGACGTGAGTTGTTTTTCGTGGTGTTTTCGTGGATCATGTACAAATTTAATTTTTTCAATAGGTTTGATTCATTTTTTACCTTATCAAGGGTCTGCAAAGAAGGTCTATGCTTGCGTATCACGACGGGGTAGTATATGCTACAGGATTGGAATTTTTCGAATTGTCTGAAGATCATCCTTTTTAAGCAAGTTTCAGTTCATGTCACATTACCCTTAAAGCACATTTTATTAAAAAGCGCACAACACGATGGCGTGTCGAGTGAAAAGTGAGAATTATCGGATATATGTTAATGATACTCGTTGTGTATGTGGATAATGGCAAGGCAGTATTTCATACAAAAGTTGGCTTTGATGACATGATATTTGCGTTTGTCATCCTGTACACAGATGATGATAGAAGCAATCAATGCAAATACCAGTAGGCATAATAATGATAAACTAGAATCCCGAGATTAATGTTTAGATACACCTATATTATTTTTCGTATAATCTGAACTAGATTGCGACAAAACAAATTGTGTTTTAAAAGGCAGCATTGAATATGTTCCTATTTCTAGAAACAGCTTTACTTAAATTTATAGTGTTAATGTCCATCAAAATGGAACGTTGCAGACTGTTTAATTGGATATAAATGAGACCGGAATGCAGACCGTTTAATTGGATATAAATGAGACAGGAATGCGGACTGTTTAATTGGATATAAATGAGACCGGAATGCAGACTGTTTAATTGGATATAAATGAGACAGGAATGCAAACTGTTTAATTGGATATAAATGAGACAGGAATGCAAACTGTTTAATTGGATATAAATGAGACAGGAATGCAGACCGTTTAATTGGATATAAATGAGACAGGAATGCAGACCGTTTAATTGGATATAAATGAGACAGGAATGCAGACCGTTTAATTGGATATAAATGAGACAGGAATGCAGACTGTTTAATTGGATATAAATGAGACAGGAATGCAGACTGTTTAATTGGATATAAATGAGACAGGAATGCAGACCATTTAATTGGATATAAATGAGACAGGAATGCAGACCGTTTAATTGGATATAAATGAGACAGGAATGCAGACTGTTTAATTGGATATAAATGAGACAGGAATGCAGACTGTTTAATGGGATATAAATGAGACAGGAATGCAGACTGTTTAATTGGATATAAATGAGACCGGAATGCAGACCGTTTAATTGGATATAAATGAGACAGGAATGCAGTCTGTTTAGTTGGATATAAATGAGACAGGAATGCAGACTGTTTAATTGGATATAAATTAGACAGGAATGCAGACTGTTTAATTGGATATAAATGAGACAGGAATGCAGACTGTTTAATTGGATATCAATGAGACAGGAATGCAGACCGTTTAATTGGATATAAATAAGACAGGAATGCAGACTGTTTAATTAGATATAAAAGAGACAGGAATGCAGACTGTTTAATTGGATATAAATGAGACAAGAATGCAGACTGTTTAATTGGATATAAATGAGACAGGAATGCAGACCGTTTAATTGGATATAAATGAGACAGGAATGCAGACTGTTTAATTGAATATAAATGAGACAAGAATGCAGACTGCTTAATTGGATATAAATGAAACAGGAATGAATTGTATTTTGATCATGTTTAGGATGTTTAGGATCACAGGTTGCTTTACTTTAAATTAATATAGCTTTCTTTACGGGACAGTATGTTTCTTACAAAGTCAGTTGAGAATGATTGTCTTTTTGTTTGTTTGTTGACGGAACGTTTAACACATTGCAGGAAATATGATGCTAAGGTACAGGAAGTTACGAGCCCTACCCTGAGTGATATTAAGGTTGTCAACGTGGGCTGGCCTGGGTAAGTGCAGAACTCGCGAATCATAAACTAATATACAAATTATTTACCAACTATACAATAATATGTTTCAGAGACTTTGAATTCAATATAATGTCAGATCTTATGGTGTGTTTATTTATCGTACATTTATACGTAAAGTTGTTCTTTTCAATTTTGCAACCAAACAGATAATGTGGTTCACCTGCTGCATTGTCTGATACAAGTTAAAAAAGGTGGAGTAGGCAAAGTTTGCTATACTGGCATTTTTTGGGTTTAGCAACCAATGCAAACATAACGGAGAAAACATTGCCATAGGTGCATTTGTTAACATTCATTCGTCTATTTATACGAATGTTACAACGTGCGACGTATTTTGTTAGCATTCGTAGAAAAGAGTACGAAAAGTTATCTTCAGTATGTAGCACATAATCTGGTCATGCTCTGCAAGTATTGCAGGCTTTTCATCAATGTCAAACTATTCAAAGATAAAGATAGCTCCAACAATGCCTTTATAACAATGCCCATTGAGCATAGCACACAAGACCCGACAATAATATGACATACCACCGTGCTACATTTTATAGTCCTAAATACAAAATTGTATCATGTAACATAAACCAGACACGAACGTGGGACAGATGAATATATAGATAGGTAGACTGCGGTATACTTTCACAAGCAATTACCGTATGCGACGCGCACGGTAATATTAATGACAATATCAAATGTAATACCAATATCCAATTGAAATAATGCTAGAATCAATGTACTCTTTGTCATTATGGTACTTCTTTGGTTATCTTCTCCTTATTTTTGGAATGTTACAGTTCTGGATTCGGTTGAAAAACGTATGTGAAAGTTTCATGAAAATTTATACACGTCGTTTTGATGAATCGGTCACGTGTTAAATAAAATGTTTAGTATACAGCTCATTGGCCGGGTATATATGAATGTTTAAAAGTTTTAGAAGGGGGTAATTTGTTTGCAAAAAAGTTATCTTGTCTTTCAAATATTTACATCCCATTAATCTATCAATAACCTGCTGAGAATTGTTTATGTAATTCGGAATGCCGATTTATCATTACGCTCTTTCCTAATTGCTTTGTAGATTAGGACCTTGCCGTCCATCTGATATGTATCCCAATTTCATATTTCCTAACTCGTTCAATATTTTGTTTTGATGTTGTTTATCTTGGAGTCTTTGTCGTGAGTTGTTTTTATGGTTTTTCGGTGCATCACGTACAAATTCGGCTTCTCAGATACGTTGTTTCTAATTTTTTTTGTGTAATGTATGCAAAATCTCCAGAGAATGTCCTATTCTTGCATATTTCGACGGGGTAGTGTATGACATAGGCTTGGAATTTGTCGAATAGTTTGAAGATAATCCTTTTTAAACAATGGTTTGCCGTTCATGTCAGGATAACAATATGGCGTGTCGAGTACAAATTAGAGCATTATTGGATAAAAACATCCTGATTAACCGCTCTTTTTACATATCTCCTGAACTGTACACTATATTTCATGTTACTAGCTTTGTATGTGAATCATGACAAAGCTGTGTCATAACAACGTGTGCCTTCTTCAAAAGATATATGCATTATGAATCCTGCACAATCTTGATTACTGACAGAGTCATTGAAAATGCTAGTAAACATAACAAGGAGAAAAGGAAATCATTAGCCTTCCCATATATGCTTTGAGATTTTGTAATTCATACACAGTCACGTACAGACTGCTGTCCTGGTCGAGTGTCAACAGTCACGGACAAGACTGTCGTAGTCGAGTCTGTTATACAACTTATATTTTGTTGTGCCAGAAGAAGAAGTTGTCATTATGTTTACGTAAAATAACATGCCTTGTTAGAGGAACTACTTTTCACTTCGTCTTTATAATTTTCCTAGAGAACAACATTACGTATTTGAAGAAGCAGCGGGGGGGGGGTGAATCCTACAAAATTTGTGCGATAAAATTGATTAAAGCCTCAGAATACCAAATGGAGCCTTCCTACGAAATCTCATATTTTAACCCAAAAAAATAAAGACCCCATTTGTAAAATGGAGCCTTAGCGATTTTGTCGTAAATACATTGTCACAACCACCCTCAAAATTGCTGCCATCTACGTCGCAAATATGTTGTCATCTCGCCCCCCCCCCCTGTTGCTGATTAATACAAATGATTTGTTAGCTTTTCACAAACAGACTAATCGATAATACTTCACCACGTAGATCAATTAAATTATTTGACTGATCGGTGAGTGTAAAATTAATTCTAGTTAGCGAATCATTTTGACATTGCATATAGACTGGATTAGTCGGATTCTCAACAATTAAAAATCCTGGGGGGGGGCTGTTGGTGCAAATGAATAAAGAATGTAACCTTGTCGGGCTTGATTTGATTGTTCCATATTAATTTGATAACTTCCTTCGATTACATCACATGTTAAATTAAGCGCGATCACTGATGAAATGTCCACATTGTTCGGTGCGATATGTCTACCGTCGCCGTCGGGAGAATTATTATGAGTGAGGATAATAAGATTTGGCTGGCTATCTTTCCATGATTGATGAATTTTATTAAATCCTTCGTTGATGGCAGTTCTGAGTTGATTTTTAGTTCAGGTGCGTTATATCCTGGAAGTTTATAATTTGGATTTTCATTTATATTTTTTTATAATCTTGGGCTGAACTAGTTCTTGAAATCGGGGAATTTTCATCAGTAAAAAGATTAGTAATCCTTGAATTAAATATTTCCATGTCATCGATGATTTTATTATCCGCAGCGACTACACTAGTAAACTCAGCTTGTGTAAGAATGCCAGATCTTAAAGAGGGTAATAACAACAAAAAATCATTATTCATTCTATCAAGGATGTGATTTTTAATATCTACAAATGTTGGACTTGTATCATGCATTTCCAAAATTTCGTCCTCTCGTATAATATAATCATTAAAAAGTGGAATTATCCATGCATCTTCACCATATTGATCCTTATATCGATATCTTTTTGTGAAGTTTATATCCTCGAATTTTTTATAAGTTTTTGATGGATTTTCAGGTCCTATTTCATCAGTGACGTAATCAGATTTTACAGGCTCGGGTGTGGAATTACCAGCATTTCTAGGTGGATCTTCGGGCCATCCTAATACTGTTCTTATTGAACTGTTATAAATATCTACAACATACCCAAGAGAGCTTATTTCAATTGTAGATGATAATGTTGGTTCATGAACTGTTATCGCAATTTTTGATTCCCTTCTAGTAATGGATTTTATTCTACGTTGTAATTCATTATTAATTTGCTCAATTTGATAGGACCCAGTTGGTATTGAAACAACGTTCCAATCTGGAGTGTCATCTTTTTTATTTCTATATGCAAATACCAGAGAATTATTAGGTCTCTGACCACCAAATGGAACCGATCTGATATTAGGCCAACTATGATACACTCGTAATTTTGCCAACGCGATTTCTTTTACTGAAACAGGTGAAGGAAAATTCACACTGAATTTAGGGTTTGTTGACGATATTGATATCATGCTTGTTTTCCGCGGAGTGGTATTTTCTGCTATCCGCTGAAGTAGTTGAATCTCTTGCGACATTATTATTATTATTATTTACAATGTCTAATTTTGCAATAGATGAAAAAACGCTAGCGTTTTTAATCGTAGTATCATAAATACGTATCATCGCGGAGAATTCGTCTTCGGTAATTATCGTATCATCAGTCGATGATGACATCAACGAGGATAATTGTGAGTAACCGTTAGATACTGCTTGATGTTTTACTATATAGTCGTTAAGTTTTTCTTGAGAACAGGATGATATTTTTTTAGTAATAGCATTTGCAATTCCTGCAAATGTTGTCACCGCGGAAATAGCAATTGCGACAGCAATCGGAGCTATTGTTACTGAAGATAGTATAATACCAGCACCGGCCATTATACCAGATACCGAGTATACTGTAACATCAATCGCGGTAATTCTCCTGCTATACTTTTTAATTTTTATTTCATACTGATCAATGAGTGTTTTGAGTTTCGTTAAAAACTCTTTGACGGTATAATAGCGATATTGCGATGACGGAATCATATTATTTTAAAATCTCAAGTGGTTTCTAATTGTTAAAAATTCTAATTTAGATCAGCTACAAACTCCATGTACCATGCAAATGATGTCTTATTTAAATTAGGATCAGTGCTTGTTATTGTAAACCGTTTGTATTCATCCACGTCAACAGTCCTTGAAATCACGTTGTTGTATCCATATGAAGTCGATGATGATATATTAAACTGGTTCAGTGACACTATTGTTAATCGATAAATACCCTTGTTTGACACAGTGAGGGTTGTTGTATTCTTTTTAGGTTCCCAATCTAATGATCCAGAGAGAACTGTGTATACCATATTTATGATATTCCTCTCATGAGGAATCTTTATTTTTTCAAGTAGCGGAAGATTGTCTGTTTTAAACTTTGTAATATCCTCGATAGATTTTTTAATATTACTAATGTTATCTCTAATAATATTAAATCCAGCATCATTAATATTTTTAATATTGGATTTAATTTCATCAAAATTGGATTTAATTTCAGCGAGAGATGGAGAGGTTACAGCTGGTGTTCCAAAAAATTTATTGATAATATTTCTACGAAGGGAAGTATACGTTGTTATATGTTTTTTCAAGTTCTTCATCTAAATTTTTAATGCATCTGTGATTGTAGAAACAAGTACACCTGGTTTGAGTTTTCCATCATTTGAATATAACACTATTGTATCTTCAACGACGTCGCGTCTTCGTATTAAGACATCATCCAATGAAACATTAATAGATTTCAATTTGCCCTGTCGATCTTGAAATACAACTATTTCCCCAGGATCTACACTTGACAAATTTAATGTCTCGGCTATTTCATCTTCGATTATTTTTTTTTACATTTTCGACAGCTAATTTACTATCGGTTTCTGTTTTTTTTTTACTCTGATAAAGGTCGTCCCCAAATATCAATCATTATACGAAAACGCTAACGTTTTTCCAAATCATAACGCTATCGTTTTTGCCATTGCCCACTAGTATATTCATTAACAACAACTTGTGGTGGTTTCCTTGGAAATCTAGATATCTCTGCAAGGACGTTTAATACTTCACGACCGCATATCGGTGGATCATTTAACCGTTGTGTTGGTAGCGTGGAATAAAAAATTGGAGATGATTTTGTTATTGTGGATATATATCGCATGAATTCTTTTGGTGGAGCTAAACCATATGAATCAAAATATACAATTCCACGTGGATCAATTGCATATGCGACCCAATGAGTTCCTTTTCCGCTGCTGTTATCAAGATTGATAATACCCGTTTCATTTTTCATTGGTTTTGACGGTAACTGATCTCATGAAAACTCCTCTAAAGTTTTTTATAGATAATGATTTTACAGCATCAATTAAATCAAAATTGGACATTGGTGAAAATCCTAGGGATTTTTCCACTAATAAGCAGTTCCTGGTATTCTTAGGCCCGTGCCCTTGTACCAATTGTGTGGAGTTCCTGGTAGTCTTAGACCCTTTCCTTTTTTTATAACCTTTCCCAGTAGCTTTTTTTCTGGGCCATTCCTGCAGCAGTACCAACGGCTCCTAACGCTGCCGCCTTCGCAACCGCTGGGGCAGCCGCTGCAATCAATGCTGGAATAGCAGCTAACAGCGGGAATATACCACCTGATTTTATCATACTGGCGATTGCTGCTTTCGAAAAATCAATTTGAACTCCTCGATTGTTCTTTAGCGCATCATTGAAATGTTTTATTTGACGATCTGTCAATGATAATGTATGTGCACCACCGGACATTTGAGTGGGTTTCAGCGTTATTGTGGTTCCACATTCTTTAGCCGACTTTGATTTCAATTTCTTGACCTGACCATCAGTCAACTGGACATTAACAATACTATATGTCATTCTATTCTAAAACGTAATTTACACTTTTAATTGATCTTATTGTGAAAATCCTAGCTACATGTTTGGAAAATCAAATGATTTTTGAAAACATTACATGTTTGGAAAAGTAAAGATTTTCCACTGGTGCATCAATAAGTCTCATTCGTCCGCCAATTCCTCCTAACAACATTGATTTATCACTGAGAATGACAGCAACTGCTCTATAATCAGCTATACCAGCAGGGCGTTGTATCCGAGCTTGGAAGTATATATCAACAACAGATTGTCCCATCATGTCAAGATGTTCCAATGAAAAGTAATAAATCGGATAGTGTTTTTCAAAATCAATTTGCGATATTTGCAAACCAGTATCAACATTTTGATCACGACCCATATACGACAATATTCTATGATATACACGTGCTACGTTGTTGTTTTCATAATTAAGCTGTAAAATCTCTGCTGGCTCTTGTTGTCCGTTTATTCTCAACGAAACTTCACTTACTCCTAATTTATCAAATATCATATGACTAGATAATTGATGACCCACTCGATTTGCATCCTGTAATGCTATAAAGATATGACGTGGAGCTGAAACACCTTGTTTTGATGCTAAGTGCCATTTAAATGTGTTATCTATATTATCCTGCTTCGTATCAGTCGTTGTTGTTAGCAAACTTAGTAATGATTTTCCACCTGTGTCCATAAACGATAGTAATTGTTGCTCTATTGTAACTGCTGGTGTCAAGGCGGGCATCCATAGAACCAATTTATTTAAAATGACTTTACCATCAGCAACACCATCAACACGCCAGATTGCATCATTGTCATTCTCCTTTCGCACTAACACGACTGTATGCTTTGCTCCATAGATGACTTTTCTGACATTTCTACAGAATCCGAATATGTGATGTAACGGAATTGCACATGAAAACCGTCGATGCTGTACTTTCAATGCTCCATTTCGTGTTGCAAATCCTAGATTGAAATTACTATTGACCCTTTTTAAAATGTCGAATTCAGCGGCTGGCTGGCCTTCACGGTCTAGATTAGCTGCGAGTTGTTGCTCAGCTTCTGCAGTAGCTCTAGCAGTTCGTACTTTAATAAACTGAATATGGTCGGCATGATCAGAAGTATCCTTAGCAAACATCATAGACGGACCAGCCGACCTTGTATAATCATCAGAATATCTCGCAAGTCCGATTATTGTTGTTGCAATATCAACATCTTGTTCTATTGATTCAATTTCTTTTCCATCAATAATATATCTTGCACTGTTAAATAGCGCCATAATGCCATTATTTACAAAACCAACTCGGGTATTTGGGTCATTCCCATATGGTGTATCAGCTGCAACATCTGTTACAAGCTCTCCTTCTACTTCAATAAATGCCTCACACGGCAAAAAGGTTCTACTTGTATCTTGAACTTGAAGTTCAACTCTCCCCCGTTGATTAGGCTCTCTTGCAGGATAGGCATAATACTGATAGTTAATTTTAGAATCATCTTTATTTACCGGTGCTGCCATATCAAACGCTGGATCAGCAATTTTTTTAAATGCCATTTATACTAAAACGTTATCGTTTTTCTAAATGTAGTAATGTCTATCATTTTCTTTTTCGTCTGACATTTTTACGATTTTCTCCAAGACCACTTCCCGCTATCATACTTGCAATATTACTACTATCTGGTGAAGTCATTGCTAATGATGCTAGTTTTTGTTCCACTGCGTTATTTATCACTTTACTGACATTTGCAGGCATCATTGTTGTTGAAGGTAGCGGTGTTGAAACCATTTGTGGTGGTTTTCGTCCGAATCTAGATTTCACCAATGACGTTATTCTATTTTTTGCGGTAGAAAAGGCCGTTCCTGCAAGATCTCCAACAGCGTTAATTCAATTATTGCGAATAACATCAATGGCTTTCATCGCTAATTGTTTAGCAATTGGTGCTACTTTTGGGGCTATTCTTGTGAATAAACCCGCTATGGTATTTCCAAGGCCGTCTCCATAGTATGCCTTATAAACGGGCAATCTTGAGTTTACCACATACACGTTTGTTGGTTTATTGTGATTATAGTGTACTATCATCTTATTTGAAATGACTTTGTAATTTCTAAATGCAGGCATTTCAGAAATTTCAATCGCTATAATAACCACTAAATTCCCCTGAAATTCCGTCCATTAACTCATCCAAGAGTTCTCGATATGTATGAATATCAATTATCCCACCTTGGAATAATCGTCTGCAAATATCAAATGCTTCATTAGTTATTTCGACTGAGTTATTCCCAGCTCGCTTACCTCCCATAAGAACCTCAAGTCGTGATATATCATTAATGATATTACTAGGACATATATGAGAATCATGATGAGAACTTCCATAACCCTCTCCTGAAGAACTTGCTAGTTCGGAAACGTTTTGAATTTCTGGAGCTGGTTCGGAAACGTTTTGAATTTCTGGAGAATGTCGACCTTGACCTTGACCTCGACCTCGTCCTCGACCTCGACCTCGTCCTCGACTTCGACCTCGTCCTCGACCTCGACCTCGTTCTCGACTTTTTTGTTGTTCTTTTCGTTGTTGTTGTTGTTGTTGTTTTTTAGTTCTTGTTGTTCTAAACCATACCTATCAACTCCCATTTTAAAAGCGCTGTACTCCAATGTATTCTTATTTAAATTGCCGGGTTCATTTTTATTAATTTTAAATAACCAATCCACCCATTCATTTCTTTTTATTGTGTTTCTTTTATACTCGTCTTTTAAAAATTCCCCCCTTTTTTCATAATAATTTTTTACAGCGAATTCACCAAATTCTATATAGTCTTCAGGTTTCAGCAATTGAATTCGTCTGATTTCTTCTATAGCTTCATCAGTGAATTTCTCGTTAAAAGGAACACTTTTTTAACGGGGTTATCATCAGTATCAATATTACCCATTTGTTGTATTTCTCGCTGAGTTTGTAACTCACCTGAAAGCTGTTTTATTTCCTCCTTGGTTTTTTCAGTCTCTGTAGCAATCTTTCCCAATACATCAATAATAGGTACTGCTCCCTCTTTAGGGATGTCGCCGTATATAGCGCGTTCTGTTGCAAGTTTTACATCTTTAGTGGCTTTAGTTACAGGAGCAAAAAGCTGTTCACTCCCAATAGAAAAGTCAGTCTGCGCTTGCTGTCTAAGTTGTAGTTTATCTCGCACGTTATCTCGAATTGGTATAAACTTTTTCAGTAATGCTAACCTCTCGCGGGCTAGTCTGGTAGTTAATGCTTCTGATGTCATTATTGGAAATGCTAACGTTTTTTCAATTGTGGGTTTCAATGCTTGCATCAATCAACCGTCTTATAGATTTCACTTTCAAAGCAATCTCTGACCGAACTTGGTACTGTTCCCCGAGTTTCTTTCTAATTGCTTCAACTATACTAAATAGCCGAATGAATAAATTAATATCATTGTTTATACAAAGAATCATTAACCGCTTTTTAGATTCTTTTTATCAGTGAATACATTTTAGGTAGGACATATCTTCCATGTTTCAATTGTATATTAATTTGTCCAAATTCATTCAAAAGTCTGTCTTCATTTAAAAATTCAGAAAGTACGATTCCTTGATTTCTTAAATTTGATATTTCTGTGATGATAGATGTAATATCTTGAAATTCCATTTATTGAATATTATTAATAATGTATTTTCTTATCTTTAAAATATTTTTATATACAAAAAAAACAAAAACATATACAATGCATGTCTCTTCCTCATTCGAGTTCCGAGGCAAGAAAGGCATACATTAAAGACTTATACAATACCCTAACTCCCCAATCAATTCAAGGGCGGGTTATATGGGCATTAGACGTGAAATCCAAGTGATTTCTTTACAAACATTGAACATATAACATGAAGCCTCATTTGGAAACCTCTTTCGCGCCAAACGACGTCAAAGAGGCCCAGAGGGGGGACAGCACATTCTTGGAACTCATTTAGTGCCTTCGCATTATATAAGCCCAAGGGCCACAAACATAGATCTCCCAATTGGAAGCTCTAACGTAACAAATGCTATATTAGGTCTTCCGGAAGATATGTTGTGGGGGGACAGTACATTACATATAGGATGATTATATATACAATGCGATTATATAGGATGATATATATGCAATGCGATTATATAGGATGATATATATACAATGAGATGATAGGATGGTATATATATATATATATACAATGTGATTATATAGGATGATATATATACAATAAGATGATAGGATGGTATATATACAATGCGATTATATAGGATGATATTTTATATACTAGGGACAGTACATTACATATAGGATGATATATATATATATATATATATATATATATATATATATATATATATATATATATATATATATATATATATATATATATATATATATATATATATATACAATGCGATTACATAGGATGGTTATATATACAATGAGATGATAGGGACAGTACAGGACGATACAAACATGAAACGACGGGGCGGACCTACACCCTATCTACCAATCAAAAGCAACCCAAGAAATTAACCATAGTTGCAGTTGAAAAAATTCAACCACACCATGTCAATGGCGTGGGAGTTTTGATTGGCAAATTGGGCTTCGTTTAAAGCCCCAAACTTATTACGGCTCTTATTATATATAAGGTGATAATAAGACCAGTATCGATAAGCGAGTGTGTATTTATTTCCCTAGCATTTCGTAGTGAAAATTGTGTAGTAATTTCAATGGAAACTAAATATTTAAATAAAACATTAAAACAAGAAATACAACTGTTAAATAATAGCAATTTTTTTTTATTAATTTCTATAATGTTACGATTAAATAATCGTAATAATAATGGATTTACATGACGAGATAACTCTGTCATGGGGATCCCTGTCAATTCAGGACCTGCTATTTCTTGAATGGTTCGAGAATGATATTTTTCTGTGTCATTGATAATTTTATTACATGTAGCGCTACCACACTAAAAAAACTAAATTACATGTAATGCGCTTTACTATTTTGACCTCACATACAATCTATTTTATTTGTAATTACAAAGTAATTTCATTTTCATACAAAATCTAAACAGCGCTGTTAACGCTGTCTTTGTAATTGGGATTTTTAAAAAATCTATTAATAGAACCTTGACCCAGTGTCTTGTATTACACGCGCGCGTTTCGGTACAATAACCATATTTACTATTTGTTTATGTGGCTGTTCCGGCTGTTCCAGCTATTGTCATTTACTTTTTTAATGCATATATACGTGGATATTGCGAATAAATATTGAAAAAAAATATATGTACATAATGATATTAACGCGCGAAACGTTTTTAGTGTTTTGCCCTATGGAAAATCGACTACTTTGCCCTATAGTAATTGATCTGAATTGTAAAATCATGCAAAATTGACTAAAATAGCATAACTCACTATTGAGAGTTATCTTGTAAATAGGAAAACTTTATTCTATGTCCATTTTTCTTTGAGATAGCTGTTTGATAAATCCCTTCAGCAACTTTTCGTACTGAAGGCATACATATTCCAAAATATTTTCCCGCAGCATTCATTGAATGAAAAACTCTTTCTTCATTCGTCGTTGTATCAAATGATTTAACTCCCTTGCGTCGTTTAGAGTATTTCCCTGTCTTTCCTCTTTTTGTATTCCCTCTTTGAGAAATGCATTGTAAATTGGAAATCGCGTTGTTTAAAGGATTAGAGTCAATATGATGAATAACATTACCATCTTTAATCAATCCATAAAATGCTTCATATACAATTCTGTGAACGTAATAGTTCTTTCTTCCAGCAGTAAATTGCAAGTATCCATGATTATTAACAAAACCAATTGGCTTTTTCAGTCTACAGTGTCTAAGATCACCATCATAATTAACGAGTATTGGATGTGGTCTGAATTCTTGCTCCATTTATATATAATAATACTATTTGTCTAATTCATTATTTGCTTTAATTATAAATCTATTAATGTAGTCTTGAGGGGTTTTTATGATTTTGTCTTTGACAGAGTCATGGTTAGGGTCAATGATAGCGTTTTTTATTCGTTTATCATAATAACGTTTTAATTCTCTAAACCGCTTACCCCCACAATTGATACATAATTGTGATTTTCCTCTCACACCCACCCCACAATTTATGCATGGGGACGGGCCTGTCGAATTATTTCTGACACTCTGTAAGTGATATCCACAGAATTCACCTCTACACGATTTATTGCATGGGGTTACTGATCCAATCATAAGCCATTTGCAGTGATTCATTATATATAAACAAAATTTTCTATTTAAATACTTGTCTTATTTATATGAATGAAGAATTCAAGAGATTATCGACAATCAAGCCTTATAAAAATATTAAATTCAATCTTGATAGAACCCTCGAAGACGTATCAAAAGAGAAAATAAATAATAGAAGTCTGATTAGAAAAATACGAGATTGTGTTCATGAGTTTAATCAGGACGGTGCATCACACACCTAGGCAACATTTAGAATTGATGGTGTTGTTGATGCTAGAATGAATGATGAAACAGCAGCTATGATACTATCACAACTTGACAATAAACGGTATTTTCTCAGTGTGAAAGTCATTATCAATTTAGAATCGGACGATTGGGTTATAAGAGACAAATTTGTTCCGATTCTCAAAGATGGGACAACAGTCATTGTTAGCCGTGATTCCAGACCAGGGCTGTTGACTGGAAATGATAAACCATACTATGAAAAAGCGTATCCAGAAACAGCAAATGTTTATGGGATGTATCCGTTAAATAAGAAACCTGACATTGGAAAACTAGCACCAATGAAACAGTCAAAGTCAGTGGAAAAACCACTCAATTGTGTGGCATAACGTGTCATAGAACACTTTACAAATGCACTCCGTGGGAATAAATTAACCGATCTAAGACGTAAAAAAATAGGTCAATGGGAGCTAACAGTGAAAGAGAACGGAGCAACTATTTCCGATATAGCTAGATTGGAAAAGTCGTTGAGATTTCCGATAACCGTTTCAACGATAACTGGCGAACTATTATACGAATCGAAATACAATAAAAACGGAGCTCCAATCAAAATTATTGATCATAACAAACACCACGCATGGACATCCGCGGTAACAATATTCCCGCGAGACAGAACAGTGAAGTATATCCCAGGAGAATTTACCAAGGATGGCATTCTCACTGAAGAAAGATTATTCGATGCTATTGCTAGTTTGTGTAAAAACGACCCTGTATCAGTATGGCTACTTCATAGTTTTGAAGATGAAGAATGTCAATTCAATCAATTTGTGAGACCTAACGGTGAATTATATCGTACTGAAAGTCTACATAATAGGATGAAAAATCTAGCAATAAGTCTCAGTGAAAACGCAAGCGTTTTTAATGGAAAATCCGACGATTACGAACAGTTACTTACAAATTGTTTTACAATTCCATCGGTTGCAGCTCATTTTGCAAGAAAGAAAAATAATTGGAAACCAACACGAAAAGAGATTTTACAGGATGTTCAATCCAGCTGTTTGAAATATTATCATGGCGGTCTATGGAACGTTAAGTACAATTGTGAAAGTATGATATCAGTTGATATCGTTGCCTGTTATCCAGGAAGTTTTCTAGGATATGGATTCGCTGGTGAGTATTTTAAACGGTTTGGACATCCCACACATGAAATGACTCGCGTTGCTATTAATGGACCACTGCCTGATTTTGATTTGACCGGTTTTGCTTGCGTAGTATCATTTGAATTCGCTGAAGGACTTCATCCGTGTTGTTATGTTTGGATTGGTAGACACATGGCTGAAAGGATGTGGTTACCAATAGTGTTATTGCGATATATGATTGATTGTAAAATGTTAGTTTCGTTGATTGTCAGCGAAGCGATTATCTCATATCAAAAACAAACCAATGTCTGGTTACCAGAACCAGAATGTCTTGATAGTATAATCGATAAGTCTAGAAAACATATTGATGCTGACGAGGAGTACATCATTGAATGGTCAAAAAAGATATTTAATCAACGAAATAGTGAAGCAAAAGATCTCGGCCGAAGAATAATCGGTAAATTTACACAAGGTGGAAAAAAATTCAACTTTAAAAGACAATCCTCACGATTGATTATAGATGATGCCGAATACGACTCCGTTATTAAAGATGCAGTAGAGAAAAATAGATACGCAAATTGTAAAACAGCCTTCTTGTCCAATAAAACAAAGTTAGGTAGAATTGTTACTTACAGTGATGGAGAAAGCTCTGCATATCTACATTTAAGAGCTTCTATGATGGGTTATGCATCTATCAATTTATTTGCAATGATAAATAGATTTCCTAGTATAGCAGTTAGAGTTGCAATTGATTCAATGTATGTCGATAAAAAATATATCAAAAAGGTAACTAAATTTACTAATAGCGAAGAGACTTGGGGAACTTGGCGAATTAAACGTGAAATACAATGCGATTATTCTGAATCAGCAGACCTTGAGATTAAAAGCAGTTACCTGAAGAACGATAATTCTATCAGTGAAAAATCCGAAGGATTTTCTATGTCTAAAGCACCACCGATATCCAATTTGTAGATATAAAACAGTTTATTTAAACGGTTGTGGTGGATCTGGAAAAACAACACGTGTGATAGAATTATATCGAGAGAGAACGTCCATGATTGTACTCACACCAACCCATAGACTAGCGAGAGAGATAAAACAACGCCAAAAATCCAAAGGATTTTCCGTTGAAGCTTGCACGTATCATAGTTTTTTTCGATACAAAGGTGATGCTTGAACTCCTGAGCGAATGGGTGAAAAATTTATTCATGCGGTTATTATTTGGGATGAAGCATGTACTGTTTCAGAAGATGTATTAAAAATGTTTCTTGATTGGTTATTACAAAATAATACAAAAATTATATTGTGCGGCGATCATGGTCAACCACCACCATTTGTTGGTAGAAGTCCACATAATTGGTTAAAAGGATTTGTTGATTATTACGAAGAAATTGATACTGACTATAGAGCACTCGATGAGCAGTTACGTGAGTTTAAAAAACTAATTAGATTACAACCCGATAGAATTCAATGTGAAGTAGCGCGTGAAATAATTTCTGAAACACCTATGAATGATTTTTGGGAAACATGGAGACCAAATGATTTTGTAGTAGCAAGTAGAAAGATAGTCAGAGACGCACTTCAGAAAAAGTTGTTTGAGCTACACAAGAAAAAATTCCCAACGTTTCCAGTACCTTTGTGTTATAGACCATTGGATACACGAAAGCAGAATATTGAAGTTGAAATTCCAGGCCAGACGTAGAAACAGATTCTAGTGTTAAATGATATTGTGTTAGTTGATATCAATACTGTAAAAGATGCATTATGCGCTGATAAATCACCATGGACGCTTGGTTATGTAACAACAATACACTCGTCACAAGGATTGACCATCACGGATACAATTGTTTCGATAGTTGATAATCGCATTGAATGGTCAAATTTAGTCTATCTCGCAGTGTCCAGAGTACGACGAATAAATCAACTACGAAGGATTGTTTTCGATGATGATTTTAATGCAAACGATGATAACACTGATATTAGCATCATTAATAAAAAACTCTCTGGTTACAAACAGCAGGACAAAAAAAAAACAACGAGAATTTGATATTGATGCTGAAGTAATAATCGCATTAAAAGAACAACAGAATAATCACTGCGCCAGTTGCAATTGTATAATGCACTGGCAGTATTCGGATAAAGACCCTCGACAATTCACCGTAGACAGAAAAAATAACAGTCTTGGTCATGTCAGACACAATGTGATGTTGACCTGTCTTCAGTGTAATAGACGTAACGGAGCTAGTTAAGACCATGTGGCGGTAACTGAGTATCGTCCGGAATGACTTGTAGTTGTTCGCGTGTAAAACCATGCTGAGGTGCAGTTGAATCCAATCTGTAGATTGGAGGTCTACCAGTTGATCGCGTTATAGTTGAAATTTTATGCGTAGTAACACTCCATATAGGATCAGTAGCTCTTCTTTTACCACCTTCAAGTTCTCCTGGTTCGTAT